>OV049924.1:37790471-38211999 GCA_920104205.1 Eupeodes latifasciatus | reverse complement strand
AATTTTGAGTTTAAAACTATTCCAAAAAATAAAGCAATAAAAAAGCTTTACAAAAAATATTTTTTGGTATTTTTCACTTTTTACCTTCAGGTCGCGGTTAAAGATTCAGTGTTTTCATCATTATCTCGAAATAGTGAAAATGTTAGTTAGGGCATTTACGAGATTATGGGCAGAATAAGTGAGCGACTATTTTAATTATGGTTGTGATAATTATTTGTTATATTACGTTAAATAAAAATAAACGTGACATTTGGCCATCTCATAGTCTTCCCATTAAAGTGCTCTTAAACATATGTAAGTACATATAATATAATAAACTGTATTGTGAATATAAGCTCTTTAAGTAGAATATACATATACATATAAGAGTGATGGGTAAACACACATAATTTGTTTGTCAATTTTGAAGAATATTGTAAACAATTATTAACAACGTGAAATGTGTCACCAATAAACAAAACAAAAAAAAAAACGAAAAACAAAAAACAAAAAAACATCCTTACACCTGACCAGTAAAACAAAGTTCCTGAAGCTTATATTTGATGGAGATATGACAAATTGTTTACTAATCGTTAAACCACATTGACGATAAACAGTTTTATGTTATAAATGACAGTTCTTATGTCATTATGAAGGGCGAGTAAGTGTTTTCTACTCCAGTTGAAATCCTAGAATTGAGTGTTGTCGTCCTTCAAATAAATGTCTTTTTGTAACAATACTATATTGATATAAAATAATCACTTTGATGTATACATATAACCTACATGCATCATTTCAATATTGATTTAACCGTCTTCCTTATTTACCTTATCATGCTATAAATTTATTAGAAGACCTAAATTGGTACCAGGTTTTGATATCGAATAGCATCCTGTTTGAGTTTTCTTTATTGATTTTGTCCTCGCACCTGTACCACAACACGTTACCTTTTCATTTGACATATAAATATCCTGTTGGTAAAAGGAAATTAAAATGTTTCTTAACGTAAATCATTCCACAGGGACCTACCCCCAGCTCCTCGTATCTTTGAAAGGGTGTTCTTTTAAATTGTTTGAACAGGAAATGTTAACGTAAATGGAAGTGTAAGATTCTAATATAAGCAGTCCTTTCACATCCTGTCGTATAAGTGAGAGATGATTTATCTACATATATTGACTGAATTTTCTAAATGAAATCGCAAAACTATGTCAAGAAAAATTAAGAGTAACGAATAAGGATTTAAGGTTTAAATATAGTAAGATTTTGAACTAAAAACAAAATATTTTATTTGGATCAGGTTTGTTTTTGTACTGGTGTGTTATAACTTCAAAGTTATGAATCATTTTATCCTACTTTATATCAAAGTTCACAGATCAATCTTTTTAGTTTAACGATTCAAAAGACAAACAGAGATATTTTCAGTCTATTTTATATCAAAATTTATATTGAAAAGACAACATTATCGTTGAAACAAAAGTCATATCATAACAATGAAAAATTGGTTATGGTCTCTTGCAGCTAAACTTAAGAATCTGTTAATACAAAATATTCAAGATTTCCAGCGAATTTCACAATAGGACAATAAATTCTTACATCCATTTATTTGTTGTTTTTATTATTCGATTTGAATGCAAATAAAGAATGCAAATGTTACGCAGCTTCTTCCCAAAGGATATGTACCTAAGAAATACATATCTATAAAGAGATGTAAACAAGATTGATTAAACAAAAGTTCTGTGAACATTGAAAGTTAGTAAAGTAGAGAGAAAAACACAAGAATTGAAATAAAAAGATATTGATTTATTATTTTATTTCGTTGTCACAGCTGGTGTAAAATAATTTCGTAGAAGATGGTTTTTGAATTGAAATGAAGTTCTAATATTGACTTGTAAATGAAGTTGAATTTTAATTAAAAATACTCAAGAAAGATATTATGAATTTTTATGGAGAATCATTGATACTAAAAAATTGAAATCTACGCGACAGCTGCCACTTAAATTCATCATTATTATTTTATGAAGGTTAGAATTCTACAAAAAGAAATTATACGAAACAATATTGCTCATATTCTTATATGCTTAAGTTAACAATTATTAGTTAATAAACTTGTTTAATAAAGGTCAAACTTAAAAATAAATGCTGACGTTTTGTCCCAGACATCAATGTCTTGTTTTGATGACAGCTTATACTTGATCTTGCCCTCATTGACCACTGAACCCATCATCTCCGCTTCCGTCGCAATGCTCATAAACGCACCGTTGATCTTCCAATTATGTCAATATCATTGGCGTATCCGAGTAATTGGATGGGGACCTTTGGAAGAATTTGACTCTAGTGTTGACTGTTGAGTTCTGCACAATTGCCTTGTCTAAAACCTTTTTTGATATCAAACTCATCGGTGAGATTTTTTTCCGACCTTGAAGGTGGGAACAAAGTTTCGGTTTCCTTAAATTAAAGATGAAGAATTGGTCATTTGAATTATGTAGATATCGTGCAATATCAGCCAACTTTCATATCGTCTTATCAGCCATCTTGGCAATGTCAAATGGTCACCGCAAAACTATGATTTGACCATTTTGGACCTTTTATTTTAGTGATCCGTAAAAAATTGATGTAATGTAATGCCAAAAATCTGGAAACAAAGACCACACTGTATGACAAGCAACCATCGATCTACATCCAAAACCCATCAACAAGGTCTGACATAACTTACTTACTCACGTAAGGATAGTGCTACAGTCTGGGACGGACATGGGCCTCAACCAACATGCGTCTCCAGCAAGCTCAGTCCCTAGCTAGCTGTTTGCAGTTTCGCGCGCCGAGTTGGTTGAGGTCTTCACCCACCTGTGTGCGTCACCTGAGTTGAGATCTTACTCTACTGCGCCGCGCCGTATTTCTGGATTGGATTCGAAGACCTTACGGACTGGAGCGTTGATGTCCATTCGCTCTACATGACCCAGCCATCTAAGTCGTTGGACTTTAATTCTTTTAACCAGGTCAGTTTCGCCGTACACCCTGTACACGTACAGTTTGTCGTTGTATCTTTTCCTTCACTTTATATCTAAGCAGAATTTTTCTCTTGAAGCATCCAAGACGCTCTCATCTTTCTTTGACAGGGTCCAGGCCTCAGCGTCAGCACCATAAATGAGAACCGGAATGATGAGCGTCTTATAGACGGTTACTTTAGATGATCGAGAGAGGACTTTACTATTAGCAGCGATTTGCAAGAGTTATTCTTCGTTTGATTTCAGCGCTAGTGTCGTTGTCTGGATTTACAGCGGCCGGCGGCGCGGCGGCGGCGCCTAGGTAGTCAAAGCCCTTAACTACTTTAAAGTTATAGCTTTCCATGGTGACGTTTTATCCAACACGACGTCGTAGTTCAGTGTCCCTTTTTGATGACAGCATATACTTGGTCTTGCAGTCTTTGAAAATTGTGCCTCTAGTGTTAATGGTTGAGTTGTGCACAATTGCCTTGTCTATAACCTTTTTTGATATCAAACTCATCGGTGAGATCTTTTCCGATCTTGATAGAGCAGCGTGCATTCTCCATCGTCATTCTGCACAAACGGACAAGTTTCACAGGGATGCCAAAACTAGACAATGCCCTGTAAAGCTTTTCCCTAAAAATAATGTCATACGCAGCTTTAAATTCGATTAAGAGATAGTGGGTATCGATTTGAAGTTCCTCGGTTTTTTCCAAGATCTGCTTTAATGTGAATATTTAGTTAATGTTAAACTTTCCTGGTCTGAAGCCACATTGATAAGGACTAGTCATCGCCTGCTGCTTTGAATAATTTGGCAGCGATGCCGTTGATATACATACATAGCTCTATTCACTTTGTCGAGGTCGGGTAGGGTGTTCTATCTCCTTTACAGCGGAACTCGATTCGTCATCGCCTTTATATAATTTGGAGAAGGTGTTTCCATATTCTCAGCATACACTGTGGTGGCCGTGTGAAACCTAGAACTTCAGAGACGGCATATATTTGATGGCTGCAAGACAATGTTGCCACTGGTTTTCAATGCTTAATGCAGGCAGCATAGAATTTCTTAAGAGTTTGTGAGAGACGCAATTGGAAAAGAACATGAGAGCCTCTTGCAATTGTAGCCGTCTAACGTCGAATCTTCCCACAGCTCTTCCTTGTTTTGGCTTAGATCGGGATATCCGTAGCCGTACCTTGGCTACAACGAGGTAGTGGTCCAAATCAATGTTGGCCCCTTGGAATTTTCTGACATCATGTATACTGGAGAAGTGTCGTGCGTCGATCGCAATGGGGTCAATCTGGTTGACAGTTGATTGATCAGGAGATTTCCATTTCCCCTTTTGGATATAAAGATGTGATCTGCGTACTAGCTACCAGAACGTCTCGTCCCACAGTGAAATCGATCGCCTGAATCAGTTGTCGAAGGTGCTGTCGTGCAGGCTGTATCTCCCAGTTGTGCCACCAAGAGCTCTTTTAATTTGCATTTACCCGGTTTATCCCATCGCACTTCTTGGATGGCGTTAATATCTGCCTTGCAGCATTTTAAAGCTTCTGCTTACTGTTGGGGTCCACGTTGTCTATTAAGAGGCCTAACATTTCACGTACAGGTTCGAAGTTCGTTGTCCTTATTTCGTTTGCTTGGTTCGTCATCAGTGAATCCGTCCGTATCCGAGACTTGTTGGTGCTTCGCAACTAGGTTATTTTTACGTGGTTGGGAAGTCACTTCGATGGTACAACCCCCAACCTATAGTGCTCTATATTGCTATTCCGCTGGATAAGACGAGGTGCCTTAATGAAAACACCTCTCCCCCTCTCTCGATTGCATCCAGTTGAGATGCTAGACACCCGATGTTCACCGCGGAGAGGTGAGAGCAGGAGTTTATAGACCTCTTGAATGCACATGTCTACCATTTGAGCATCTTTTAAACAACAGGAACTATTGAACCTTTTGTTTGAAGTATTTTGTAGAGAACTTATTTTGATACAATTGTGTGGAACATTGTGGAAATATATTTCTTATTAGAAAATGAAGTTTCATTGTGGATCCTACCAGGATAACGCCGCCATCTTGAAAAAAATATTTATTTTGTATTTTAATTTTTAATTTTACAAACAAAAATAATTTGACCAAAAATAGACTGAATTTCTGAACAATTTTTTTTTTCAGGTTAACATTTCTGTGAATGTTCAGAAATGCATGCTTTTTTAAATGCATATTTATTTCAAATTTAAGGAACATTTCTGGTCTCATATGAAATTTAATAATGTCAATTTAGTTTCAGAGAAAAATTGAGAAAATTATTGTTGTCAGAAAGTAAATATCTTATGTGGGTTATTTACTATACTGAGATGAATAATTAATAAAAACATTCAAATATGTCAACACACTCTTGAGATTTTAAGGGTCCAATGCATTGAACATTTAAGAATGCGAATATTTTTCCTCAATTAATTAACATTATTAATAATCTTATCAAAATTGGAACTTCACTTTACTTACTTACTTAAGGTGGCGCTACAGTCCTGTGAGAACTAGGGCCTCACCCAACAAAGTTCTCCATCTAGCGCGGTCCCTAGCTAGATGTCTCCAGTTTCGCGCTCCGAGTTGGGTGAGGTCACCTTCCACTTGTGCGCGCCACCTGATTCGCGGTCTTCCTCTACTGCGCTGTCCTGTGGATGTGGATTCGAAGACCTTCCGGGCCGGGGCATTGGTTTCCATGCGCTCTACGTGACCCAGCCATCTTAGTCGTTGAACTTTTACCCTTCTGGCTAAGTCTACGTCGCTGTACAGCTTGTACAGCTCGTCGTTCCATCTTCTCTTCCACTCCCTCTCGATGCATACGGGACCGTAGATCACACGAAGAACCTTTCTCTCGAAACGACCCAAGGTGCTTTCATCCGCTTTTGTCATAGTCCATGCTTCTGCACCGTATAGCAGGACGGGGATGATGAGGGTCTCATATAGCGACACTTTGGTCCCTCTAGAGAAGGCTCTGCTACTTAATTGCTTTCTTAGCCCAAAGGAACAGCGGTAAGTAAGAGTTATTCTTCATTTGATCTCAGCGCTGGTGTTGTTTTCTCCGTTGATAGCGTAGCCTAGGTACGCGAAGTCCTTGACTACCTCAAAGTTACGTCTGTCGATGGTGAAGTTTTGACCAAGACGTCGTCGGTGTTGTAGGTCCTTTCTTGATGACAGCATGTACTTTGTTTTGCCCTCATTAACCGTTAAACCCATTTTTGCCGCCTCTGTCTCAATGCTCACAAAAGCCCCTTTGACATCACGCTGAGTTCTTCCGATTATGTCAATGTCATCAGCATATGCTAGTAATTGGACAGACTTCTGAAAGACAGTGCCTCTAGTGTTGACGTGTGAGCTCTGCACTATTCTTTCAAGAAAGATTTAAAAAAAATCACTTGACAGCGCATCACCTTGTCTAAAACCTTTTTTGACATCAAAAGGTTCTGTTAAGTTGTTTCCAACCTTCATGAAGCAGCGTGAATTCTCCATGGTCATCCTGCACAGACGGACGAGTTTGGCAGGGATGCCAAAACTAGAAAAGAGGCTGGGATGCGACCCACACTGATAACTTCCCATCCCGTCTATCGATTTGTCTTGCTTAAAAGTTGTCTAAATGTATCAATTCTTACCAAATTTGCGTTCTATTTTTTGTAGATTTTATTTTTTTTATGAAAAAACGGACTGTTGGATTTTTATAAAAAAAATTACTGAATATAAAAAACAATATTTTCTGTGAAATAAAATAAGTTTGAAGCCAATATTTTTAATTTTTGAAAAGCTATTTGAGCCGAAAATCAATTTTTACCAACTTTTATTAATTTTTTTGTTTAGGTTTTTATTTTTTGTAAAAAAAACTGTCAATTCGATTTTTCTCAAAATTTTATCAGATGTCAAAAACATTATTCTTCGTTGCACAAAATTGTTTTGGAGATAAAATCATATTTTAGTCGTAAAATTTTCGAAGTGACAAATTTTTTTTTCAGTTTTTTTGATTTACAAAAAAAACCGTTAATTGGATTTTTTTCCAAAAATATAATTGTTTTGTATCACGTTACAATATATAATATAAAATTTAATTCAAGTCTCTAGTGTCATTGGTTCATGAGATATTTAGGGTTAACCAAAATTTTCACCTTTTTATTAAACTGCTATGGTAAAAAAAACCACCCACGCAATTTTCTTGAGAGCCCTTTCTGCATCTTTCTGCCTTATTATCTGTATAACAAAATTTATTTGAAGTCGATATCTCTTCTGGTTCTTGAGCTATGGACGACGAAAAAAACGTCGCGAACGTACGTACACACGCACGCACAGACATCTTTCTAAAAATCTTTTATTTCGACTCTAGGGACCTTGAAACGTCGAGAAATGTCAAAATTTTCAATTTGACAAATCGGACCCATTACAATAACTTCCTATGGGAAGTTAACATGGCTCTATACAGCTCGTCCCTGTAGATGCTGTCATATGCGGCCTTGAAATCGATGAAAAGATGGTGGGTGTCGATTTGGTTTCTTGGGTTTTTTCCAGGATCTGGCGTAATGTGAATATTTGATCGACTGTGGACTTGCCTGGTCTAAGACCACACTGATAAGGACCTATCAGTTTGTTGACGATGGGCTTTAGGCGTTCACATATTACGGTAGGCGATGTTAAGTAGACTGATTCCTCTATAATTGGTGCAGTTTAAAGAGTCTCCTTTTTTCAGGATCGGGCAAACAATACTGAGGTTCCATTCATCGGGCATGCTTTCTTCCGACCATATCTTACAGATAAGTTGGTGCATGCTCTTAACCAACTTATCTCCAGCTGCTTTATAGAGCTCGGCATTCAAGCCATCCGCTCCAGCGGCTTTATTAGACTTCAGCTTAGATATGGCAATCTTTACTTCGTCTAAGTCCGGAGGAGGGGATTGTTGGCTTTCGTCGTCTATGTTGAATGGATCATCCTGCCTGACAGCGGAATTCGGTTCGTCATCGCCGTTATACAGTCTGCAGAAGTGGTCCTTCCATATCCTCAGCATTGACTGCGATTCCACTATAATGTTTCCACTTTCGTCTTTGCAGCCTTCGGTTCTAAGTTTATGTACCTGTGAATTTCGTTTCACCTGTTCATAAAACTTTCGAACTTCATTCCTGCTTTTAAACCTCTCTTTTTTTTTCTCCTGAGAAGTCGATGTTCCTCTCGCTCTTCTACTCATAGAGCTCATGAGCAGCTCTCGTCTTTTTATGTAACGCCGCTTTGCGTGCCTGTTGTTTGGCTGCATTTGCCTGCCGACATTCCTCATCAAACCAGGGGTTCCTTGTTGGTGGTTGCTTGAAACCCAGCACGTCAGAGGCGGCTTCTCTATGTGCGTCTTGGCAATGTTGCCACTGGTTTTCTATACGTTGTGTTGGCGGCACAGAACTTCGAGAGAGGTTTCTTGTAACTCGGTCAGAGAAGGAGTTGGCGATCTCTTGCGATTGTAGCCGTTCGACGTTGTACCTTCTCCCAGCATCTCCCTGTTTTTCCTTGGGCCTGGAAACCCGAAGTGCTACCTTAACTACAACAAGGTAGTGGTCCGAGTCGATGTTAGCTCCTCGGAAAGTTCGGACATCCATGATGCTGGAAGCGTATCTGGCGTCTATCGCAATATGGTTAATCTGGTTGACGGTAGATTGATCTGGAAATTTCCAAGTTCTTTTGTGGATGTTGAGGTGTGGAAAACGCGTACTGGCTACCAAGACGTTTCGCCCCGCAGCAAAATCTATGAGCCTGAATCCGTTGTCGGAAGTGTTGTCGTGCAGGCTGTTTTTCCTGATTATTCCACCAAAGATGTCTTCCCTTCCTAGCTTGGCATTAAAATCGCCCAGGACAATTTTAATATCGTAGCTAGGACACTGCTCGTATGTTTTGTCTAAGAACTCGAAGAACATATCTTTGGTGTTGTCATCCTTCTCTTCTGTGGGGGCGTGCGCGCATATCAGGCTAAAGTTGCCGAATTTAGCCTTGATGCGGATGGTCATGAGGCGCTCGTTGATGCACCTATAGCTCAAGACTTCTTGCCTAAGTCTGGCTCCAATGACAAAGCCGCATCCAAATAAGCGTTGTTGGTTTTCTCGATAGCAGTCACCATAGTAAATATCGCAGTTTTTCATCCCCATTTTGCCCGGCCCATCCCATCGTATTTCCTGGATGGCGGTGATGTGTGCTTTATAGCAGTCTAGGCCTCCGCTAATTCTTCGGCTGCACGTGGTCTGTTAAGGGAACTAGCATTCCACGTGCATAAACGAAGTTCGTTGTCCTTAATTCGTTTGCGTAGGTTGTCAACAGTAAATCCGTCTGTATCCGAGGCTTGTTGGTGCTTCGAAACTATGACGTTTTTACGTGACCCATGGATTAGGCCATATTATTAATGAAGAAGGAATAAGGTAAGGGTTTGAGTTTAAAGTCACTCCGACGGCACAACCACCAACCTGGTGGGCCAGGTCCTTAGTATAACTCCAAGGACGGGGAGCCGGATAAACCGCTCCTTAAAGGCCTGGGCTCCGAATAAGTCGTAGAAGCCCTTTAAGGTGTTCAATAAGTAGTTCAACCTTACTGGAACTGTCGACGCCACCGTTGATTCCATCTCGAGAATTCGTCCGCTGCCGTCTGGATAAGGAGAGGTGCCTTAGTGGAAACACCTCTACCCCCCCTTTCTCGTTTGCGGCCTCCAACAACTTTACACTGGGGTTGGAACCCAATCTCCAGTTGAGGTACTAGGCACCCGATGTTCACCACGGGGAGGTGAGAGTAGGAGTTTATAGACAGAGGTGGGTTTTGAGAAAAACCTGTGGACGCTTGTGTCCTCTTGAATGCACATGTCTACCATTTGAACATCGAACTTCACTTTAAATTGTGCAATTATTTTCTTTTTGTTGATTGTTTATAATTGGGGTACCTAAACATTTTTTTAAGAAATAATTTTCGAAGAACTGTTAATAATAATAATTTTTTTTTTATAATTTCTTGAGTTTTTATTTCTGAGATTGTTTTTAACAAAGGCTTTTCCTTTCAAAACTATTTCTACACACATAACAAGAAAACAAATAATGATGAGCATAAAATAAAATGAAAGAGAACCTAAACACTTTTCATTTTTAAACAATATTTTAAGTTATAAAAGAACATTTTTATCTGCAGATTATTATTTTATTTTATCTTCTTTTTGCGAGTGTTCTCTTTAAATTGAATTCCTTAAGACGTTTTTTTTTTATACAACCTACGTTTATTTTTATCTGTAGATTATTTTCATTTGTTGTAAGACGAACAAGAATTATATAAATACATTTTATATTCCAAGAAAAAGTTGGTCTTTAAAAAGAATTATTTAGCAGAAATTAAAAAAGAGGTGTAAAAAACAACTTAAAAATTATAGTGATTTGGTTTTTAGATCAAAACATACCTACAATAAATCTCAGCTCATTAAATTTTTGTTTTTTTTTAATGTCTCATTAACAACAATATTTTGTATAAGATGAAATAAGTTTAAGTCAATGGGGCATATTCATAGACGTTTGCTAAACTCTTGCTAAGTTGTTATTAGGCAAGTCCAGAGTTTAGGCTACTCATAAATAAATTTAAACAAAGTTTGGGATTGAGTATGTGGTATGTTTAAGTGGTTATTAAACTTGTCATCCAGAAATATGTTGAAATGTGGTTCATTTTCTATAGACCACAAACTTTCATCAAGAAATTCGATCTCGAAGGACTACGTGTTACTTTCTATCAAGAAACACGGACGAGCAAGTCCTACTTGGGTGGTTCTGAAAGTTCAATAACATTCCCAGTGGATCTCAGAGCCATCAGAGCCAGGATGCGAACCACACTTATAACTTCCCATCATGTCTGTCGATTTTCTCGCTTTAAACTTTAACGAAATATTCAGAACAATATTTTGTGTGAGATAAATAATCTACTTGTTCGTTCTTCTAAAACTTGAGTCGAAAACTATTTCTTATCAGTCTTTTGTTGCTTTTCTAAGTTTTCGTGCTAAGTTGTTGTCAGTTGAATTAGTACTCGACGCGTGATGGTTAGTGTGTAGGCCTGTCATGTTAGAGGTCTTGGGTTCAATCCCTTCCTGTGCTATCTAAATTTTTTTTTTCACGGGTACTGTCTCTTGCGAGGAATTGACAAATTCTCCAAGAGTAATTCTTGTCATGAAAAGTGCCTTCTCAAATTAGCCGTTTGGATTCGGCTTAAAAAAAAAGAGGTCCCCTCCATCCCTGACAACATAACTCGTACACAGGAATCGTTGAAATTTGTAAGTCACTAGGCCCTAGTTCTCATGGACTGTTGCATCACCTAATTTTTTAATATTTCAATTTTTCTAAAAAAACATAACAGAAAATAACCAACAATATTTTGAATATGATGAAAAAATTTGATTTGAAAATCTACCTGTGTTAATAAGATTTTTAGTCTAAAACCAATGCAAGGTTTTTATTTCTCAAAAAATTTAAAAATACAAATTGTTTTTTTATTAGGAAATTTAGCACAGAATGAAATCATTTTAAAGTTAATAACTTCATTTATTTACGAGATATCGAGAATCGAACATCAATTTTTACAAATTTTTTGTAGTATTTTTTTGTAGATTTTATTTTTTTATGAAAAAAACTAAAAAGTTGAATTTTTATACAAATTTTACTGAAGATCAAAAACAATATTCTTTATAAGATGAAATAAGTTCGAAGCCAATATTTTAAAACAAAAGATTTTGAGTCGAAGATTATTTTTAACCAAGTTTTATTTATGTTTTTGTATACGGGCTTATATTGTATGTACAAAAACTGTCAATTCAATCTTTCCCAAAATTTTACTGAATGCTGAAAACAATATTTTTTTATAAAATGAAATTGGTTTGGAGCCAATCCAATGACCCAAAATTTGAAAATTTAACAATTTACTAGGCTAAAAAGGTGATTTAGCTAATTTTAAACGATTTTAACACCTTACTATTTCTTAACAACTTGCTGAAAATGAAATAATGGAATGGCTACTTTAACTTTAAGAAAATTCCTAAATCCTTATGACATCTGATTGATAGGTCCAGTGAAGAATTGGGAATTCCAATTAGTGCGTCCGGTTAGGCCTAGTTGCTTTGTTAATTTTTACGAGCTGTCACTTTTAAGACATGTTTTGGATGCTCGTTTTTTAATCAAAGATAATAAGCAATTTTCTAGTTAGCCAAGGTTCAACATTTAAGAATCCCCAAGTAAATTGCTAAATATTTAGCAAATTGCTAACAAGTAAATTTGTGATACCCTTAACAATAGGTTCTTTAAAATATTGCGACAATATCTTTAATTTTTAAAAAGATACTTAGGTCGAAAATCAATTTTTACCAACTTTTAGTACAATTTTGTTTAAAGTTTTTTTTAACTTCCCATAGGAAGTTATTGTAATTGGTCCGATTTGTCAAATTGAAAATTTTTAGAAAGATGTCTGTGCGTGCGTGTGTACGTACGTCCGTGCCAACGTACGTACACACGCGACGTTTTTACGTTAGTCTATAGCTCAAAAACCAGAAGAGATATCGACTTCAAATAAATTTTGTTATACAGATAATAAGACAGAAAGATGCAGAAACGGCTCTCAAGAAAATTGCGTGGGTGGTTTTTTTTACCATAGCAGTTTAAAAAATAGGTGCAAATTTTGGTTAACCCTTAATATCTCATGAACCAATAACGCTAGAGACTTGAATTAAATTTTATGTTATATATTGTAACGTGAAACAAAATAAGTATGTTTTTGGAAAAAAAAATCCAATCACCGGTTTTTTTATAAATAAAAAAAACCGAAAAAAAATTTATCACCTCGAAAATTTTACGACTAAAATATGAAAAACAAAATTTTGTGCAATAAAAAATAATGTCTTTAACATCTGATAAAATTTTGAGACAAATCTAATTGACAGTTTTTTTCTATAAAAAATTAAAACCTACAAAAAACATTACTCAAAGTTGGTAAAAATTGAATTTCGACTCAAATATCTTCTCAAAAACTTGAGATTAAGGCTTCAAACTTATTTTATCTTATAGGAAATATTGTTTTCAACATTCTGAAAAATGTTGAAAAAAATCAAATTGACAGTTTTTTTACAAAAAATAAAAACCAAAAAAAAAAATAATAAAAGTTGGTAAAAATTGATTTTCTACTCAAATATCTTTTCAAAACTTTGAGATATTGGCTTTAAACTACTTTAATCTTTCAAAAAATATTGTTTATAACATTCAGTACAATTTTGAAAAAAAAAATCGAATTGACAGTTTTTTTACAAAACATTAAAAACCGAAAAAAAAATTAACAAAAGTTGTTAAAAATTTATTTTTGACTTAAATATCTTTTCAAACATTTGAGATAATGTCTTCTAACTAATTTTAACTTATAAGAAATATTGTTTTCAAAATTCTTTAAAATTTTGAGAAAAATCGAATTGACAGTTTTTTTACAAAAAATAAAAACCTAAATAAAAAACAATACTAAAACTTGTAAAATTTTACTTTCGACTAAAATAGCTTTTCAAAAATTATAAATATTGGCTTCAAACTTATTTTATTTCACAGAAAATATTGTTTTCGATATTTAGCAATTTTTTTATAAAAATCCAACAGTCTGTTTTTTCATAAAAAAATAAAATCTACAAAAAATAGTACGCAGATTTAATAAAAATTGATACATATAGACAAACTTTTAAGCAAGACAGATCAACAGACGGGAAGGGAAGTTATCAGTGTGGGTCGCAGCCCAGCCTCTTTTTTTTTTAAATTTCAAATAGGTTTTTCTACAAAATTTTACCAGATGTCAAAAAGTGTATTTTTCGTTGCATACAATTATTTTGGCGATAAAATCATTTTCTGCTCGTAAAATATTCGAGGTGACAGATATTTTTTTTTAGTTATTTTTTGATAACACGTCATTATTCTTTCGTGAGATATTTTGGGTTAAGAAAAATATTTTTTGAAATTGTTATGGTAAAAAAACCACCCACTCAATTTTTTTAGAGTTCTTTCTGCATCTTTCTGTGTTATTATTTGTAAGCCAATAAATCTGCTAGTTCTTGAAAATATGGACTTACGTAAATTGCTGTTAAGACAATTGTATGCATCGAAGAATACCGTTTTTGATATCTGGTACAATTTTTAGAAAAATCGATGTGAAATTTTTTTTACAAAAAATATAAAATCTAAAAAATCTTAAAAACTGATTTTTGAATAGAAAATCTCCATAATAAATGAAGTAACTGAAATACAATTGTATCATATGAAAAATATTGTTCTTAACTTTTAGTTAGTTTTTTCGAAAAATCAACACAAACACGAAAACCTACACAAACAACTAAAAAAGTTATACAAATTGTTTCCCACACAAGTATTATGAGAACAGGGACATACATTGATTTTAAACTCTTTTTATCTAACACAATTAATATAAATACTTTGTTAAACTTTTAGAAATTGTTTGTCATTTGAAATGAATATTTTATTAACTTCCCATAGGAAGTTATTGTAATGGGTCCGATTTGTCAAATTGAAAATTTTGACATTTCTCCACGTTTCAAGGTCCCTAGAGTCGAAATAAAAGATTTTTAGAAAGATGTCTGTGCGTGCGTGTTTTTCGTCGTCCTTAGCTCAAGAACCAGAAGAGATATCGACTTCAAATAAATTTTGTTATACAGATAATAAGGCAGAAAGATGCAGTTTAAAAAAAAGGTGAACATTTTGGTTAACCCTAAATATCTCATGAACAAATGACGCTAGAGACTTGAATTAAATTTTATATTATATATTGTAACGTGATACAAAACAATTATATTTTTGGAAAAAAATCCAATTAACGGTTTTTTTATAAATCAAAAAAACTGAAAAAAAAAATTTGTCACTTCGAAAATTTTACGACTAAAATATGATTTCATTTCCAAAACAATTTTGTGCAATGAAGAATAATGTTTTTGACATCTGATACAATTTTGAGAAAAATCGAATTGACAGTTTTTTTTACAAAAAATAATAACCTAAAAAAAAATAAAAAAAAAGTTGGTAAAAATTGAGTTTTGACTCAAATATCTTTTCAAGACTTTGAGATATTGGCTTTAAACTACTTTTATCTTTCAAAAAATGTTGTTTTCAACATTCAGTAAAATTTTGAAAAAAATAGAATTGACAGTTTTTTTACAAAAAATTAAAAACCGAAAAAAAAATTTAACAAAAGTTGGTAAAAATTGATTTTCGACTTAAATATCTTTTTAAAAATTTGAGATTATGGCTTCTAACTAATTTTAACTTATAAGAAATATTGTTTTCAACATTA
Source organism: Eupeodes latifasciatus (assembly GCA_920104205.1). Lineage (NCBI taxonomy): Eukaryota > Metazoa > Arthropoda > Insecta > Diptera > Syrphidae > Eupeodes > Eupeodes latifasciatus. Next base: position 38,196,684 of record OV049924.1, on the reverse strand, counting down.
GGACAAATTTTGAGAAAAATCAAATTGACAGTTTTTTTACAAAAAATAAAAACCTAAACAAAAAAATTAATAAAAGTTGGTAAAAATTGATTTTCGGCTCAAATAGCTTTTCAAAAATTAAAAATATTGGCTTCAAACTTATTTTATTTCACAGAAAATATTGTTTTTTATATTCAGTAATTTTTTTTATAAAAATCCAACAGTCCGTTTTTTCATAAAAAAAGTAAAATCTACAAAAAATAGAACGCAAATTTGGCAAGAATTGATACATTTAGACAAACTTTTAAGCAAGACAAATCGATAGACGGGATGGGAAGTTATCAGTGTGGGTCGCATCCCAGCCTCTTTTTTTTAATTGACCATCCATCTGGCGCAATAAAAGAGCTTCCGTTCAATAAAAAGGCTTCTAATTATGCACTCAAATTAATTTAAAGATTAAATAAATAATTAATAGTTTATATAAAATAGAGTATATACCACACAAATATTATAATCAATAGTGAATCGATTACTATAAAATCAGTTCACGGGAATCAGGTTATAAATTTTGCCCAAACAATTAATGCTTGTGTTAACACCTCTTTAGCATTCTAATTACGCTACAAAAAAAGATTATTTAAATACGAATAAGGATATGGATTTCAAGCGAATTGGTTTTGAATATAGTTTTTTGATTGGAACTCGATAATTTTAAATTAATTTGAATAAGAGCTCTTCAATAGTGTTAATTCATTATAATTACACTAAGCACTTCTAAACCAAGCATAAATAATAAAAGCATGTGGAATATAAATTAAACATAAAAATGAAAATGGTTTTAATTTTTTAACATACAAAATATTTAACCTAACATAAATAATAATAATACAAAATAAAACAAACAAAGAAAAAACATACTAATCTGATTTAAAAAAAAAAAAAACTAAATAAAAATGCAATTATTGTGCTGAATTTTAAATAAAAATGATTTTATAAAATTAAAGTGAATATCTGCTTAAAAAGCAAACCTTTTATGGCTTTAATTTTTTCCTTTCCCAAAAGCTTTAATGGTTTTCTTCTTAAATAAAATGGGTTTATTTAAAAACTGTTCTCGAATAATTACATAGGTACATTTATGCATATCGAATTGAATATCTTTTTTTCGACCATAATTTTAAAAAGGTACTACAGAGAAAAAGAAACATTAATAAATTAAAATACAGAACAGACAGGTCCTGAATATTTCTACCTGTTTTAGAGGTAGAGGTTTCGCTTTTAAAATGAACCATTAAACTCATGGCATATGTTTTCCTGAGGTTACAAAATAATTAATAACGTTTTAAGATAATTTTTATAGCAAGCGAATTATAATAAAGCTCAACTTCTTACAAGTATACATAAGTATGTTTTAAGTAATTTAGGTTTTCTGATGATTTTTAATTAAGTTTTGGTTCTCATCTCCACGTCATCATCACCTTGGCTCATATATGTTAGGGTTTGCTTTTAATATTTCGAGCACAAAATGTGAAAAAGTTTTAATGGTTTCATTGGTAGCTAAATAAATTAATTTTAAAGAAAAAAATCAGGTCTGATCAGACTTACAACACTAAGCAGCCTATATATATGTACGAGTATGTACCGTAAATACCTAATGAAGAACATTGTGGTTTCCAACCATTATGTAATGAAAACTTCGGAAAAGCTTATAAAGTCTTCGATGGATGTCTGGCAGTGGAATCTAGTTGAATAAGTAAGAATTTTATCATTTTTACTTGGAAGTTATGGATGTAGGTAAATGTAGGTTTCAAGGTCCGTAGAGTCGAAATAAAAGATTTTCAGAGAGATGTTGATGTACGGTTTTTTTTATAAATCAAAAAAACTTAAAAAAATATTTGTAATTCGAATAATTTACAAACAAAAAATGATTTTATCTCCAAAATAATTGTGTGTAACAAAGAATATCGTTTTTGACATCTGGTAAAATTTGGAGAAAAATCGAATTGACAGTTTTTTATTAAAAAAATTAAAACCTAAAAAAAAAAACATTATTAAAAGTTGGTAAGAATTGATTTTCGACTCAAATATTTACAGATTATGGCTTTAATCTAATTGTATCTTATAAGAAATATTGTTTTCGACATACCGTAAATTTTTCATAAAAATCCAACAGTCCGTTTTTTCATAAATAAATAAAATCTACTACTAAAATTGGTAAAAATTGATGTTCGGTTCTCGATATCTCGTAAACAATAGAAGATATTGACTTCAATTTTTTTTCATTCATCCAATTTGTATCTCTATTTATATATATAAAAATCAATGCCACTTTTCGTTGTAATGTTATAACTCAACAATGCCTTTACCGATTTGGCTAATTTTGGTCTTGAATTATTTGTGGAAGTCCAGAGAAGGTTTGTACGTAGATAAAATTCAAAAAAAAAAATCTTGAAAAAGTGTAAAATCAACATCTTTCTATACTCCCATATACAAACAATTTGTACTAATACTTAAAAGCCAATTTGAACCTTTGACAAAACAATCGAAGACAAAAAAAGTAACGTTAGTTCTGTCAAACAAATTTAATGTCATCATATGTCATTTCATTTTATCAGCGATAATTATTGCTTTGAGTAACCTAGGGATGTCAACGAAAATGCTCAAGGTATTGCAGAATCTTTATGAGGATAATCTTACGGCGGTATGGGATGGAAACACTTTGTCTATTTGGTTTCAGACGAAAACAGGAGTCAAGCAGGGATGCCTTCTGAGCCCAATACTCTTGTCAATTTTTCTTGATGATCTCAAAGATTCCCTTCCTGGAGGTATAATGTTTGATGGTCTTGCAATAAAGCTGCTACTATATACTGATGACATTGTCATACTAGCAGAGAGCCCCAACATGATGCAGCTGATGATCAACAAACTACAGCAATATTGCTACTTATGAAATCTTCAACTCAATACGAGCAAATCAAAAATCATGATTTTTCGCAACGGACGAGGACGATTTGCTGAAAACGAAAAATGGACTTGGAACAATGAAGATCTCGAAATAGTCAAGGAGTATAAATATCTTGGTGTACTCATGACACCACAACTGTCTTTCAAAAAACACTTGCAAGAAAAACTAAAAGAATCAAAACGCGCGATTAATAGTACCTGGAATGGAGTGTTGAGCAAGAGGAATATCCCTCCGAGCTCGAAGTATAAGATTTTTGATGCAGTTATGAGGTCCATAATGTGCTATGCGGCACAAGTCTGGGGGATATACCAATATGAAGAGGTGGAACAACTTCTAAGATATTTTGTCAAAAAAATCTTCAGATTACCATACAACACTCCAAACTACATGGTACATCTGGAAACAGGTTTACCACCACTTTATATACAAACTCTCGAACTTCATTTCAGCTACATCCAGAAAGTCATGGCACTATCGAGCAACCGTCTCCCGCACAAAGTACTGAAGTATCTCCAAAAAATCTGCAATTTTTTAATGAATGGGCTAGGCTAAGCAGCGTCCACAGCGTTATTAACTTCCCATAGGAAGTTATTGTAATGGGTCCGATTTTGTCAAATTGAAAATTTTTACATTTCTCGACGTTTCAAGGTCCCTAGAGCCAAAATAAAAGATTTTTAGAAAGATGTCTGTGCGTGCGTGTGTACGTACGTCCGTACGTCCGTACGTCTGTACGTCCGTACGTTCGCGACGTTTTTTTCGTCGTCCATAGCTCAAGAACCAGAAGAGATATCGACTTCAAATAAATTTTGTTATACAGATAATAAGGCAGAAAGATGCAGAAAGGGCTCTCAAGAAAATTGCGTAGGTGGTTTTTTTACCATAGCAGTTTAAAAAAAGAGGCTGGGATGCGACCCACACTGATAACTTCCCATCCCGTCTATCGATTTGTCTTGCTTAAAAGTTTGTCTAAATGTATCAATTCTTACCAAATTTGCGTTCTATTTTTTGTAGATTTTATTTTTTTTATGAAAAAACGGACTGTTGGATTTTTATAAAAAAATTATTGAATATAAAAAACAATATTTTCTGTGAAATAAAATAAGTTTGAAGCCAATATTTTTAATTTTTGAAAAGCTATTTGAGCCGAAAATCAATTTTTACCAACTTTTATTAATTTTTTTGATTAGGTTTTTATTTTTTGTAAAAAAACTGTCAATTCGATTTTTCTCAAAATTTGTCCTAATGTTGAAAACAATATTTCTTATAAGTTAAAATTAGTTAGAAGCCATAATCTCAAATATTTGAAAAGATATGTAAGTCGAAAATCAATTTTTACCAACTTTTGTTAAATTTTTTTTTCGGTTTTTAATTTTTTGTAAAAAAACTGTCAATTCTATTTTTTTCAAAATATTACTGAATGTTGAAAACAATATTTGTTGAAAGATAAAAGTAGTTTAAAGCCAATATCTCAAAGTCTTGAAAAGATATTTGAGTCAAAACTCAATTTTTACCAACTTTTTTTTTATTTTTTTTTAGGTTATTATTTTTTGTAAAAAAACTGTCAATTCGATTTTTCTCAAAATTTTTCCTACTGTTGAAAACAATATTTCTTATAAGTTAAAACTAGTTAGAAGCCATAATCTCAAATTTTTGAAAAGATATTTAAGTCGAAAATCAATTTTTACCAACTTTTGTTAATTTTTTTTTCGGTTTTTAATTTTTTGTAAAAAAACTGTCAATTCTATTTTTTTCAAAATTTTACTGAATGTTGAAAATAACATTTTTTGAAAGATAAAAGTAGTTTAAAGCCAATATCTCAAAGTTTTGAAAAGATATTTGAGTCAAAACTCAATTTTTACCAACTTTTTTTTATTTTTTTTTAGGTTATTATTTTTTGTAAAAAAAACTGTCAATTCGATTTTTCTCAAAATTTTATCAGATGTCAAAAACATTATTCTTCGTTGCACAAAATTGTTTTGGAGATGAAATCATATTTTAGTCGTAAAATTTTCGAGCTGACAAATTTTTTTTTTCAGTTTTTTTGATTTATAAAAAAAACCGTTAATTGAATTTTTTTCCAAAAATATAATTGTTTTGTATCACGTTACAATATATAATACAAAATTTAATTCAAGTCTCTAGCGTCATTGGTTCATGAGATATTTAGGGTTAACCAAAATTTTCACCTTTTTTTTAAACTGCTATGGTAAAAAAACCACCTACGCAATTTTCTTGAGAGCCCTTTCTGCATCTTTCTGCCTTATTATCTGTATAACAAAATTTATTTGAAGTCGATATCTCTTCTGGTTCTTGAGCTATGGACGACGAAAAAAACGTCGCGAACGTACGGACGTACGGACGTACGGACGTACGGACGTACGTACACACGCACGCACAGACATCTTTCTAAAAATCTTTTATTTCGACTCTAGGGACCTTGAAACGTCGAGAAATGTCAAAATTTTCAATTTGTCAAATCGGACCCATTACAATAACTTCCTATGGGAAGTTAAAAAAAGGTGAAAATTTTGGTTAACCCTAAATATCTCATGAACCAATGACGCTAGAGACTTGAATTAAATTTTATGTTATATATTTTAACGTGATACAAAACAATTTTATTTTTGGAAAAAAATTCAATTAACGGTTTTTTTTATAAATCAAAAAAAACTGAAAAAAAAAATTTGTCACTTCGAAAATTTTACGACTAAAATATGATTTCATCTCCAAAACAATTTTGTGCAACGAAGAATAATGTTTTTGACATCTGATAAAATTTTGAGAAAAATCGAATTGACAGTTTTTTTACAAAAAATAATAACCTAAAAAAAATAAAAAAAAGTTGGTAAAAATTGAGTTTTGACTCAAATATCTTTTCAAGACTTTGAGATATTGGCTTTAAACTACTTTTATCTTTCAAAAAATATTGTTTTCAACATTCAGTCAAATTTTGAAAAAAATAGAATTGACAGTTTTTTTACAAAAAATTAAAAACCGAAAAAAAAATTTAACAAAAGTTGGTAAAAATTGATTTTCGACTTAAATATCTTTTCAAAAATTTGAGATTATGGCTTCTAACTAATTTTAGCTTATAAGAAATATTGTTTTCAACATTAGGAAAAATTTTGAGAAAAATCGAATTGACAGTTTTTTTTTACAAAAAATAAAAACCTAAACAAAAAAATTAATAAAAGTTGGTAAAAATTGATTTTCGGCTCAAATAGCTTTTCAAAAATTAAAAATATTGGCTTCAAACTTATTTTATTTCACAGAAAATATTGTTTTTTATATTCAATAATTTTTTTATAAAAATCCAACAGTCCGTTTTTTCATAAAAAAAATAAAATCTACAAAAAATAGAACGCAAATTTGGTAAGAATTAATACATTTAGACAAACTTTTAAGCAAGACAAATCGATAGACGGGATGGAAAGTTATCAGTGTGGGTCGCATCCCAGCCTCTTTTTTATTATTTATTTTAACACTCCTTCGTTAAATATGGATTGCTATAATAAAAGCTGCCAAGAGGGTGGTAATAATAATCCTCTATTTGCCTGTTTCGGACCCTGTGGTAATCTTTACCATGCAAAATGCGTTGGTTCAACGAACGCTTTCATTGAAAAAATAGCCAGTTCAAAATTTGCTTACTGGTACTGTCACGACTGCCGTAAGCTCTCTGTATCTCAACTAGCTTTTAAAATGTCTTCTTTTAAGGCTGACATTTTAAAACTTTCTAAAGATTTTGAAGAGCTACTGAAGTCTTTCAATACTGCAGTTTGCAAATTAAATGCATACTCTGTAACCAACATCATGGTCGATAGTTCTACTTCGACTAATGATTTGGCACAGCCTATTCCTACTACTTTCTCTTCTGCAGGTGAAGATATTCTCGCGCAATCATCAGGTTCTGCTGTTAATAACGCAGAAAGTGTATCTGTCAAACAAAAGAAAAAGTCTAAGAAAAGAAGCCGAGAAAACTCTGAACTTGCAAGAAATTCTACCCCCCCCCATCAAAAAGAACAAATGTCAACATCACCCCAATACCTACAGATCCCACCGGAACTCCCCATATACCTCAAGTTGTTGAATCAAATTTAGCTTCCAATAGTGACTCCGTTACAGGAACTGTAATAAACAACTCCATCCCTATCAAAGCTGTCTCGAAACCAAAAATAATTTGTATATCTCGTCTGGACCCAGTTACAACGCCAGATGATATAACTTCCCAGTTAGTATCTACCAAGAGCATACCTTCCAGCTCATCCATTAGGTGTACTAAGATCAGTAAACCTAATAGGGTTAGGTTAGGTTAAAGTGGCTGTTGGTTTGGGACGACCAACACACTTAGACCAAAGTATGGTCCGTTGTGATACCACATGGATCAGTTAATCAGCTTAACTCGTTGAACCAATTGGAGCTTCGAATGAAGCGTAGGAGACAACTAATGTCTGAATTTTTTAGATCGCTGGTATCGTTAAAGTAGTAGTCTCCAAGGTGGATTCTACGTCTTTGTGATAAGGCAGGGCATGTGCACAGAAGATGAGAGATTGTCTCCTCTTCTTCCTCGTCCATGCAACTCCTACAAAAATCATTTGCAGGGGCTCCAAGTCGAATAGCATGCCTTCCTATTAAGCAGTGCCCAGTCAGGACACCTATAACGTAGCTAATGTGCAATCTACTCAGAGAGATTAATTGTTTTGAGCGCTTGGTGCTAAGATTAGGCCAAATTCGTTTAGTCGCTACACAGGTGGTGGTGTTATTCCACCTGAAGTTTGTTTTCTCTATGGTATCTTGCTTTAGCATGAGTTTACATGTAGCTAAGGGGATACCTACGCTAGCATTATGAGCCAGCAGAGGTAAAGTTGTTCCGCTTTTTGCAAGTTCGTCAGCTTTGCAATTTCCTGGAATGTCTCTATGGCCCGGCACCCAGAAAAGGTGAATTTTGAACTGTGTAGCCATCTCCGTAAGAGATGATCGACAATTTAGGGCTGTTAGTGAATTTGTAGAGACAGAGTCTAAGGATTTTAACACAGCTTGGCTATCCGAGAAGATGCGTATATCATTAGTTGATATAACGTTTTCTCTAAGCCAGGATAGGACTTCTTTTATAGCCAGGATTTCAGCTTGGAACACGCTACAATGATCGGGTAGAGGAAAGAGAGACTTAAGTTAAGTCTATCTGAGTATACGCCACCACCAACCCCATCCTCCGTTTTTGATCCGTCTGTATAAAAGTTTATAGGACCATCGTTCAAAAATGATGTATTCTCCCAAGAAGATCTGGGAGGTATAGTCACCTTGAAGCTATAGTTATTAAACTGAGGATGGGATATGGTGTAGTCAATATTACTACTTATAGTTCTGAACGAGTTCAAAATAGTGGTGTGGCCAATTCCATTATTGATCCACAGAGAGGAGGCTTGAAGCCGTATGGCAGTGTTAGCGGCCGTTTGCTTGCTGAAAAAGTCCAGCGGTATTAGATGGAACAGAACATCTAGTGAAGCGGAGGGGGTGGAGCGAAGTGCTCCTCCCATACACAGGCAGGCTGTTCGTTGGACTTTGCTGAGTTTATCGCGATTTGTCGCTGTATCTAGCGCCGTCCACCATACCGCTACTCCATAAGTAAGGATCGGTCTTATGACCGACGTGTATAGCCAGTGTGTAATGCGGGGCTGTAGGCCCCATTTATTACCAATGGCCTTTTTACAGGAGAACAGGGCTACTGTGGCCTTGTTTATTCTCTCTTGAATATTAGGTTTCCAACTTAATTTCTTGTCTAAAATGAGACCCAAGTATTTTGCTTGATCAGAGAATTTAAGTGGTACACCGTTTATGAGGGGAGGGTCAATGTATGGAACTTTGTATTTCCTTGTGAAGAGGACAAGGTCGGTTTTTTGTGGGTTAACGCCTAGTCCACACCGATTAGCCCATCTGGTGAGCTTATTTAAAGCGTTTTGTAAGAGTTCTTTTAGTATATTGGGATGTTTACCCGTTACTGCAATAGTAACATCGTCCGCATAGGCAAACACTCTGTATCCCTCTCTTTCTAGAGTAGTTAGTAATTCATTTATTACTAAGTTCCAGAGGAGAGGGGATAGGACACCACCTTGTGGCGTACCTCTGCTGACACCCCTTTGTGTAGTAAAATCGCCCAGTTTTGAATTGATAATCCTGCTTATCAGCATCTGATTAATCAATTCAGTGATCGACTTATCTACCTTCAGAGATGCCAATACACGTGCAATTGCAGATGTGTCGACATTGTTAAATGCACCTTCTATGTCTAAGAAGGCAACTAAGGTGTACTCTTTATGATGGAGGGAATATTCGATTGTACGTACTATACTGTGTAGAGCCGTTTCAACTGATTTCCCTTTGTGGTAGGCATGTTGAGCCTTTAAAAGGAGGGACTTATCAATACTTGCCCTTAATTGAATATCGATCAAACGCTCAAAAGTTTTGAGAAGGAATGATGATAAGCTGATAGGTCTTAAGTCTTTAGGGTTTACATGACTGGATTTTCCAGCTTTTGGAATAAAAACAACTTTAACTTGTCTCCAAGACATCGGGATGTATGCCAAATTAAGGCAACCCTTGAAGATGTTTTCTAGGATGGGTATTAGAAAACTTGCATTTTCTTGCAGTTCGGCTGGAATTACACCATCCGGACCAGCAGATTTGTATGGTTTAAAGCTGTTAATAGCCCAATTGAGTTTTTCCCTAGTGACTAGACCTTGTGGGGGTTGTAAAGTATTGTCACCATTATTAAGTGCAACGTTATTAATAATATTAGAGCTACCAGGAAAGTGGACGTCTAGTAGCAAGTTGAGCGATTCTTCGCTTGAATTGGTCCAGAGGCCAGAGGCGTTTTTCAAGCAACTTGGCATGATTGGATTTTTGGAGAGGATTTTGCGCAGCCTGGATGCTTCGGAGCAATCTTCAACGTTACTACAGAAGTTTCTCCAAGATGATCGTTTGGTTTTCCTCAGTTCTTTTTTATAAATCTTCAGTGATTCTTTATATGAATCCCAGTCAGACATGTCTCTAGAAGCTTTGGCTCTGTTAAAGAGTTTTCTGCATTCTTTTCGAAGTGGATCCAGCCCTGAGTTCCACCAGTGTGGCTTCTTTTTACCTCTTACTTGTATAAGAGGGCATGCAGTACCTAGAGCTTTGTTTAGGGCTAATGTTAGATTATTGACTTTGTCGTCAAGATCTTCGATGTTGGAGGGAGTATTAAAAAGTTCAGGTTTTATTAAACTATTTAACGTTCTCTTATATTTTGGCCAATTTGTTCTTTTCAGATTTCGAAAGATCGGTTGGCAAGGTGGTTCATTTATAAAGTCAAACTGGATGTATCTATGATCAGAAAAAGAGTGATCTTTAGATACCTTCCAGTTCAAAATATTATTATTAATGAATTCGGAGACAAGAGTTATATCTAAAACTTCTTGTCGATTTTTAGTAATAAAGGTTGGCTCATTACCAACGTTACTTACGAGTAGGTTAGTGTTAAGAATATAGTCGAAAAGAGACTCACCTCTGTCGTTTATATCGGTGCTACCCCATACTGTATGGTGGGCGTTAGCGTCACTACCGATGATGAGGCCGATGTTGAGCCTTTGTGATTCAGCTATCAGTCTCTCCAGAGTATCTCCCGGGAGAGGGCCAAGATGGTCGTGGCCAAGATACGCCGACGCCAGCCAGAATGTTCCTCTGGCTGTTTCCAGACTTGCGGCGGTGGTATCTCGATCGCTGAAATTAGGGAGTAAATATACATTTAGGCTGCGTTTTACTAATATGCAAGATCTGGGTTCATCCTCACCTGATGCATACAGCACGCAGTATTTGGGAGTCCTGATTCCTCGAACAATGGATTTAACAATCCAGGGTTCTTGAATCAGGACGATATCTTCATCGCTGCTGGATAAGCGAAGAAGAAGGGAGGCCGAAGCCTTTATGGAGTGTTGGAGGTTAATCTGGAGTAACCGCAGCATTTTCGCTACTGTTCTCCCGATCAGCCTCCAACACAGTTATGTCGGAGTCATCCATATCAGAGGACGATTCTAAAAGAATGTCCTCATCTCCGCTGTCGTAGACCTCGGCCTCCATTGCGGAAAAACCTTGGTCGGTGTTTGGTGCTTCCACTGCTACTGGGGGTACCTGAGATGCATCGTCTTCGAATGAAGGAAGTGTGACCGATGCGCCAGGTACCTCAGCAACCGTTTCCGCTTGTGTGGGTGGGGAAGGGGGAAGGGTTTGTGCCTCAGTCCCATCTTTTTTATAGACCCTCAGCGTAATTTCATCGAACCCGAACCTAATCACACCTTTTGATTGCGCCAGAGGAGAAAGGGATTCTGCATTGATGATCACAATTGCACCCTTATAGGGTCCCTTTGGATCCTCTAGTTTCGCAACCTTCCAGTTGTGAGTAGGAAGGGTTGGATTGGAGAGCTGGATTATCTTCAGAACGTGGTCAGCTTCCTTGAATATGGCCGGAACCGCGATGCGAGCTCTTGGTCTGCAAGGAATGTCCTCCTTTGCTACAACCTCAAGCTTAGCACCAGGCCAGACCTCTCCAAGTCGGCTGACCGCCAGCGTCAGTAGGTCGCACGACCTCTGATCATCACAGACCATCAACTTGATGTGTCCCTGATGCCAACCGCCATCTTTTGTGATGGGCGGTGGTCCCGGATTGTCGGACATTATCTCGACAAAACTGAAGGCCAGCTGTCCTTTGGCCAATGTCCAGTTTTCGGCAGAGATCGTGCCATCCACATCGCTTCTGTCGATAATCGCGACTACCTTCTTGTCCCTTAAAACGTCGCTGAAGGACATTTTATCCTTGCGAGGGTCACGAGGAGTGCTGGTGTTTAGCACTTTGGGGCGTTTAGGTAGTGAAACACTACCTTCCATAGACCTTTGTCGCTTCGACGTTGAGTCTTGGCTGGTCTTTAAATTATTTTTGGCGAGGTAGTTCTTGGCCCAATTTATTTTGGCGTCATGCTGAGAGTTTCCTCCAGCGCCTAGTTGTTCACCAAACGTCTGGAGAATCCTCTTAGCATTTCGTATGTTCCTGTAGTAGGCCTTGGAGGGTCTGAGCTTACGCCCATCTCTCCCAGGACCTTCTTTAGGATCCTTTGTTTTGGAGGTAGAAGGACCTGGCATCACAGCCCTACTACCTCCGACTCGAGGTGTTGACGAGGTGAGAGGTTTACTCTCAGTGGTAGTAGAGGAGCCGTTCTTCACAACTGCCTCACTACAGGAAGAAGGTAATTTTACCTGATTATCCGATATTCCACTGGCGACAACAGGGCTGTGAGTGTCCACAGCCATATCAGCACCAGTGGAAGAGGGATGAACAGCAGACAACTTTGCCGTCGCACTGCTGGCCGGTACAGCAGACAACTTTGCCGTCGTACTGCTGGCCGATACGGTTTTTTTATTTTGTTTTGTTTTTTTTAAAAAGTTCATAGAAAATCCCACGAGTAGCGGATAAGGGGTGGTCCATCTGTACAGAGATCCGTGTATACAGATAAGGCTGGTTAATCCGGAGGTCGCCAGGTATCCGGATACTCCGTTCGCGACTGAGCTAGTTTTTTAATTGGGCCCTCAGCCTGGCTGATCATCGGCACGGGTCGTATAACACCTTAGATCCAGCCCAATTGGGAAGTTTGGGAAGTTTAAGGGAAGGATATGTTTTGAGAAAGGAGAGACGAACAGCAATTAAGCCATAAGCGTCCCAGGAAGGAAACTAGGCATGACAGACAGTTATACACCATACAGTCAGGGGATAAGGAGACATCAGCCAGCATAATAGCACAGAGCTGACGGAGGAGGGGGTAAAGGAATGGGAAGGGGAGGGGCAAGCGACCTTTGGTTTCAGGACTCTTCTGGAGAAATAATTCCCGAGAATCATTGTCCTTACTCAGCTTCTACAACTCGACAAGTTCGACGCTCGGGTAGAAGAGTAAACCTAATAGCTTTTTTTCCTCTTTTAAATTAATAACAAATCCCACTTTCTTTGATTCTATTTGCAACACAAATATATGGCCCGCTGAAACTTTAGTCAAAGAATTTACTCATAGTCAAAAACAAGGTGTTGCTTTGAAACCCAAGTCAAAAAACTTAACAGGCTTGCGCTCTTTTACCAAAACATAAGGGGACTTCGTAGCAAGACTGCTGACATTTTTCTTAACTCCCAAACATTTTCACACGACGTATTCGTTTTGACAGAAACGTGGCTTAATTCAAGCTTTTCCGACACAGAACTTTTCAGTCAAGAGTTCGAAGTTTACAGGATTAGGCATTAGACTATATTATAAATTTGTCCAGCTCTAACACCAATATTTTACTTCTAGGTGATTTTAATTTACCTCACATTGACTGGATTCCATCCGAAGACGAATCCTGCCTTGAAGTCTCTCCTTCTTCTTCACAATTGGAACTATCTCTTCTCGATAAAGTCCTTCTTACTGACTTACAGCAAACAAGCTGTATTAAAAACTCAAAAAATCGAATTCTCGATTTAGTCTTTTCTTCTGACGCTATTAGTACTCTTGTTTTAGAATCTAGATCAGGAATTACTAATATTGATAAATATCACCCCCCCTTGGACATTTTTTTTGACTTAAGTAATCACCTTACTGAACACAGTAATTCCTTTGATTGCTTATATAATTTTGATTTTAGAAGAGCTAATTTCCAGCAGTTGTCTGAAGATTTAACCATTTCTGGAATTGCTGATACATTAGCATTTTCTAACATTGACGAAGCAGTTTCAACTTTTTATAAGAGCCTTAATTATTGTTTAGAAAAAAATGTACCCGTAAAGAAATCAAGAAATACAAACTTTAGCCATCCTTGGTACACGAAAGAATTGCGTTCACTGCGTAACAAAAGAAATAAGGCATGGAAAACGTATCTTAAAACTCTGTCTCCAATCAACTTCTCTTTTTATGTCCAACTCTTTAACCAATTTAAGTCTCTTTCTAATTTTGTATATGCTTGTTATGTTACTGATATGGGATCCTCTTTGAAAGAGAATCCTAAAAAATTTTGGAATTTTGTAAACTTAAAGAAAAAATCAGATGGCTTTCCAGTTAACTTCACTTACAAGAACCTTTCGTTAGATAAAACTGTTGATATCTGTAACGCTTTCGCGACAAATTTCCGAGATTCATTTGTTAATAGCCCTCAAGAAGTTGATGAAGTATATTTTCATAATCTTCACTCCTTTTCACAAACTAGCTGTAGTCACATCCCTGTGCTACAGAGTACGGTCCTTGATCTTTTAGCCGCGTTGAATGATGACTGCTCAGCCGGCCCCGATGGTATTCCCCCGATAGTATTAAAAAAGTGTAGTAATGCTTTAGTTGAACCCCTTACGTTCTTATTTAAACTTTCTCTAAAAACAGGCAAATTTCCCAATATATGGAAGGAGTCATTTCTAACACCAATTTTCAAGAAAGGTAACAAGGCGGATATAAGCAACTACAGGCCCATTGCAAAGCTTTCTTGCATTCCTAAAGTGTTTGAACAAGTTGTATGTGAAAGTGTAGCATTTTTTAGTAAGAATCTCATTTGCGAACAGCAACACGGTTTTGTGAAAAAAAGATCAACCGTTACTAATCTCCTCACATTCTCAAACATATGTTCAAACGCTTTAGAACAAGGTTATGCAGTTGACTGTATATACACTGACTTTTCCAAAGCTTTTGACCAACTTAGCCACGGAATTATATTATTTAAACTTAAAGCTCTTGGTTTTCCACCATTTTTCTTAGCTTGGATCAAATCATACCTTGAAAACAGATCCTATGAGGTAAAATTTAGAAATTGTCTTTCTGAACCTTTTGTTGCTCAATCTGGTGTTCCCCAGGGAAGCCATCTTGGCCCTTTTCTGTTTATCCTGTCTATTAACGATGTATCGTCATGTCTACGCTCAAGTGAAGTACTCATTTTTGCTGACGACATGAAGATTTTTAAAATAATAAAGTCCACCCATGATCGTATTCTTTTACAAGCCGACATTGATAGTTTCACATTTTGGTGTGGGAAAAATAGCCTTTCACTCAACCCTTTAAAATGCCAGACGATAACTTTTACTAAAAAACGAATCGGTAGTGTATTTGATTATTGTATATCACAGCAAAAACTCTTTCGCGTCTCCACATTTAAAGATTTAGGTGTTCATTTCTGTTCCAACTTAGAATTTTAACATCACATTAATTTGATTGTTTATAAAGCAAGTTCTATGCTTGGTTTTATAAAACGCTGGGCAAAGGAGTTCAATGATCCATATGTTACTCTTTCTTTGTATAATTGCCATGTTCGTCCTCATCTTGAATATGCTTCGCAGGTATGGACTCCCTATTACGAAATTCATAGAAAACGTATCGAATCAATTCAACATAACTTCATTCGCTTTGCCCTAAAGGGTCTTCCTTGGGATGATCCTTATGATCTGCCTCCCTATGAGCATCGTATTCTGCTTCTTCAAATGCAATCTCTTCATCAAAGGCGTGTTAATAATAACTTAGTATTTTTTCATCAACTCATTAATGGTGAAATTGATGCACCTTATTTGCTATCTTGTGTACATTTGAATTACCGAGGCGGAACTCATCACCTGCGTACATTTGATTTTATACATATTGACTTCCATAGAACTAACTATGGAAAGAATAAAGCTTTAAGTCGAATGAGCATTTTATATAACTTAAACTCTTCATTGATAGATTTAAATTTAAATAAGGTGGGATTAAAATCATTGTTTAGAACCAGTGCTCCACTATCGTAAACGTTCTCATTTTATTTTTTGTTCTGTAATAGTTAAATGTTAATTATGTTTTGTATTTTGTGCTGTGTTAGGCTATAATTGTATTATTTTTTTTACTAACAACTAACACATGCACTTATGATGAGCCTCTGATCGTAGTTTGACGCTTGCTATAAGCTTACTACTTTCTGAAATTCTTAAGTGTACAAAAAAAAAAAAAAAAGTTTCGTCTGTTTTGCACGAGACGTCGCGTCGATGTTGTATCTTGATGACAGTATGTACTTTGCTTTGTTCTAATTAAGAGCTAAACCAATTGTTGATACCTCTGTATTAATACTCACTTAATCCCCTGGACACCACGATGATTTCTTCTGATTATGTCGATGTTATCATCATATGCCAGTATTTGTACAGACTTTTAAAAGATGGTGCTTGTAATGTTAACGTTGGAGCTCTGCATTATTCTTTTCAGAAGATATTAAGGAAATAACATGGAAGCGCTTCATTTTGTCTAAAGCTTTTTTTTAAATTGAAAGGTCCTTTAAGCTGTTTCTAACCTTTATGGAGCAGCGCTAATTCTCCATGGTCATGCTGCACAAACGGACGAGACATGACTCTAAACAGTTCGTCCCTTTAGATGCTGTCATATGAGGCGTTGGAATCGTTAAAAAGATGTTGGGTGTCAATTTGTTATTTTCTTGTGTGTTTTTCCAGGATCCAGGAAGAATATTATATTTCACAGACAAGTTGGTGCATATTCCTGACCAAGTTATCTCCAGCTAATTTGAAGAGCTCGAGATTCAAGCCATCTGCTCCAGGGGCTTTGTTAGACTTAAGCTTAGCTCGTTTTCTTTCTGAGAAGTCAGTGTTCCTCTCAATCTGGTCAATTGATTGATTGATCTGGATAACTTCATGTTTCCTTGTGGATGTTGAGGTGTCGAAAACGCGTAACCTGACGTTTCGCCTCGCATCAAAATCGATGAGCTTAAAGCCGCTACCGGAAGTGTTGTCGTGAAGGCTGTTTTCCCGATTATTCCACCAAAGATGTCTTACCTTCCTAGCTTGGCATTAAAATCGCCCAGGACAATTTTAATATCGTAGCTAGGCTAGGACACTACTCCAACCTTATTCTTTAAGCTAAAGTCCACATCTATAAAAGAAACATAGAATTAAATTTGTTTGTATTTATGAAATTAATTATTTTTGATTGGCATGCCCTGACCATATGTAATTTATATTTCTGTACCATTTTGATTTTTTGATGAGGGTAAAACGTTAAACACTTCAAAGATATAAGTCTTTTTAGCTTTGAGTGGAATAAAAGAATTTTCAAGGATTTCATAATTCTATTTGAAAATATGAATTTGAAATTGAATTTGAAAAAAAAACCTTTAATTGATCTCAGGTTTGAAAGTACAAAATATATACATATACAATACATATGTAAATTATAAAACCATGAAAATATATAAACCTATGGTATAGAGTATAGGTACATAGGAGTTAAGAACAATACAAATTTCTGTAGGTTTTAAAATTTAAAGTACAGCCGATAGTAAATTGTGCCTTTCAATAAGAGTTCCAGGAGAAATTTGTGGATGTTTTCTTCATTATAAAGAAAAAGTCATGCCAATAACAATTAAAAACAACTCCAGTACCATGTCCTTTTCATGAAATTTTCCATGACCAATTCGCACATTGCTCGCTGTTCGTCCACGATAACCGCTAATGTCCTCCTATTCCGGCCATAACAAAATTATTACCCATACCTCTGTAGCGCAATTCATTCACCGTTACAGTCGCACCAACATGGTTCTGGAATATAATGTGCATAATCATCACAGCGCCATAGTCGTCCCATATGCGACATACAGCGAAACTTTAAGGATTTTCCGAGCCCCCAATGGGAGAATTTTGTTTGCTAGCATAGCCTTAGGTATATATGGACCTCATCACTGAAGATGAGTTTTCGACGAAAATGCATTTCAAGAACCCACTCTTGAGCGAAAGCGATGTACTTGGGTTCGATTCATCACATTATTGACTTATCCTAACGGCACTTTTGCCGGTTAAGTAGGAAGTAGGTGCTTCAAAACGACTAAGAAGCAAAAGTGATTTATTTCACGAACAGTGTTCTGTTATTTTTGAAGTGATTTCTTAAAAACTGTTCCTATTTTTCGTTCGTTTGTTATAATTAACGAAAAGTTTAAAAAAGTGTAAATTTTATAAGGAACAAATATACAATGTTGAAATATTTCTGGATGTTTCATAGCTGAAAATGTACACTTTTCTATAAATATTGTGATTAGTGGAAATATAACTTTCGTCGGCTTTTTTGGTCGCTGTAGTTTTTTCAATGAAACAATTAAGTTACATTGACTTTCCCAACGTTTCGGCTGGGGCGGGCCAGGGATCCCACTAATCACAATAATTACACAAATTAATCAATAAATTAACTCAATTTTCTATAAACAGCCAATACTACAGACAAAAAGAAATCAAGTTATATGTTCATCCTTATCACATTATATTGTTGTTTCCACATTGTTTCAATATTCTTTAAAAAAGAAACTTATTCGACAGATTTCATGTTTTAAAAGAAAATACTAAAAAGTTTTGTTTTCTTTTTGTTTAATAGATTTAAATCCAAGGCACGTAGGAATTTATGTCATCTATCTTCATCATACCATTTGTTTATGGTTAAAGTTTAAGCTTATGCACAAATAGTAGCTTATACCTAACGGAAGTTGTTACCAAAACTGTTCCTTTGCAGGTTCATTTAAAGTTACTAATGTCAGGATTCAGAATTCAACATTCAAAACAAAAAAAAAATTCAATGGAAAATAAAATGAAATGACACTAAGTTCTTCTTTTTTGTGATAGGTACGTGATAAAAAACTAATGGCTATAATACCTACACGTTTTCTCGAAAAAAGGGGTGAGTGGTTGTTTGTTGGCAGATTATGATGTACGTTCGGTTAGAGGAAAGCAAAATCTCGACGTGTAGACGCCAGGAATACCATTTTTACAACGTAACAGTAGCAACAACAGTTGACAAAAGCTAAGAAAGAATCGTGAGAACTAATTCTGATAAGTCTGACAACAATTCTCTTTTAAAATACATAAATTTGTCAATTAATGAATTTCCAAAAAAAAATTACTCATGAAAGTGTGTAAGTTTAAAATTTGTATTTTAATTATCATTGCTGTTAGGAATTTATTATGGAATGGTTTCGCCATTCCGTAATAAATGCCTATTAGTAAATATGGCAAACTAAGCTGATACTTTACAAAAAAGAGCCTGGGATGCGACCCACACTGATAACTTCCCATTTAGTCTTTCGATTAGTCGTGTTGAAAAGGTTTGCAGGTTTTGGTGTTTTGTTAAAAAAGTTGTCAGTTGAGTTATTCTAAAAAAATTAAATATTTTGATTCCAAAATCTATTTTTGTAAACGAGATTTTTAGTCGAAAACCAATTTTTACCAATTTTAGTAGCATTTCTAAAAAGTTTTTATTTCTTATATAAACAAATACAAATTGGATGAATGAAATTAATTTGAAGTCAATATCTTCTATTGTTCACGAGATATCGAGAACCGAACATCAATTTTTAAGAAATTTGTGTACTTTTTTTAGTAAATTTTATTTTTTTATGAAAGAAAAACGAACTGTTGGATTTTTATAAAGAAATTACCGAATATCCAAAACAATTATTTTCTGTGAGATAAAATAAGTTTGAAGCCAATATTATTAATTTTTGAAAAGATATTAGAGCCGAAAATTAATTTTCACCAACTTTTATTAATTTTTGTTCAGGTTTCTATTTTTTGTAAGAAAACTGTCAATTCGATTTTTCAAAAAACTTTTCCGAATGTTGAAAACAATATTTCTTATAAAATAAAATTAGTTCGAAGCCATAATTTCAAATTTTTGAAGAGATATTTAAGTTGAAAATCTATTATTACCAACTTTGAGTAATATTTTTATTTAGGTTTTTATTTGTATAAAAATAAACTGTCAATTCGATTTTTCTCAAAATTTTACCAGATGTTTAAAACGTTATTCTTCGTTGCAAAAAATTATTTTGGAGATAAAAGCATTTTTTTGTTCGTAAAATTTTCGAGGTGACAAATATTTTTTTTTAGTTTTTTTGATTTATAAAAATACCGTTCATTGGATTTTTTCCAAAAATATATTTGTTTGGTATCACATTACAATATATAATTTAAAATTTAATTCAAGTCTCTAGCGTTATTGGTTCGTGAGATATTTAGGGTTAACCAAAATTTTCACCTTTTTTATTTATTATCTGTACAACAAAATTTATTTGAAGTCGATATATCTACTGGTTCTTGAGCTATGGACAATAAAGAAACGTCGCGAAAGTACGTATACAAGCACGCACAGACATCTCTCTAGAAATCTTTTATTTCGACTCTAGGGACCTTAAAACGTCGAGAAATGTAAAAATTTTCAATTCGACAAATCGGACCGATTACAATAACTTTTTAAAAAGTTTATAAAAATGTCCAAGGTCAAAGTTTAAGAAGGACTTAAGTTATAAAATTAACTAAGGTTATGGTTTAATACAAATTTTGTTGACCATTATTAAATAAATAAATAAATACCTACACGTAGCTTAATTGCCTTTTTCCGCATTAAACTTTTTGGTATTTTTTTTATAAAAGCCCATTTTCTTGGCACTGCAGTCAGTCTCCGTGCGAGTGACAAGTAACCTCTTTCAAAAAATTTCTGCGGCCAACACAATGTATCAAGAACCAGTGGCAACATTACAGCTTCTACGAGCAGAAGAACACCGATTTCTCAGAAGAAAAATAGATGTGGAGAAGTTCAGAAGCATAAATAAATTTTAAAAGTTATAAGAGATAGATAGATTCAGATAGATAATGGGTGATTTTTTTGAGGTTAGGATTTTCATGCATTAGTATTTGACAGATCACGCGGGATTTCAGACATGGTGTGAAAGAGAAAGATGCTCAGTATGCTTTGACATTTCATCATGAATAGACTTACTAACGAGCAACGCTTGCAAATCATTGAATTTTATTACCAAAGTCAGTGTTCGGTTCGAAATGTGTTTCGCGCTTTTTTATCGTAAAATTTTGTTCAGCGATGAGGCTCATTTCTGGTTGAATGGCTACGTAAATAAGCAAAATTGCCGCATTTGGAGTGAAGAGCAACCAGAAGCCGTTCATGAACTGCCCATGCATCCCGAAAAATGCACTGTTTGGTGTGGTTTGTACGCTGGTGGAATCATTGGACCGTATTTTTTCAAAGATAATGTTGGACGCAACGTTACGGTGAATGGCGATCGCTATCGTTCAATGCTAACAAACTTTTTGTTGCCAAAAATGGAAGAACTGAACTTGGTTGACATGTGGTTTCAACAAGATGGCGCTACATGCCACACAGCTCGCGATTCTATGGCCATTTTGAGGGAAAACTTCGGAGAACAATTCATCTCAAGGAATGGACCGGTAAGTTGGCCACCAAGATCATGCGATTTGACGCCTTTAGACTATTTTTTGTGAGGCTACGTCAAGTCTAAAGTCTACACAAATAAGCCAGCAACTATTCCAGCTTTGGAAGACAACATTTCCGAAGAAATTCGGGCTATTCCGGCCGAAATGCTCGAAAAAGTTACCCAAAATTGGACTTTCCGAATGGACCACCTAAGACGCAGCCGCGGTCAACATTTAAATAAAATTATCTTCAAAAAGTAAATGTCATGGACCAATCTAACGTTTCAAATAAAGAATCGATGAGATTTTGCAAATTTTATGAGTTTTTTTTTTAAAAAAAGTTCTCAAGCTCTTGACAACGCATATGACAACATCTACAGCCACTAACTGTATAGAGCCATGTTTAGTTTTGGCATCCCTGTCAAATTCGTCTATTTGTGGAGAATGACCGTGGAGAATTCGCGCTGCTCTATAAAGGTTGGAAACAACATAACCGAACCTTTTCATGTCAATAAAGCCTTTAAAGAATGTAATGGGCTGTCATGCGATTTCTTTAATATCGTCCTTAAAAATATAGTGCAGAGCTCCCACGTCAACACTATCTTTCAAAAGTCTTTCCAATTACTGGCATATGCTGATGACATTGACATAATCGGAAACAATCAGCAAGTGGTGGAGAAGATGGAAAGACGAGCTGTACGGGCTGTTCAGTGACGTAGACTTAGCCAGAAGGATAAAAGTCCAAAGACTGAGGTGGCTGGGTCATATAGCATTCTTTGAAACCAATGCTCCTGCCCGGAAAATCTTCCAATCATGAAAAACTTCATACAATCGAATTGGATCTGCTCAAAATCTCAAAATTAAATTAAATTAAACTAAATTCTCTTATTAGACAAATTAATAAAAATCAGCAAATTTCAACAAAAAACTCACCTTTATATTCTATTTCAAATATAAGAACTATTGATTGAAACGCAAAACCTTTAGTTTAAGTTTCAAAAAAAAAATCTGTAACTATTAATTGAAAAACTCTGTGATATTAATAACTATACTCAAGGACAATATTTTGAAAAATAATTTTAATTTCTGTCTACGCGCTAATTATTTAGTGGTGTTGTTTTTTTTTTTAAATTTTATTACTTTCTATGGTTACTCCGAACGACAACGAACCGGAAAAAATGTATCATTCGAAAATTTATATACAATTTTCATCTGAAAATAGTTTCTGTCTAAAAAATTCAGCTTTATAAGCGCAAAAAGTTCACGTATGGCTATGGGTAACTTGTGTGTACGTTACCTGCTATTTATACGAGAGAATTTTCCTAAAACACAAAAGCAGAAAATTCCAGCTTAAAAAGGAAGCAAAGCAATCACATTCACAATAACCAGAGCATTTTTTTCTGTTCCTGGAATAATATAATGTTCCGGGAAATGAAATTCTATCCCTCACAAAATAGACGGACAGTTTTTCATGTCAGAAAAATCATATGAAATTTGCATTGTAGGACTTTTTAAGTTCTGATGAGGAAAAATAAATAAAGTCAAAGTGGTAGGTTAGGTAGGTATCTACTCTTACTTTCGAAGCAAATCTAAAAGTATTATGCTTATCATACTACTACAAATTTCAATATACATACATAGTAAAAATACTTCGTATGCGTCTTCAAAGTTTATATTGTAATCAGAAATATTAAATATTATGCCACGACAAGGACACCCAGTGATATACACAATGTCCAATTTATTATTGTGTACATAATTATCAACTCCATCAAAATGCGATTAATGTGCTGACAAATTGTTGAAGTTTTCTCAAAACATTTCACTGGCACGGGTAGCATTGGCACAGTTCACTATTAAACTATAAAAATAATTTCCTGTCATCTCGTAACAATTTCGGAAAACCATCTATTCCAAGAAATTTATATCGGTTAGGACGTATCTGACGTATATACGTTGATACCTAGTATGTATACCCCATCATCTACTGAATTTGTCATATCATCATCAATTTATTTTTCCTCCTGCTTCTCATCAACTTATGTACGAAAATGAAACATACATACATATTTTGTATTGTATAATGTAAATATGAAGGAATTTGAGATGCGCATTAGGGGGAAGATTTGATACAATTTAAATAGTTATACGGAATTCAGATGCCACCCGCAGTGTCTCAAATGTGTCACACAATTCGTTGACAGATAACATAAACGAAATGTCATTATTTCGGTTGAATGTTTAGGGCATTCTCTTCTAATATTCCTCGTGCGGCGGTAAAGTGTGACATTGTGAAATATTGTATACAATAAAGATACTATTTCTACATTAGTTCAGATACCCGAATTAATTTGTACATTGTAAAGATTGAAGACATAAATTGTTTGGATATTAATTTGAAAAATGCATTTTTGCGATTTAGGTTTCAAAATCAAAACTTTTAAGTAGAAATATAATTAAAATTTAATAATTTATATAAAATGTTTAGTTTTCAAAATTTGTATTTAGAAAGATAGATATATTTTTCTTTATTTAACAAAAAAGCATAGCAATATTTTTGTTAAGAAAACGGACATGACAAAATTTGATGTCTGCCGCCGGATATGACATTTTATAAAAAAGAAAATATAATAAAAAAGAGGCTGGGATGCGACCTGTTAAATTCTTCTTTTATATGAAATAAAACTTAAACTTCGAATTATTCTTTCGTTCATTCATATAATAATTATAGCTTAGAAATAGTTAGGTATATAAGTATAATTTAGAAGATTTAATGAGCACTTATTTAGAGGCGTGTGATCGGCTTGACTTAATGATGAAGAAGAGATTCACTTTAACTTTTTCAAGCTGATCCCAGCCATAGAGATAAGGGAAAGGAAGAAAAGGAAAGAAGCCATTTTATAACACTTCACTTTTGTTAACAAAACAGGGTTGGCTTAAGGCTGTTTATAACAACTCTCCCCTTCTTAAAAAAAAGAAACTTCTTTCATTTTGTTCCCTTTACAAAAATTCTAATTCAATATTTTTTCTTAGTACTTGTTTTAAATTCAGGTACAAATCTTTGAGTTATTTTCTTTCTCTTTTAGATCTTCGTAATTCAGTATCAGTATCTTCCTTCTCTTTTGGTTCAGAGCTTTTGTTACAATTTTCAGAAGATTTATTTTGATTTGGACAACATATATCATTATTCTTTCTATCTAATTCATTTACATTAACGTCTGATAAAAAAATTTTATTTTTTGTAGTTGAACATTTAATTTGGTTTTGATAAAGGTACATATTTTATCAACCCGTTAACTTTTATCAAATATCTTAAGTTACTTAAAACATCCATAACTTGGGCTGGTATCCAGCGTACGAAATGTTTGAATGGATTTTGATACAAAATTATATCACCTTTATTAAATTTATTTTTGATAATTTTCACTTGTTCTTGTATTTTTTCTTTACGAGAATAGTTTTTAAATTCACAAAATTTGTTATTAAAATCAAAATTTTCTTTATACTTATTATTTATTAAATCTAAAGTAGACCTAGGTTTATATGAAAAAAGCATTTGCGATGGACTTTTAGATGTGGATGTGGACGGCATATTTCTATCATTATATAAAAAGTTTTCAATTTTATTTTGCAGTGAAGTTGTGTTATTTTTATCCAAACAAAATTTAACCAAGACATTTTTAACAGACTGAACTCCACGCTCAGCCAACCCATTAGACTGTGGGTGGTATATTGGAGATTTAAGAACTTCTATGTTTTTATTTTTGAAAAATGTTATAAACTGATAAGAATTGAACGGAGGACCGTTATCGGATACTAATTGTTTTGGATAGCCAAAAATTCGAAAAGTTTTATCAAGTGCATTAAGTGTTTTTAAAACATCTGTTGAGCCCATTAGATGTATGTCCTTGAATTTACTGTGGGCGTCAACAATAATTAAGAAGGTTTTGCTTTGGAAATAAAAAAAATCGATATGAACTCGCTCAAATGGAAAATGCGTTTCAGGCCATTTCGTAATGACAACTTCTTTTTTAACGTTTCCAGTTAAGGTGCAACTTTGACAACTTTTAACGAATGCATCAATGTTTTGGTCGATAAGAGGCCACCACACATATGAACGAGCTAGCATTTTCATTCGATTAATGCCACAGTGGTTTTCGTGTAGCAATTTTAGACAAGAGTTCCTTAGACATTTCGGAATTATAATCCGGTTTCTATAAAACAAACACTTGTTCTCTGTAGATAAATTATGTTGTACTTTTTTAAACAGGTTAGACGAACATTCATTTTTATGATCATTATCATGCACTACTTTATACACGTCTGTAAGTTCATCATCATGAGACATGCGCTGTCGAATGACGGACACATTTAACATAGGACTATCCCATTCAGAAAAATAATTTATCGGTATTTGTTCAACATCGTTCAACATTTTTATTTAATGGTAACCTAGACAAGGCATCCGCAGGTGCCAATGACTTTCCTTTACGATACTTTATATCATATAAGTATGATGACAATATTATGCTCCACCTTTGAAGCCTAGATACCGATACCGCTGAATTATTTTTCTTTGGGCTGAAAATTTCCTGCAAAGCCTGATGGTCCGTACATAAGGTAAATTTTTGACCATAAATGTAAATATGGAACTTTTTTATTGCAAAAATTATAGCTAAGGCTTCGCGGTGAAGCTGCGAATAGTTTTGTTCGGCTTCATTAAGTGTGCTAGACACAAACATTACTGGTTTTTCAGCACCGTTGACTATATGCAAGAGCACGGCACCCACCCCATAAGGTGAAGCGTCCGTTGCTACAACAATAGGTTTATTTGGGTCGTATAGCTTCAATAAACTCTCACTAGTGAGAAAATGTTTACTTTTTTCAAAAGTTTTTTGCAATCTGAAGTCCAATTGAATTTTTGCTTACCTAGAAGGTCGTAAAGCGGACGTAGTTTAGACGACAAATTTGGAATATATTTTGAATAAAAATTCAATAAACCGAGATACGACTGTAGTTGCTTAAGGTTCGTAGGTGATGGGGCTTTAAGAATAGCTTCGAGTTTTTCTGGGTTTGGGCATATACCCTTACCTGAAATGACATGGCCAAGATATTTAACAGATGAAACTAAAAATTTAGACTTTTCGACATTGATTTTAATATTGTGTTCACTAAGACGTGACAAAACCAGAAGCAAATTTTTGTAACATTCGTCTTTTGTCTTCCCCCCGATGATTATATCATCTAAGTAACAAAATACACCCTTAATTCCAAGCAACACTCTGTCCATGATGGATTGAAAAATTGAAGGTGCGCAAGACACACCGTATGGAAGACGTGTATACACCAGAAGTCCTATGAGAGTATTTATCACTAAAAGTTCTTTACAATTTTCATCCACCGATAGTTGTTGATAAGCTCCCCTTAAATCAATGACACAAAAA
Source organism: Eupeodes latifasciatus (assembly GCA_920104205.1). Classification (NCBI taxonomy): domain Eukaryota; kingdom Metazoa; phylum Arthropoda; class Insecta; order Diptera; family Syrphidae; genus Eupeodes; species Eupeodes latifasciatus. Next base: position 38,170,037 of record OV049924.1, on the reverse strand, counting down.
ACTTCACAATCGGCTAACTCCGCGAATATTTCATCCATTTTCGGTAATGGGTAGTGTTGCATTAAAATGCATTTGTTGATGGTCACTTTGCAGTCCATGCAAATCCTCAATTCACCATTAGCTTTAGGCACTATTACGATAGGGGTAGCCCATCGGCTAAATTTAATTGGTTCTAAGATCTTTTCATCTACAAGCCGATTCAGCTCAGCCTTTACCCTATCCCTTAACTTGAATGGAACACTATATGCACAATGGAAAATTGGTTTTTTAACACCATCTAACACAATATTTGCGGTAAAACCTTTAATAGGATCTTTATTCTGGCTGTCCACAATGCTTGGATAATTTTCCTGAATTAACTTTAAAATTGGACACACAACTTCACTTCTTATATTATTCATACCTGTTACACTTTCTGTATAGATTTTGCGCCAGGGAATAAAACATCCTGAAAATCTCTTCCCAATAAGGGTTTCCTTGGCCAACCTCCTTTGACAACTATTATTTCACAATTCCAACATCCACTTCCAAACTCCACCATAACGCTCATAATGCCTAATTCTTCAATTTTATTACCTAAAACAGTACACAAATTATTACATGACTTTTTTAATTGAACATTAGAAAAATAATCATAATATTGTTTTTCTGACATAATAGTTACCGCTGCTCCGGAATCGATCTCAAAACTGGTTCTAACGTTGTTGATAAGCAAAGAGCATTCTGCTGGCTCTGGGTGATGACTGCCAGCTCTGGGTGACTGATTGCTGGCTCTGGGTGACTTTTCTTCCTCCGCACTGACGATATTAATTCCGACTTTTTGATGACTTTGTGCTTTTCTGTATCTGCAGACTCTGGATGTGTGACCAACTTTGTGGCATGTAAAGCACTCCCAATTGTCTCTCTTTGCTAGACAGTTTTCTTGCTGATGGTTATTTCCACACCGATGACAAGACTTTTGCGACGACGAAGGCAGTTTCCTCCTACGATTTTTTTCGTAACTTCCACCAGACGTTGGATGCTGTGTACTTGATGGATGACGGGCAACTGTGTGTTTAGGCAAATAATTTGCAGGCACTTTTTATGGCACGTGTTTGTTGTTTTTTTGTTGAAAGACTGCTTGTATATTTTGTTGTGAATGTAAGGATTTTGTTGTTTTTTGAGAAAGTTCCATACTTAATGCCTTCGTGGTGTATTGCTCAAAAGTGAGGTTATCCTCGCTTAACAAGGCTTGCTGAATTCTTTCGCATGTTAATCCCACTATGAAACGATCACTCAGTACATCGTCCAACATTTTAATTTTGTACTTGTGCACATCTTCTTGGGCCTTGTCTGGAATAATGTCGCCAAGATTACAGAACTGCGCCTGAGCTTTAAGACGTACAATTAACTCATTAATAGGCTCACCGTCTTCTTGCTTAAGCTTGTTAAATTTATATCGTTCTGCTCGTTTATTATGCTTGGGAGCAAAATGAGCACGTAGCAGCGAAATAAGTTCTTCGAATGTTTTTGCACTGGGCAAATCTGGAACAGTTAGTGATATTAGGAGCTCGTGAATTTCTGCTCCTGCGATGGTGATAAAAAGTGGAGTAAGTGCTTCTTCTTCTTTTATATCGTTGACTTTAATAAATTGACGCACCCGATCTTCGTACGCCAAAAAATTTCCATCACTAACAAATGGCTCAACATAGCCGATTAATCTCGACATTTCTTTTTATGTGGTTTGATTTACGGACGTCGACGTTTTTAACTTATGTGTGACTTACACAAGTCGACTTTTTAACTTCGGTTTGACTTACACACGTGGACCTTTTAACCTCGTCGCCAATTGTTAAATTCTTCTTTTATATGAAATAAAACTTAAACTTCGAATTATTCTTTCGTTTATTCATATAATAATTATAGCTTAGAAATAGTTAGGTATATAAGTATAATTTAGAAGATTTAATGAGCACTTATTTAGAGGCGTGTGATCGGCTTGACTTAATGATGAAGAAGAGATTCACTTTAACTTTTTCAAGCTGATCCCAGCCATAGAGATAAGGGAAAGGAAGAAAAGGAAAGAAGCCATTTTATAACACTTCACTTTTGTTAACAAAATAGGGTTGGCTTAAGGCCGTTTATAACACGACCCACACTAAAAATTTGCCATCCCGTCTTGCTTAAAAATTTGTAGGTTTTCATGTTGTGTTAAAATAAGTTGTCAGTTGAATTATTCTTAAAAATTTAAAATGTACCAACAAAATTTTGCATATAATGAAATAGTTTTATTTCAAAATCAAGTTTTGTTAACGAGATTTTTAGTCGAAAACCAATTGTTACCAATTTTAGTAGCATTTCTTAAAAGTTTTTATTTCTTATATTAACAAATACAAATTCGATGAATGAAATTAATTTGAGAGATATCGAGAACCGAACATAAATTTTTACTATTTTTAGTAGATTTTATTTTTTTTTATGGATTCTTATAAAAAAATTACTGAATGTCGAAAACAATATTTTCTGTCAAATAAAATAAGTAAGAAACCAATATTTTTAATTTAAAAAAAAAAATATTTGAGTCGAAAATATATTTTTACCAATTTTTTTTAGGTTTTTATTTTTTGCAAAAAAAACTATCAATTCGATTTTTCTTCAAATTTTACCGAATGTTGAAAACAATATTTCTTATAAGAAAAAATTAGTTTGAATCCAATATTTTTAACTTCCCATAGGAATTTATTGTAATGGGTCCGATTTGTCAAATTGAAAATTTTGACATTTCTCGACGTTTCAAGGTCCCTAGAGTCGAAATAAAAGATTTTTAGAAAGATGTCTGTGCGTGCGTGTGTACGTACGTCCGTACGTCTGTACGTTCGCGACGTTTTTTTAGTCGTCCATAGCTCAGGAACCAGGAGAGATATCGACTTCAAATAAATTTTGTTGTACAGATAATAAAGCAGAAAGGGCTCTCAAGAAAATTGCGTGGGTGGTTTTTTTACCAAAGCAGTTTAAAAAAAAGTTGAGAATTTTGGTTAACCCTAAATATATCATGAACCAATGACGCTAGAGACTTGAATTAAATTTTATATTATATATTGTAACGTAATACAAAACAATTATATTTTTGGAAAAAAATTCAATTAACGGTTTTTTTATAAATTAAAAAAACTGAAAAAAAAAATTTGTCACTTCGAAAATTTTACGACTAGAATATGATTTCATCTCCAAAACAATTTTGTGCAACGAAGAATAATGTTTTTGACATCTGATAGAATTTTGAGAAAAATCGAATTGACAGTTTTTTTACAAAAAATAATAACCTAAAAAAAAAATAAAAAAAAAAGTTGGTAAAAATTGAGTTTTGACTCAAATATCTTTTCAAGACTTTGAGATATTGGCTTTAAACTACTTTTATCTTTCAAAAAATGTTGTTTTCAACATTCAGTAAAATTTTGAAAAAAATAGAATTGACAGTTTTTTTACAAAAAATTAAAAACCGAAAAAAATTTTTAAAAAAATTGGTAAAAATTGAATTTCGACTTAAATATCTTTTCAAAAAATTGAGATTATGGCTTCTAGCTAATTTTAACTTATAAGAAATATTTTTTTCAATATTAGGAAAAATTTTGAGAAAAATCGAATTGACAGTTTTTTTACAAAAAATAAAAACCTAAACAAAAAAATTAATAAAAGTTGGTAAAAATTGATTTTCGGCTCAAATAGCTTTTCAAAAATTAAAAATATTGGCTTCAAACTTATTTTATTTCACAGAAAATATTGTTTTTTATATTCAATAATTTTTTAATAATAATCCAACAGTCCGTTTTTTCATAAAAAAAATAAAATCTACAAAAAATAGAACGCAAATTTGGTAAGAATTGATACATTTAGACAAACTTTTAAGCAAGACAAATCGATAGACGGGATGGGAAGTTATCAGTGTGGGTCGCATCCCAGCCTCTTTTTATTTTTTTTTTCAATTGAGTCCAAAATCAATTTTTGGCAACTTTTATTAATTTTTTTAGGTTTTTATTTTTGTAAGAAAACTGTCAATTCGATTTTTCGCAAATTTTTTCCGAATGTTAAAAACAATATTTCTTATAAGATAAAATAAGTTGGAAGCCATAATCTCAAATTTTTGAAAACATATTTGAGTAGAAAATCAATTTTTTTTGTTTATTTTTTTAAGATTTAAATTTTTTGTAAAAAAAAAACTTTCAATTCGATTTTTCTCAAAATTTTACCAGATGTTGAAAACGTTATTTTTCTATTCTGCCTATGGACGACGAAAAAACGTCGTGAACGTACGAACGTACGTACACACACACGCACAGACATCTCTCTAAAAATCTTTTATTTCGACTCTAGGGACCTTGAAACGTCGAGAAGTGTCAAAATTTTCAAGTCTACAAATCGGACCGATTATAATAAATTCCTTTGGGAAGTAAAAAAAAGTAGAAATAATTAAATTGTTAAAAGGCTACAATTTAAGATGGCATAAAATTTGCTACGTAAAGTTTTGCACCACTTCTTCATTAGATTTTTAATTACCCTTTACATAGGCCTAAGTATGCCCTATTCCATCACGAACAACCACTTTAAATTAACCTAACCTAACCTCTGTCTATCAACTCCTACTCTCACCTCCCCGTGGTGAACATCGGGTGCCTAGTACCTCAACTGGAGATTGGGTTCTAACCCCAGTGGAAAGTTGTTGGGGGCAGCAAACGAGAGAGGGGGGGAGAGGTGCGTCCACTAAGGCACCTCTCCTTATCCAGATGGCAGCGGAGGAATTCCCGAGGTGGAATCAACGGTGGCGTCTACAGTTTAAGTAAGGCTGAACTACTTAGTGAACACCTTATAGGGCTTCTACGACTTATTCGGAGCCCAGGCCTATAAGGAGCGGTTTATCCGGCTCCCCGTCTTTGGAGTTATACTAAGGATCTGGCCCTCCAGGTTGGGGGTTGTGCCGTCAGGGTGACTTCCTGACCACTTAAAAATCTTATAGTTGCGAAGCACCAACAAGCCTCGGATACGGACGGATTTACTGCTGACAACCAACGCAAACGAATTAAGGACAACGAACTTCGGATATGCACGTGGAATGTTAGGTCCCTTAACAGACCACGTGCAGCCGAAGAATTAGCGGAGGCCCTAGACTGCTATAAAGCAGACATCACCGCCATCCAGGAAATACGATGGGATGGGCCGGGCAAAAAGAGGATGAAAAACTGCGATATCTACTATGGTGACTGCTACCGAGAAAACCAACAGTGCATATTTGGATGCGGCTTCGTCATTGGAGCCAGACTTAGGCAACAAGTCTTAAGCTATAGGTGCATCAACAAGCGCCTCATGACCATCCGCATCAAGGCTAAATTCGGCAACATTAACTTGATATGAATTAGACAAATATGATATATATATGATATTAGACGATATGATTAGACAAAACATACGAGCAGTGTCCTAGCTACGATATTAAAATTGTCCTGGGCGATTTTAATGCCAAGCTAGGAAGGGAAGACATCTTTGGTGGAATAATCGGGAAAAACAGCCTGCACGACAACACTTCCGACAACGGATTCAGGCTCATAGATTTTGCTGCGGGGCGAAACGTCATGGTAGCCAGTACGCGTTTTCCAAACCTCAACATCCACAAAGGAACTTGGAGATCTTCAGATCAATCTACCGTCAACCAGATTGACCATATTGCGATCGACGCCAGACACGCTTCCAGCATCATGGATGTCCGAACTTTCCGAGGAGCTAACATCGACTCGGACCACTACCTTGTTGTAGCCAAGGTAGGACTTCCGGTTTCCAGGCCCAAGGCAAAACAGGGAGATGCTGGCAGAAGGTACAACGTCGAACGGCTACAATCGCAAGAGATCGCCAACTCTTTCTCCGACCGAGTTACAAGAAACCTCTCTCGAAGTTCTGTGCCGCCAACACAATGTATAGAAAACCAGTGGCAACATTGCCAAGACGCACTCAGAGAAGCCGCCTCTAACGTGCTGGGTTTCAAACAACCACCAACAAGGAACCCCTGGTTTGATGAGGAATGTCGGCAGGCAAATGCAGCCAAACAACAGGCACGCAAAGCGGCGCTGCATAACGGGACGAGAGCTGCTCATGAGCTCTATGAGCAGAAGAGCGAGAGGAACACCGACTTCTCAGGGGTAAAAAAGAGAGGTTTAAAAGCAGGAATGAAGTTCGAAAGTTTTATGAACATAAATTAAATAAATAAATTAAGTGGCGCAACAGTCCATGAAGAACCAGGGCCTAGTGACTTACAACTCTCAACCATCCCTGTGTGCGAGTAATGTTATCAGAGATGGAAGGGACCTACAGTTTATATGCCGAATCCGAACGGCTAATTTGAGAAAGCACTTTTCATGACAAGAATTACTCTTGGAGGATTTGTCAATTCCTCGCAAGAGGCAGTACCCTGAAAAAAGTTAGGTGGCACAGGCAGGGGTTGTACCCAAGACCCCTTGCATGACAGTCCAACGCACTAACCATCACGCTACGGGTACTACAGTTTTATGAACAGTTGAAACGAAATTCACAGGTACATAAACCTAGAACCGAAGGCTGCAAAGACGAAAGTGGAAACATCATAGTGGAACCGCAGTCAATGCTGAGGATATGGAAGGACCACTTCTGCAGACTGTATAACGGCGACGACGAACCGAATTCCGCTGTCAGGTAGGATGATCCATTCAACATAGACGACGAAAGCCAACAATCCCGTCCTCCCGACTTAGACGAAGTAAAGATTGCTATATCTAAGCTGAAGTCTTATAAAGCCGCTGGAGCGGATGGCTTGAATGCCGAGCTCTTTAAAGCAGCTGGAGATAAGTTGGTTAGGAGCATGCACCAACCTATCTGTAAGATATGGTCGGAAGAAAGCATGCCCGATTAATGGAACCTCAGTATTGTTTGCCCGATCCTGAAAAAAGGTGCTATACGGTGCAGAAGCATGGATTTTGACACAAGCGGATGAAAGCACCTTGGGTCGTTTCGAGAGAAAGATTCTTCGTGTGATCTACGGTCCCGTATGCATCGAAGGGAAGTGAAGGAGAAGATGGAACGACGAGCTGTACAGCGACGTAGACTTAGCAAAAAGGGTAAAAGTCCAACGACTAAGATAGCTAGGTCACGTAGAGCGCATGGAAACCAATGTCCCGGCCCGGAAAGTCTTCGAATCCACACCCACAGGACAGCGCAGTAGAGGAAGACCGCGAATCAGGTGGCGCGCACAAGTGGAAGGTGACCTCACCCAACTCGGAGCGCGAAACTGGAGACATCTAGCTAGGGACCGAGCTAGATGGAGAAGTTTGTTGGGTGAGGCCCTACTTCACACAGGACTGTTAGCGCCACCTTAAGTAAGTAAGTAAGTAAGTAACCTAACCCTTTACATATCGTTCAATACAAGAGTAGTTTTTGATGGGTTCAAGTTTTATAACCACAAAATAATTCCTGGTGTGCCCCAGGGCTCTGTTCTGTTTCCAACATTCTTTATCATTTTTATTAATGATCTCCTGTCTGCAATTTCTAATCCAATACATTGTTAACTTGCCATAGGAAGTTATTGTAATGGGTCCGATTTGTCAAATTCAAAATTTTCACATCTCGACGTTTTAATGTCCCTAGAGTCCAAATAAAAGATTTTTAGAAAGATGTCTGTGCCTGCGTGTGTACGTACGTCCGTACGTCCGTACGTCCGTACGTCCGTACGTCTGTACGTCCATACGTCCGTACGTTCGCGACGTTTTTTCGTCGTCCATAGCTCAAGAACCAGAAGAGATATCAACTTCGAATAAACTTTGTTATACAGATAATAAGGCAGAAAGATGCAGAAAGGGCTCTCAAGAAAATTGCGTGGGTGGTTTTTTTACCATAGCAATTTAAAAAAAAGGTGAACATTTTGGTTAAACCTAAATATCTCATGAACCAATGACGCTAGAGACTTGAATTAAATTTTATATTATATATTGTAACGTGATACAAAACACTTATATTTTTGGAAAAAAATTCCATCAACGGTTTTTTTTTTATAAATGAAAAAAACTGAAAGAAAAAAATTGTCACCTCGAAGATCTTACGACTAAAACATGATTTCATTTCCAAAACAATTTTGTGCAATGAAGAATAATGTTTTTGACATCTGATACAATTTTGAGAAAAATCGGATTGACAGTTTTTTTTATAAAAAATAAAACCTAAAAAAACAGTACTTAAAGTTGGTAAAAATTGAATTTCGACTCAAATATCTTTTCAAAACTTTGAGATATTGGCTTTAAACGACTTTTATCTTGCAAAAAGTAATGTTGTCAACATTCAGTAAAACTTTGAAAAAAAAATCGAATTGACAGTTTCTTACAAAAAAAAGAGGCTGGGATGCGACCCACACTGATAACTTCCCATCCCGTCTATCGATTTGTCTTGCTTAAAAGTTTGTCTAAATGTATCAATTCTTACCAAATTTGCGTTCTATTTTTTGTAGATTTTATTTTTTTTATGAAAAAATGGACTGTTGGATTTTTATAAAAAAATTATTGAATATAAAAAACAATATTTTCTGTGAAATAAAATAAGTTTGAAGCCAATATTTTTAATTTTTGAAAAGCTATTTGAGCCGAAAATCAATTTTTACCAACTTTTGTTAAATTTTTTTTCGGTTTTTAATTTTTTGTAAAAAAACTGTCAATTCTATTTTTTTTTCAAAATTTTACTGAATGTTGAAAACAACATTTTTTGAAAGATAAAAGTAGTTTAAAGCCAATATCTCAAAGTCTTGAAAAGACATTTGAGTCAAAACTCAATTTTTACCAACTTTTTTTTTATTTTTTTTAGGTTATTATTTTTTGTAAAAAAACTGTCAATTCGATTTTTCTCAAAATTTTATCAGATGTCAAAAACATTATTCTTCATTGCACAAAATTGTTTTGGAAATGAAATCATATTTTAGTCGTAAAATTTTCGAAGTGACAAATTTTTTTTTTCAGTTTTTTTGATTTATAAAAAAACCGTTAATTGAATTTTTTTCCAAAAATATAATTGTTTTGTATCACGTTACAATATATAATACAAAATTTAATTCAAGTCTCTAGCGTCATTTGTTCATGAGATATTTAGGGTTAACCAAAATGTTCACCTTTTTTTTAAACTGCTATGGTAAAAAAACCACCCACGCAATTTTCTTGAGAGCCCTTTCTGCATCTTTCTGCCTTATTATCTGTATAACAAAATTTATTTGAAGTCGATATCTCTTCTGGTTCTTGAGGTATGGACGACGAAAAAAACGTCGCGAACGTACGGACGTACAGACGTACGGACGTACGGACGTACGTACACACGCACGCACAGACATCTTTCTAAAAATCTTTTATTTCGACTCTAGGGACCTTGAAACGTCGAGAAATGTGAAAATTTTGAATTTGACAAATCGGACCCATTACAATAACTTCCTATGGGAAGTTAAAAATTAAAAACCGAAAAAAAAAATTAACAAAAGTTGTTAAAAATTGATTGAATTGACTCAAATATCTTTTCAAAAATTTGAGAGTATGGCTTCCAACTAATTTTAACTTATAAGAAATATTGTTTTCAACTTTAGGAAAAATTTTAAGAAAAATCAAATCGAGTTTTTTTACAAAAAATAAAAACCTAAAGAAAAAAATTAATAAAAGTTGGTAAAAATTGATTTTCGGCTCAAATATCTTTTCAAAAATTAAAAATATTGGCTTCAAACTTATTTTATTTCACAGAAAATATTATTGATACGTAGACAAACCTTTAAGCAAGACAAATCGACAGACGGGATGGGAAGTTATCAGTGTGGGTCGCATCCCAGCCTCTTTTTTCGCTAGCGATTGTACTCTTAGCTTTTCATATTCTTTTTTAGACTCACATCCCTCTTCTTCGGATGTGGGACTGCAAGGACAAAATATGGTAAACTCATCAAATTCCGACTCAAACAGCATTGTACACTAGCGAATAATAAACAGCGTGGCCCCTTGCCATTAACCATGAATGACACTTGCATCAATGAGGATGAACATCTCGATACTCTCGATATGTAAATCCATCGAATACGCGATGTAACCAAAAATGCCGGAAGATGATTGGGTTTCCTAAGGCGATGCAAGAAGTTGTTTCTCTCTTAACAGCTCAACAGTATACCACCGAGCCCATTCTGTCTTGCCCAGTCCTACATATGGTAGTACATACAGACATCTTTCTCAAAATGATGAATTTAGATTTAAGGAACCTTAAAGCGTAGAGAAATTTTAAAATTTTCAATTCGATAAATTTAAAATTTGCAGTCGGCAAGTTAAAAATTGAAAATTTATCAAACAAAAATAAAAGTTGCAAACAATTTTAAGTAATAGGTCATGTTTGAAATAAAGGCAAATAATTCTTGTACCATTCTAAACAGACTATAGAGTATAATAAAATATGCTCCCTTGAAGCCATCTTTGAAAGGCAAATTGAATAAATAATTAAACTATACCTAACCTATGCTTTTCAGATCAACCCATGCTTCAATAAACTTAATACTACTTAGTTTTACCCTTACCCAAGGCAGCCTACACACAATTCAATTGATTAATTCAAATATGTAATTTAAGCTTTCATCTCATTGATAATACAAAAAGGATCTCTCGTTTCAATCACTTTTATTTTGTAAGTAAATGGATTGAACTTTTTGAAACGAGTCGAGTTGAGTTGAGTCGATTCAATTCGATTCGATGTTGGTCGAATTCTTAAATAGCAGAAAGCACAGTCAGCTATAACAATTTATTTTCCCCTGCAAGGCTATATTTTACATACTTAATATTTTTTAGAGACTACATTCGTCTAACTCATATAAATAGGACGATTTATAGAATAGCAAAGGCTATTCATTAACGAGGCCAAGGATATTCTTGAAAGAGGGAAAGAATAAAAAAGAATTGAAAGTGGGCCCTTGGAAAAATTAAGGTTTTGGCTTAGGGTTTTTATTTGTATGTGTCTATTTCAATAAGAAAACCACTCTTAGATTCTTAATCAATTTGTTTGTACAATAAATATAAATGATTGAGTTCATTTTTCTTGGAGCTTGGAGCTGTAGTGAGTTAAATAATGCCTATTATGAACACAGGAGAAAAGGAAATGTGTTGACGACACTTCTACACAAAAAGATTGAAAGAGGTCTTTACATAAGTTTAAATGTAGATTTCTTGGAACGAAGCAACAAGAAATATCATAACAATTAGATAAGTACAACGTTTGCCTTTCTTTTTTACTATCTTCGATGTAAACAACTTAGCAGAAAATGATACATGAAAATTTTACAATTAATATCCACTTTTCTCTTTAATAAATTCACATTTCATTAAACCTATGAAAAGATTAACAACCTTTAAAGCCTTATAAATGAGTTTATGGGTATTTTTATTTTCATTTACATAAATAAGCCAATCAATTCAGTGTGAAAAAAGTAATTCGTGTCATTATTGGCTCTCAATAAATTTCAGGACTTAAACGTAGGAATATAAATGTCATTTACATAAACAAAAATATTGATTTTTGGCTAATGCAATATTTAAAAAAGAGGCTGGGATGCGACCCACACTGATAACTTCCCATCCCGTCTATCGATTTGTCTTGCTTAAAAGTTTGTCTAAATGTATCAATTCTTACCAAATTTGCGTTCTATTTTTTGTAGATTTTATTTTTTTATAAAAACGGATTGTTGGATTTTTATAAAAAAAAACTAGCTTTTTACCCGCGGCTTCGCCCGCAGTGGAGAAATTAAATAAGTATGAGAGATAAAGGGTAAGGGTATAATAATAGAAATGAGTCAATATAATAACTAAATTTTATTGCTTGGCTGAGATCAACAATTTTTAAAAATTACTACAGACAATGAAGTTTCAACACCTTAATATATGCTTATTGAAATGCAACAACAAATGTTAAAATATATTTCACCGTAACAAAAATAAATAATTCTGAATTCTAACAATTTAAAAAAATAAAATACAAAGTATTAATTTAAGATATTTTTATAGACAATGTTATAAGTTTTCCCGTCGTCGGGTGCAAATATGTGTAAATTACGGGCATTAGATACACGTGAACAGGCTACATGAAGTTGACCATGAGAGAAGCATGGGTTTTCTAAATGCACTCCTGCTACCTGTAATGTTTGTCCTTGTGCCTTGTTTATAGTAACAGCAAAGCTAAGCTTGACGGGAAACTGAACCCTTTTAAATTGGAATGGAAGGTCAGTGGGAATAATTGGTATCCGAGGTATTATAACACTATTTCCCTTACCGACACCTGTTAAAATAGTAGCACCAAGTATGTTCTGTCCCAATTTTGTTATCCGAAGTTTGTTCCATTACATAGCCGAGGAGCATCTAGATTTCGCATAAGCATTACTGGTACATTTAGTTTCAATTGAAGTTTATGTGACGGTACACCCGATAGTTCAAGTGAATTTAAAAACTCCACAGGATATGAAGTACTTAGTTCCGTATCCATAATTGTATCCATTGACAAATATTCCTTCATTTCTCCTTGAACCTCGTTTAAAATGTCAGTGTTGATCCTATTTACAATTTCATTTCTTGGTGCTAATATTGCTCTTGCACACAACCACTGATCACTACACAAATTTTGTTGCAATTTTGTAGCAATGAGAACCACATGACGATATTTTGACAAACAATTTTGGCATTTTTTCAAATAAAAGCAGAGTAAGAATTAACATCAGCGATTAAGATCTAAAATAATAAAGTAACAGCTAACCACAAAAATTACGGATAACCTCAAAAATGTGAATAGTATTATAGTGCATGTAACGACAGAAGAAAATGACAATAAATATAGAAAAATTAGAAACAGTTGAAACTATATTCAATTGAATTAGATATTGAATTTTAGATATTGTTGTTACCGTCGGTATTACAGTATTCAGGGTTGAAACTTCATTACTATGATGCTAGATGATGCTAGATGGCGTTGAAGTAGCTAAATTTGACGATATTTTGACAAACAATTTTCTTATTTTTCCTAAAATTTTTTTTTTTTTTTTTAATAAAAAGTATCCTATGTTACTTCTAATACCTTCAAGAGTGTATGTGCAAAGTTTCATGATGATCGGTTAAGTAGTGTTTGCGTGAAAGCGTAACAAACAAGGTTAGGTTAGGTTAGGTTATAGTGGCTGTCCAAGATGGAAACGGACACACTTAGGCCAGTTTAATGGCCCATTGTGATACCACATGAATCTTGAGGTTACTTCCTAAGCTCAATGGAACCAGTTTGAGTCTCTTACGAAACGTGAGAGGCTGATTATGCCGATATGATTTAGATCGTTTAGATCGTTGAAGAAGAATTCTCCTAGGTAATTCTTGCGCTTTCGAGCCAGAGCAGGGCATGTGCAGAGAAGATGAAGAATTGTTTCTTCCTCTTCCTCGTCCATACAGCTTCTGCAGAAATCATTTGAGAATACGCCTAATCTCGTGGCGTGATTTCCTATTAGACAGTGTCCGGTTATGACACCTATTATCGAGCCTATATGCGATCTGCTTAGAGAGAGCAAGCACCTGGAACGTTTTAAATCCAGTGTTGGCCAGATGTTTTTTGTGACTTGACACGTGGTGATGTTGTTCCACCTGGTGCCTGCCCTCCTCACAGCGTCTTGCATTAGCAAAAGTTTACAAGTAGCGATTGGTATGCCAGTACGTGCCAAACGTGGTAGGATGGGCTCTGCTGTGCCGTTCCTGGCGAGTTCATCTGCCTTACAGTTACCTGGAATGTCTCTATGGCCCGGCACCCAGCAAAGGTGAATATTAAACTGTTGTGCCATCTCCATTAGAGATGATCGACAGTTATGGACTGTTATAGAGTTTGTAGAGACAGAATCCAGAGATTTGATAGCGGCCTGACTATCTGAGAAAATACGGATATCAGATGTTGATATCACGTTTTCTTTAAGCCAGCCAGGACAAGACTTCTTTTATCGCCAAAAGTTCCGCCTGGAACACGCTACAATGATTGGGAAGGCGGAAAGAGAGACTTAATTTCAGTCGTTCAGAGTACACACCTCCACCAACCCCTTCTTTTGTTTTTGACCCATCTGTATAGAAATGGATCGACTCATCTTCCAGGAATGTCCTATCCTCCCAAAAAGATCTGGGAGGTATAGAAATCTGGAAATTTCTGTCGAATTGCAGTTGGGGGATGGTGTAGTCTGTGTGCTTTGGAATTGATTCTAAATAACTAAGAATTACGGAGTGGCCAATGTTGTTGTTAGTCCACTGCGACGAAGCTTTGAGGCGAATAGCAGAGCTTGCAGCTATTTGTTTGCTAAAAATGTCAAGAGGTGTTAGGTAGAGTAAGGTGTCCAGTGCCGCAGATGGGGTCGTGCGAAGCGATCCACTTATACATAGGCAAGCTGAACGTTGGACTTTATTTAATTTATCTCGGTTTATACCTTTTTCTAAAGCAGTCCACCATACTGCCACACCGTATATTAAAATCGGTCTTATTACCGATGTGTATAGCCAATGCGTGATTCTGGGTTGTAAGCCCCATTTATTACCGATGGCTTTTTTGCAAGAAAAGAGAGCTACAGTAGCTTTTTTGACTCTTTCCTCTACGTTGCGTTTCCAATTTAGTTTTTTATCTAAGACAAGACCCAGGTATTTAGCCTCGTCTGAGAATTTTAATTGGATTCCTTTAATATGGGGAGGGTTGACAAATGGAATTTTGTATCTCCTCGAAAATAAGACCAAATCGGTTTTGTGTGGGTTAACACCCAGTCCACACCGATCAGCCCAAAGTATTAGTCTGTCTAAGGCATTTTGTAAGAGTTCTTTTAACGTGTTAAGATGCTTTCCTGAAACTGCTATAGCAACGTCGTCTGCATAGGCTATCACTCTGAAACCCTCCGCATCCAGACTAGTTAGGATTTCATTCACCACTAGGTTCCAGAGGAGAGGGGATAGAACACCACCTTGCGGTGTCCCTCTACTAACGAATCGTCTGCCAGAAGAGTTGCCCAGTTTTGAGTTAATTATCCTGCTAGTAAGCATTAAATGAATTAACTCCCGAAGCGAACTCTCTACATTTAGAGATGTTAGTGCAGATGTGATTGCAGATGTGTCCACGTTGTTAAAGGCACCTTCGATGTCAAGGAAAGCAACCATAGTGAACTCTTTATGATGGAGGGAATATTCGACGGTGCGTACTAAGGTGTGTAACGCTGTTTCCACCGATTTACCTTTACAGTAGGCATGTTGAGACGAAGACAGAAGTCTTGTATCAATACTTGCCCTTAAATGGATATCAATCAATCTTTCCAAGGTCTTAAGAAGGAATGATGATAGACTTATAGGTCGTAGATCTTTAGGATTAACTTGCGAGCATTTACCTGCCTTGGGTATAAAAACAACTTTAACTTCTCGCCATGCCGAGGGAACATGGACCAGGTAAAGACAGCTGGTAAAAATTGCCTCAAGGATTGGTGCAATTATGTCAGAAGTCTTTTGTAGCTCGGCTGGTATTATTCCATCTGGTCCTGCAGATTTAAATGGTTTGAAGCTGTTGAGAGCCCATTGTAGCTTGTCCCTTGTGATCAGACCTTGTGGATATGTTGTATTGGGACTTGAACGTATATAACCGTTGCAAGTCTCGGTAAGAGAACTTCCAGGAAAATGAGTATCCAGTAGTAAGTTCAGCGATTCATTACTTGAATTTGTCCAGGAGCCGTCTGCATTTTTCAAGCAGCTTGGCATCGCTGGATTAGTTGAAAGAATTTTCCGTAACCTAGAGGCTTCAGAAGTTTCTTCTATCGTGCCACAGAAGGATCTCCAAGAAGATCGTTTAGATTTCCTTAGTGCCTTCTTGTAAATTCTTAGGGATTCTTTGTAAGAATCCCAGTGAGAGGCTAGTCTTGCGGCTTTGGCTCGGTTGAAAAGTTTCCTGCATTCTTTCCTGAGCGAGTCAAGCTCTGAGGCCCACCATTGTTGTTTCCTCTTTCCTCTTATGTGTATAAGTGGACAAGCAATTTCTAGCGATCTGTTCATAGCTGAGGTAAGTTCATTGACTTTGTTGTCAAGTTCATTAGCGTTAGAGGAAGGACAAGATAGTCCAGGTTTTAGTAAACTCTGTAATGAGTTCCTGTATGAAGCCCAATCAGTTTTCCGATAATTTCGAAAAGTCAATGGACTCGGGTTATCATCCACATTGATATTGAACTGGATATATCTATGATCAGAGAACGAGTGTTCTTTGGATACTTTCCAGTCCAAGATCATATGGTGTATAGTATCTGAGACAAGAGTTATGTCTAAGACTTCTTGTCGAGTTTTAGTTATGAAGGTTGGTTCATTTCCAACATTACTTACTAAGAGGTTAGTACCAAGAATATAATCAAAAAGAGACTCACCTCTGTCGTTGATATTGGTACTTCCCCATACCGTATGATGAGCGTTAGCATCGCTCCCAATAATTAGGCGGATCCTTTGCCTTTCCGCTTCAGCGACGACTTTCTCCAGGGTTTTTCCAGGGAGAGGGCCAAGGTGGTCATGGCCAAGATACGCCGACACTAGCCAGAAACTTCCTTTGGTTGTTTCCAGCCTAGCTACGGTGGTATCTTTGTCACTGAAATGATGGAGTAAAAATACATTAATGCTACGTTTCACTAGTATGCAAGATCTAGGTTCACCTTTATTTGTCACAAACAAACTTACATATATATTATTATTATTATTTTATTATATTATATTATTATTATTATATTATATATTATATTATTATATTATATATATATATTATATTATATTATTATATATTATATATATTATTATATATATATATATATAATATATAATATATATATATAATAATATATAATATATAATATATAATATTAATGAATATCAAAAACAATATTTTCTGTGAAATGAAATAAGTTTTAAGCCAATATTTTTAATTTTTGAAAAGCTATTTGAGCCGAAAATTAATTTTTACCAACTTTTATTAATTTTTTTCTTTAAGTTTTTATTTTTTGTAAAAAAACTCGATTTGATTTTTCTCAAAATTTTTCCTAAAGTTGAAAACAATATTTCTTATAAGTTAAAATTAGTTAGAAGCCATAATCTCAAATTTTTCTAAAGATATTTGAGTCGAAAATCAATTTTTACCAACTTTTGTTAATTTTTTTTTCGGTTTTTAATTTTTTGGAAAAAAACTGTCAATTCTATTTTTTTTCAAAATTTTACTGAAAGTTGAAAACAATATTTTTTGAAAGATAAAAGTAGTTTAAAGCCAATATCTCAAAGTCTTGAAAAGATATTTGAGTCAGAAATCAATTTTTACCAACTTTTATTAATTTTTTTTTTAGGTTTGTATTTTTTGTAAAAAAAACTGTCAATTCGATTTTTCTCAACATTTTTCAGATGTCAAAAACATTATTCTTCGTTGCACAAAATTGTTTTAGAGATGAAATCATATTTTAGTCGTAAAATGTTAGGAGTTCAGTTTTCAGTTTTTTTTGATTTATAAAAAAACCGTTAATTGGATTTTTTTCCAAAAATATAATTGTTTTGTATCACGTTACAATATATAACATACAATTTAATTCAAGTCTCTAGCGTCATTTGTTCATGAGATATTTAGGTTTAACCAAAATTTTCACCTTTTTTTAAACTGCTATGGTAAAAAAACCACCCACGCATTTTTCTTGAGTGCCCTTTCTGCATCTTTCTGCCTTATTATCTGTATAACAAAATTCATTTGAAGTCGATATCTCTTCTGGTTCTTGAGCTATGGACGACGAAAAAAACGTAGCGAACGTACGGTGGACGTACGGACATACGGGCGTACGTACACACGCACGCACAGACATCTTTCTAAAAATCTTTTATTTCGACTCTAGGGACCTTGAAACGTCCAGAAATGTCAAAATTTTCAATTCCTTGTAACCTTTAACAAATATAAGATATCAAAAAATAATAATATAAAGTAAGGTAGTATTCTTTTAAAACAAAACAAAAAACAAACTAAAATCAATTAACAAAGTATACTGTTTTATGTGTTGTGTTACGATATTTTTGTGTCGAAAACAAATTTTAGTAGAGTGAAGAATAAAAAAATTGTCTTAATAATAAGAATAGTTTGCATAGCATGAAATAATTTTGAAGCATTCATCTTCATTTCATCTTCAACAGAACATCCGTTTTTAAAAACTTTTAGTAGTATTTTGTAGGTATCACATCACAATGTATGATATAAAATGTAATTGAAGTCGCTAGTGTTATTGGTTAAACAGGTTTTGGCAACCTATTTGTGCATATAATTTATTAAAATCGATATAGTAAAAGAACTACTCACTCAAAAACATAGATAGAACTTTGTTTTCAAAATTGTAAAAGGAAACAAAAGTTTCAACTTGCAAAAAATAACGATCACAATAGCTTCCAATACAAAGTAAAAATTTAATTAATTCATGCATAAGAAACTTTTCTTCTCCACAACGAAGTTTCTTTAAGTAAAGAAACTTAATTAAAAAAAAGCAATAATACTTTTTCTATGATTGAATTTATTCACAGGCTTGTATTTTTAATCATCACATAAGCTTATTAATATTTTTTCTAACAAGTATACGATATATTTTTTCCCTTGAAAATATACAAAGAAATATTGATGATTGGCTGTATAAGGACTTCTGGGAAAACCACAATCAAAAATACGCTTATTTTTCTTAACAAAACAAAATATTAACTTATGAATTTATAAATGTAGATACGTACGTAAAATATTATAGGTTAAGGTTATAAGCTGTCACGACCAAAAGTCTTGATTTTTTTGTTTATACCATGAAAGAGAATAACTGATGAGTTGTATAATTTCACAAAGAGTTGGTCAGGTCAAGGTTAGAAATATATATTAGAAATATATATTATTAGTTTTCTTCTTAGAAGTGAAAATTTATGCAAAGTTTCTTCTTTATTAATTTTGCCATATTAATTTCTACTTTCTTTGCATTTAAGAAATAGATTACAAAAAATCACTGGTCAACAAGTTTTTCCAATATAAATCGGACTTAATCTTTCTAAAGTTCTTTTGTATATCAAGATTAACAAGAAGTATTAAAAGTTGGAGTTGTTAGCATACCTAACTTTTACCATGTCTTGCAATAACGAAGAGAAGTTATGAGAATGAGAAGAACTTTCTTATGACAAAAGATATTCTTAAATAACTGTTAAATACTTCTCAGGCTTTAAAATTAAAAAAAGTGGTCTTTAAGTTCAAGGGTGAAACATTTTGTCAAGAATTTCTTAAATGTTTAAGGCCATTTTATTCGACAAAAACATAATTTTGAATATTACAACATCATTAGGAATGAAAAGAAAGAATCTTTAAGATCTGGCTGAACTTTGTTCCAAAATTTACATTAATTTGTTTTCCCCAACCACTTCGGAAATCCAACCAATACCATACAATCATATTATCATTATAACTTGTTGAACTTGTGGACTCTGAAAAGTTGATTTAATTTTGTTGAGGCATTGATTTCAAAGAAACAATACATAAGAAAGGACGAAAGAATCTTGAATTTACAACCTTAGAATATATAAATCTAAGAAATATACTATGTGATCTATAAATAAATAACACTAAATTTACATAAACAAATTGTATCTTTGCAAACGTCTTGAATCTTATTCTTCTGATAGGAGCAAACGCGCAAAGAAAAAGACAAACACAAAATAAGAAGAAGTACTTGTAGCCCTTATGAATAATTCACCCCTAAGCAAGATTGTAATGAGATAGGTAGCTATAGGTATCTTCTCATTTTGTTTGTAATTTTGTCACCATATTACAGAAAATTTACGGAAGTATGTAATATAAAATATGTTGAATTGAATAAAAGACAAGAAGTTCCTTAGGTTTTGTGTATCAACTGTCATTACCAAAAAGATACCTTTCATAAACAACCAACTTTAATAAATAGGAAGGTATAAGAACAAAACTTAAGGCTATTGTTTTGGAAAATTTGATGTAAAAGAAGCTTAAATCAAGATAAACTGGATAAAGTCAAATTATTGATTATGTTGTGCAAAATGGAATGAAGGTAAGTGAAAATGGATAAATCTGGTTAAGTTTGTAATGAGACTACAAAACTGATTTTAAAATAAGTTAACAGATATTTTTGATTTAATACTAAGTTAAAAGTAGCAGGTAACATTTATCGGCAAGGTTCTGATGGTCTTAATTCTAACCCGACTTCAAAATGAATGTATCAAGTCAAGTTTTTGAGACTTCTTCCAAAAAATTCTCAAAATTATTGTATCAAGTTTTTGAAATTTATTAAAAAACTAGCTGACTAGGCGAACTCCGTTCCGCCTTAAAGGCAAAAAGTTGCTCGCTCACTCAACCATTCATCATTTTTGTAGTTAGAAATAACGTTTGAAAATACATTGGTAATAAGTTCGTCCTTTTTATGAGACAAAAGTACAGAAATTATTAACTTCCCATAGGAAGTTATTGTAATGGGTCCGATTTGTCGAATTGAAAATTTTGACATTTCTCGACGTTTCAAGGTCCCTAGAGTCCAAATAAAAGATTTTTGAAAGAAGTTGTGCGTGCGTGTGTACGTACGTTCGTACGTCCGTATGTCCGTACGTTCGCGGGGTTTTTTTATCGTTCATAGCTCAAGAACCAGAAGAGATATCGGCTTCAAATAAATTTTGTTATACAGATAATAAGGCAGAAATATGCAGAAAGGGCTCTCAAGAAAATTGCGTGGTGAAAAGGTGAAAATTTTGGTTGAACCTAAATATCTCAGGAACCAATGACGCTAGAGACTTGAATTTAATTTTATATTATATATTGTAACGTGATACAAAATAATTATATTTTTGGAAAAAAATCCAATTAACGGTTTTTTTATAAATCAAAAAAACTGAAAAAAAAATGTGTCACCTCGAAAATTTTACGACTAAAATATGATTTCATCTCCAAAACAATTTTGTGCAACGAAGAATAATGTTTTTGACATCTGATAAAATTTTGAGAAAAATCTAATTGACAGTTTTTTTTATAAAAAATAAAAACCTAAAAAAAACATTACTCAAAGTTAGTAAAAATTGAATTTCGACTCAAATATCTTTTCAAAAACTTATTTTACATTATAACAAATATTGTTTTCAACATTCTAAAAAATGTTGAGAAAAACCGAATTGACAATTTGTGGGGAACGACTCCACCTAAAATAATAAATAATAAACTAACTCATAAAAAAAAAAATAAACCTTAACTTCAAATAATACTTACACCATAAATTTGCTTACACATATCACTCTAGACTTACCATAAAATAATAATTAAATTAATATACTAACTTATAAAAATACAAACTGACCTTTAAAATCATACTTACCCTATAAATGTAATACGATTACCTATGTACATAGTTCTATACTTACCTTTATATATGTAATTATCAACTAGCTTCGAAAATTAACGCTGCCCACGAACTACAGTAAACAAAAAAAAAAAAAAAACAAAGCTCATCTGGACAAAAGTTCATAGCCCATGGTGTGATGCGAACAAGCAACGGTTCCATCAATCATCCAATGCACAAAGCCTATGGGTGGCGTGATGAGCAAGAGGATTAGGATAACTCATGTTGAGTAGCGATAATGGTCAAACTCAAGGCCAAGTGGCAGCGGTAAAGAATTAGAGAATAATGACTGATAAGCATCGGAAGTTAGTTTAGTTTTAGCTTTGGCGGTGATCAGCTCGCGACGAAAATAGTTAAACAGAGAAATGCGTATAAGAGTGTACCTACATATATATGTATATCAAGTGTTAAAATTACTAAAAATTTAATAAATAAAAATACGTACCTATATAAAATCCGGGATAGAAAGAAACAAAAAAAAAGAGGCTGGGATGCGACCCACACTGATAACTTCCCATCCCGTCTGTCGATTTGTCTTGCTTAAAAGTTTGTCTTTATGTATCAGTTTTTACCAAATTTGCGTACTATTTTGTGTAGATTTTATTTTTTTATGAAAAAACGGACTGTTGAATTTTTATTAAAAAAATTACTGAATATCAGAAACAATATTTGCTGTGAAATAAAATAAGTTTGAAGCCAATATTTGTAATTTTTGAAAAGCTGTTTGAGTCGAAAGTAAATTTTTACCAAGTTTTAGTATTGTTTTTTTGTTAGGTTTTTATTTTTTGTAAAAAACCTGTCAATTAGATTTTTCTCAAAATTTTACTGAATGTTGACAACAATATCTTAAAGTTTTAAAAAGATATTTGAGTCGAAAAACAATTTTTACCAACTTTTATTAATTTTTTTGTTTAGGTTTTTATTTTTTGTAAAAAAAACTGTCAATTCGATTTTTCTCAAAATTTTATCGAATGTTGAAATAAATATTTCTTATAAGTTATTTAATAAGTTATTTAATTAGTCAGAAGCCGTTATCTCAAATTTTTGAAAAGATATTTGAGTCGAAAATCAATTTTTACCAACTTTTTTTAATTTTTTTTTTCGGTTTTTAATTTTTTGTAAAAAACCTGTCAATTAGATTTATTTCAAAATTTTACTGAATGTTGACAACAATATTTTTGAAAGATAAAAGTAGTTTAAAGCCAATAACTCAAAGTTTTGAAAAGATATTTGAGTCGAAAATCAATTTTTACCAACTTTTATTAATTTTTTTTTAGGTTATTATTTTTTGTAAAAAAACTGTCAATTCGATTTTTCTCAAAATTTTATCAGATGTCAAAAACATTATTCTTCATTGCAAAAAATTGTTTTGGAGATGAAATCATATTTTAGTCGTTAAGTTTTCGAAGTGACAAATTTTTTTTTTCAGTTTTTTTGATTTATAAAAAAAACCGTTAATTGAATTTTTTTCCAAAAATATAATTGTTTTGTATCACGTTACAATATATAACATAAAATTTAATTCAAGTCTCTAGCGTCATTGGTTCATGAGATATTTAGGGTTAACCAAAATTTTCACCTTTTTTTTAAACTGCTATGGTAAAAAAACCACCCACGCAATTTTCTTGAGAGCCCTTTCTGCATCTTTCTGCCTTATTATCTGTATAACAAAATTTATTTGAAGTCGATATCTCTTCTGGTTCTTGAGCTATGGACGACGAAAAAAACGTCGCGAACGTACGGACGTACGGACGTACGGACGTACAGACGTTAATAATTTTAATCAAAATCTAAATCGGAATCCTTTTAGAAATAATTTGCATCCCAACAACTTATTTAGACAAAATAATCATAGAATATTTGGAAACGCAAATCCAAATAATTTTAGATTCGGATTTGATAGAAATAACCATCAGGCAAATTTTAATAATAATAATAATCAAAGATCATTTAATTCAGGACAGTATAGGAATAATAACTATAATAATACTAATAGGAAACCAAGGCCAGAACCTATGGATGTAAATAATACGGAAATAAAAAATGAAGAGGTAAATTTTACCATAGCCGGGAAGAAGAATCACTTCCCATAATAAAAGTTACAATAAATAATAAAAAATTTAATATTCTTATAGATACTGGCTCAACAACAAGTATACTTGATGAGTCACAACTAATAGAAATTCCGAGAACTTTAATGAAAGTTCCAATCAAAATTAAATCGCTCAATCATGAAAATATTATAAAATTTGAGATCATAACTGAAGTACCGGTAGAATTCAATGAAGATGAAGCTACCATGGCATGAAAGTTGATGAGAATAGAATAATATATTTGTAGGAATCATAGGTCAAAATTTATTAAAACCTATAGGAGCGACATTGTATTTAAAAGAAGGATATATTGAAATAAATAACAGAAAAACATACTTTGAGAATTATGACAGCGAAAAGAGAGAAATTAAAAGTATATACGAATATGAAGAAATTCAAACTCTAGAATATTGCAACTCAACGCAAATGAGTCAATTAATAGATAAGAATTTAAATTATGAAGAAACACAGGAATTAAAAAAAATTTATTGATGAAAATAAATATGTTTTTTATCAAGAAGGTGATAAACTTACTTCAACAACACAAACTATTCATAGCATTAGGACTGAGCATGATAGTCCCATATTCAGTAAAATATATAGATACCCTAAAATCCACGAAAGAGAAATTGAACGGCAAGTTAATGATTTATTACAACAAGGTATAATACGAAAAAGTGTTTCCCCTTATAATGCACCTATTTGGGTAGTCCCAAAGAAAATAGATAATTCAGGTGAACAAAAATGGCGAATGGTAGTCGATTATAGAAAATTAAATGAAAAGACAATCGAATTTAAGCATCCTATACCTAATATCGATGAAATATTAGATAAATTAGGACGAGCTCAATATTTTTCAACCCTTGATCTTGCAAAAGGTTTTCATCAAATAAAAATGAATCCCCTTGATTCTGAAAAAACAGCTTTTTCAACTCCATACGGACATTATGAATGGTTAAGAATGCCATTTGGTCTGAAAAATGCACCAGCCACTTTTCAAAGAATGATGAATGAGGTTTTAGAAGGTTTAATAAATAAAATCTGTGTAGTATATCTTGATGATATATTAATTTTTAGTACTTCATTACAGGAACATATGGTAAATCTTCGATTAGTTTTTCAACTTTTAAATAAATATAACCTTAAAGTACAGGTAGATAAATGTAATTTTCTTAAAAGAGAAACAAAGTTCTTAGGGCATACAATTACAGACAAAGGTGTGAAACCCAATATAGATAAAATAGAAGCTATAGAAAAAATACAACTTCCTTGTACAGCTAAAGAAATTAAATCATTCTTAGGAATAACAGGATATTACAGGAAATTTATTATGCAAAAATTGCACAACCCATTACCAAATATTTAAAGAAAGATACAAAAATTGATAAAAACGATATAAATTATATTAAAGCACATCAAGAATTAAAAAATGCGCTTCAAACGGGACCAGTACTTGCATATGCTGATTTTAATGAAAAATTCGTCTTAACGACCGATGCATCCAATTATGCCATTGGAGCAGTGCTAACACAGAAAGGGCATCCAATAACATTTATAAGTAGAACTCTCAATGAACATGAAAGAAACTACAGTACAACAGAAAAAGAATTACTCGCTATAGTTTGGTCAGTAAAATACTTACGACCGTATTTATATGGTAGACGCTTTGATCTTAAAACAGACCACCAACCATTAAAATGGCTACAAACAAAAAATTTAGGCAGAGATATTTCAACCAGATTACAAAGATGGATACTCAGGGCCGGCCCCAGCCAAACTTGCGCCCTGTGCAAGATTTGTAGAAAGCGCCCCCTTTTTATATTTTCACACATAAACTGATACACAAGCATAAGCCTTTCCCACATTACCCAGGAGGTAGACTTTCAATGCGTTTTTTTATTGAGGTATGCCCAGTAGGCCTAAACCATAAACTAAAACGCAGTGAAGAAATGAGCAGAGGGAAAACGATTAAACTTGGAAACTTACTTTTCTGGCCATACATTTTGCAAATTCAGAAATAAGATCATCAAAGTCAAAAGAATTTAATAATTCCTTTTCAATGGACATTATAGATAAACCTACCAAATTTTTTATAATTTAAAGTTTAGAAAAACTACGTTCTCTTGAAGCTACCGTGACCGGGATTGTATTAAAGATTTGAAAAACAATTACTAAATTCGGAGCAAAATCTTCAAGATTTGAACTAAAAATAAAATTTAACACATCTAACTTGAGCTTTGTGGTGTAACAAGAGGGGATATTACGGTTAACTCTTGAAACAATTCTTCTCCATCTAAATCTTTAAAACTACCTTATGTTATAACATTCTTCAAATTAAGGCATGAAGCACGTAAATTTTTATTTTTTAAACATTCGCTTATGTTACTTAAAAATGAAAAATTGATACTATACGTATCAAACCTTTCAAGTATTTAAAAAAGAAATCAACTTTAAATCTTTGTTTCGGGTCTAATATAGTTTCAGGACATTCATCAGCATAAAGTATTTTTCTCCGTTGTGATCGCAATGATGAAGCTACAGGAAACATATTTGGTATTTCTAGGGAACTAGCAATACGCTCCGTTAATTGAACATACCTACTCATTAAATTTTTCATCGGAACGCATTAAAATCAAACTGTTTTTTGTATTTTCTAAAACTGTTATGCCAGTTGACAGATTAACGGACGCACTTTGCAAATATTTACTAGTTTAATTTATATTTTCTAAAATATCAAACCAAATTAGCAGGCAGCAAATAAATGTAAAATCAAAAATTTTGTTTCTTAACGATTCTGCAATGTTTTTTGCTCTAGATTTCTTAATTCTATAAGGGCTTCATATATGTCTTCTTAATTTGTTTTTAAAGGCCTCAATGCATCTAACCTGCTCTCTCATCTAGTCTCAGAAGGGGGTTTCAAAGTATGACTTGGAATTTTTTTCTTATAAATATCCCACCTCGTTGTGGAACTTGAAAAAAAGTTATACAAACATTGAATTGTTTCGAAAAATTTAACTGCATATAACGAGCACCGAGCAGCATCATTAACCACTAAATTTAAGGAATGCGAGCAACATGGAGGGAAAAATGTTCTTGGTTCCAGGGTTCGAATTCGATTCTGAACACCCGCTTCTTTTCCTTTCATATTCGAACCATTATCATAACTTTGGCTTTTTGTTGTTTTCTTTGTAGATGAGAACTCACATTCAGGTACGGTGCGTGATACAAAACCTGCACGTATTAGCCCATACGATTCAATATGAATAAGTATTTTGCTTCGTCATACTCTCTATGTTAATTTTGGGACTCGGTGTGCATGAAATAAATCTGGCACATATGAGGTGGCATGGAAATTTTTTGTGTTGAGATTTTTTCTTTTTTTCTCTTGCATGGAACTTTTTTGTGTTGAGATTTTTTCTTTTTTTCTCTTGTACGAACAGGGTGAAATATTTGGAAATGAGGTAGGTAGGATTTTTAGTTCTGCGATATCTTGAGTTAAATTTTCATTGAATGCAACAATGAAAGTGATGTTAGTTAGTGCACAAGAGATAACTTAGGACAGTTGTGATGGATGTTTTTTTGAGATTATTTTAAGAATGTTTGTGGTTATAAAAATGGCAAATAGTAGTACATATTTGTTTGCGCAAGATCAGATTACATTTTCCTGCTCCTGGTAATGCGCCCCCAGAATTCTGCGCCCTGTGCATTTGCACATCTTGCACATATGCTTTGTCCGGCCCTGTGGATACTCCAATTAGGAGAATACGATATGCAAATCGAATATTTAAAAGGTACATGTAATACAGTAGCAGATTTTTTGAGTAGAGAAATTAAAGACACACAAAAAATTCACATGTTAGAGCAGGATTCAGTCAGGCCTACAGTACATTCACAACATGAAGAAATGAATGATCATTTTCCAATAAAAGATAGTGCAGTGAATATTTTTAAGCAACAAATTATTTTAAAAGCAGGAAATGGATTGAATAAAAGACCTAAATATAAAAGAATACATATTGGAATAAATGAATTATATAAAGATAATTTTAATGATTTAATAATACCGTTAATAGAACAAGTTAGTACAGGAATTTATACTGAATTAACAGACAGTGAATATAATATTCTTCAACAAAAATTGATAGAGTTATTCGGAACAAGAATAAAATTTTATAAATGTGAACATTTTGCTAAAGACTTAGAGATAGAAGAAGAAGCCATTAAACAGATAAAATTGTATCATGAAAAAGAAACAGGTCATGCAGGCATTGAAGAAAATTATAACGGACTTAGAACAAAAATCTATTTCAAGAAATTAAAAGAATTAATAAATGACGTAATCAATAGTTGCAATATTTGCAAACAATCTAAGTATGATAGACGACCAATTAAAGAAAAATTTCATTTAACAGTGTGAGAAATCTGGCGTCTTTACACCATCTTCTTATACTCATGAATTTTTGTCATAGTGTTGGTTTTAAAATCACTTTACGCCTTCTGTTTTTCGCTATCGTTGCTAGGTTTTTATAACATCGCTGCCTTCTAGATTTTTAGCAATTTTCTATGTATATAATATGAGTGAAAATAGTTTGAGAGCTCTGTTAAACTAATGTTAATAAGATAAATAACATAAAAATTAAATAAACGTTGCATATGCATAGGAGCAAATAATAAACTAAGCTTTAATTGATATTGGGTAGAATTATTTAAAATCTTTACAAAATCTTAAGGATACTCTACACTTTCTCCAAGGCTGTAGATCGTTTTTTTTTAGTTGCGATTTTGATAAAGTTAATAAAAAAAAAATATATAAGATCAAAAATTTCGAAAAAAAAATATTTAAAAAAATGAGAAAATACAAAAAAAAAGAGATTAGTGATCACACTAGGAGTCGAACCGGGATGGGTCGGAGATGGGTCCAGTGTCTTTACCCTTTCCACCACGAGACACCTTGAAAAGTCGGTAGAGAAAACAAAAGTTATTGTTAGGAAATTTCGTAAAACAAACAAAATAATCAAAATAATTTTCAAGGACAAATCTATCTGAGAGTGTTCGAAGTTAGAAATTTCGAAAAACTTACACTTACATGCAAAATAAATATTAAAAATATGTCAAAATAATTGGATTTTAACTAGATACACTTTTAAATAATACACCTATTTTTCAAAAATTCTGAAATTGAATTTGGCATATAATTTGTATTTTAGTGGTCAAAATCCATTGAAATATCGATAATCGGAAACCCGAAATTTTCGTCCATGATGGTTTTTTTTGAGTGTATGTGTGAGAAAATCTCTGATCATCGCTAGGGTATAAATACTTGAGCCAAAACCAAAATCTTTCTTTTTGGTGTTTTTTCCCCGGTTCTCTAAGACAGTGACGATCGAAATTATTAAAATTAAAAGTTATTTTTTTCAAGTTTTTTTTTCTTTTCCAAGTTTTTTTTTTTAAGTGAAAAAGGTTTAATTAAAAGTTTAAATATACCTACACGTTTTGAAATAATTAAGGTGATGATTTTCAATGAATTCGTTCAAGAACCTCTGTCCTTATACCTAATTATCTACCTGCCAGGTGCTCAAGGTGGAGAAGTATATAAAAGTCTTAGAGATATGTTCCCAGATCTCTATGTTAGAGTTATTAATTTCTGAGCATTAGAACCAAAAATTACAAGGTGAGATTTTTTTTAGGATACGTGCTCCTACATGTGCTTGAAATTAAGTCCTTGTGATCTTTTTTTTTAAAAAAAAAAAGGTGCTCCAGGTGCGCAAGATCGATTGATTTCCCAATCCAATTCATCAAACCTATCACACAAAAGCCGCTGATCTGTGGGAACAAGGTGTGAGCTTCATTTGCCCGCGGCATGACCAACGTGCTTCTACGACTCAGCCACATCACGATCCTTATAAAGCCTAAGATTCCAAGAGCTACAAAAACACCATCGATTAACCACACTATCGTCAAAATCTTCATCTTGACACCTTTATAACAAATATCACACAAAAATCATAATTTTCATAATTTATCATAATTTTTTTTGTACGACCAATGTGATCTACATAAAAGAGTAAGATCTACAAAAAACGACGTCACACATACGAAAAAAAAAAAACAGCATCCAGAACCATCTATACAATCAAAATCATTCATACAATCAAAATTATCCATACACCAAAAATGCATCCTAGAAGAATCCAGGAAAATATTTAAAAAACCTACGATCCAGAAAAATATACATCATAATTATCATCATAGAATTTATAAAAAAAAAGCTAAGTACATACATATCTTTCTTTCTTTTCAATAAGTAAACTATTATTTTTCGTTATAAAACATTATTACAATTTGACCTTGTAAATTCCATTCGTTCAAATTTCTATTTGTTTTTATCAAGTTTTAGTTTAGTGAAAAAAATTTACAAAGCAACGAAATTCAATCCTGCGATGCTGTGCACACCATCAGGAGGAATTGAGCAACTATAAATTGAAACAGCGAACAATAAAAATACAACAGTTAAAAGTCAAGTATTCAAAAATGCATTTGTGCGGTAAGTCATTTTTTTTAAATATTACATTATATTACATAAAATTTGAACGAAAGAATATTTGATTTGATTTAATTAAATTACCTATACTATTATTAATTGAATGTTTATGAAAAGAAAACAAGAAAGAAAAAACTTAAACCTATAGAAAAGAAATAAAAAGTGAACCTACTTAACTAAGATTTAGAACATTTTCGTTGGTGATATCAATTGGTTTAACACATTTAAAATTCTGATTTAAACATTTTTTTTTCTGTCTTAAAACTTATATTTTTTATTTTATAATATTTGATTTTTTGTTTCTAAAGAAAACAATTATTTTTTATTTTGATTTAAAGATATATCGACTTGCTAAGGTGAATTTATAGTAGTCTTAATTATTTGTTTTTTTTTAATAAAATTTTGTTTTTATATTATATTTATCTTTTGAAAACAACAATATCTTTTCATTTGATGGGGAATTATGAGTTTAATTTTTTTTTCGGTTAAAGATACGTTTACGTTTCTACTTTTTCGGAAGTTTGAATGATCGAGTTCAATGTAACTAAAGTTTTTAATTTTCGATTTTTAATGTTGAGTTACAAACCATGGTAATGGTTTAGGTTTTTAGTTTCTGGTGGATGTAGCCCTGACGAGAATGAGCTATAGCGATGAAGACGAAGACGATTCAATGAAAACTTAAATTTGGTTTTCTGGTATCTTTTGGGGTTACTATTAAAATAGAGGACGTAGTAACCAGGATGTGTCGCATGGTTCTGCTCATAGAACATAGCCGTGCGATACTGGGGTGGGATATCCTCGGAGGGTAACAACATCTTAACTCTCCTCACTCTATTAAGGATAACAAATAGTGTCATCACTACACCAAGACAATTATCAGCTTCGCGAATATTTTTCGTACAATTTTAACGGCATGATATAACGTAACGGCCGTCCAATTTCCAAACCACAAGAACCCCGACAAAACCGACGAGCTAACCTTTGGCCATGCAAGCATGCCGCGGTAAGGAAATTGGGCACCCATACACTTTACTACCAGGGCAGTTTTGGAGTCCCTGTAAGCTCCAAGGCTTACTGGTGGTGTACGGAGTGTATGGTTATAGGGGTTTGAAGTTTTTGTTCTTATCCCTCACTCGACAACATCTCGAGGTACGTTACAGGTGGCGCCCAACGTGGGGCCGATTTTGTCTTTTTTTTGAGTAAAAATTTTTGAAATTTTTACTATAATATTTTATTGATTTTTTTTTGAGAGGCGTGAATTTTGTTTGTGCTTTTATTTCACTTTTGCTTTAGTACTCTTTCTTTTCTTTAGTTTTACAACAGGATAATAATTTCGAGAACCTGACCAGTAATTGGGTGAAATCCTCAATTAGTCTGCTGCATGTATCGATTATTTCTTTGTTGATTTTATTAAATACATTTTTTTTTCTCTCGCGGATTGAGTAAGGATAAGATGTCCAGTAAATGGGTGAGATCCTCGTTTAGTCTGTTGCTTCGGACCTTTTTCTCTCTCTGTGTAGATTTTAATTTTTGCAATTTCAAATTAGATTCAGACTGTTTTTTTTTTCTTTCTCTTTAATTTCTTCTAAATTTGTTTTTGTTTATATATTTTTTGACCGATAGCGTGGCTATAAGAGCCTGACTAGTTCGCTGCAAAAAAAAAAATTAAACAAATTTGTATTCTTTTTCTCAAAATTTTGAATTTCACATTTTTACATAAAAGCACTACAATTTTCAACTCGTCTACTCGGAAAAACAATTTGAAGATACTATTTCCTTGTGTGAGTGAGTACAATAGTCGTCTTTGTCATTTACTTAGTTTGTATCGTGAACGCAGAGTTACATCCACCCACATCATGAATATTGACTACAAAATACAATTTTGATTTTGTTTGGCTTCAACTAAAATTTTTAGTTGAAAATTACATTTTGAAAATATTTCAAAAGTAAACTGATAAACGGTTTACATACAATTCTTTTTTTGATTCTTATTATATTTTTAATTAATTTTTTTTTATTTACTTTGTGATTTCTTTTTGACATTTATTTTTTTTTGCCTATTTTGATTTTTCTCATTTCACAGTTCTTGTGATTAAACTTGCAACTTTTTTTTGTGTCTTATCGTCTTTTTGATTTTTACGATTTCAATTAATTTTTCTTGAACTATTTTAGGCTGAGGTTAGTTTATTTCTTTTTTTTTGAAAAATCTTATAGATTTTTTTTTTTCCATTTGCTTAAAAGTATGTTGATACTTTTTTTAGTTTCATTTCCTTTTTGATTGGTTTTTTTGAATTTCAATTTGATTTTTTTCGGTTTTGATTTAATAACTTCTTATTTTGTTTCGATTTTATTTTACTTTTAAATTGTTTTAAATCAAGGTTTTGATTTGAACTTAAAACTGACTTTGCGTGTAAGGTTTTAAATTTTCAATATTAAATATTTTGCATTTTTTTTTTTGTCTCATTGTTTACTTTTACTTTATTAGCCTCGTTCTTCATTCCTGAGCTTCGAGTTATTATTTTTTTTCTTCGGATTCAATTCTCGAGATTTTTCTTTTAACTTTGATTTTTGTTTCACTTTGAGCTGTTCATTTTTCGTTTTTGGTTTTAACAATGGCGAGACGTGGGCTTCCTCATAGGAAAGGCTCATATTATGGCCGTAATCGCGACTCTAAATACAATACTAATTGGTTATCTAATTTGGCAAACGATACGCAACTTACTTCAAATGGCTTGAATGTGTCGAACACAACGGCAGCATCCAATTCTAGTGCTGGTGCTGCTGCCACAGGTGCTGTTCCAAAACAATCTCGGAAATCTCAAAATAGTGGAACATTTGAGAAAACTGTAACAGAAGGCTTACAAGTTGATGAGGTAGAGATTTCGAATTATATTCAAAGAATAGTTTCTGCTACGGTAGGGTTAGGCAGAGCTGAAGATTTGAAGCATATCCAACAAGAAATGGAGAGAAACACTGCTGCGATGAGGCAAGATTTGACAGCTATCATTCGTCAGGAACTTGCAGCGGCATCTCGATCTACTCCAACTAACGAATCTCCAAACGAATATGAGCTGCGTAAGCGTAGTGAAGCTCCATTTAAACCAACTTCTGTTCCTACTCCCGTTCAGCAAGAACGACAACAACAAAGACAGACTTCGTCTTCTGCTTCACCGGTTTACACTTCACCAAACGCATTTTTAGCACAATTCGAAAACCTGAGACTAAGTGATCCGTCTATTATAGCTTCGGGGACAATCCCACCAACTTCCCAAGCCTATGTTCCCTCTTTTGGTAGATCCTCTGGAACATATGCAAAATTCCTTAGTTGTCATAAATGGGGACTTAAATTCGATGGTACTAATATGAACGTTTATGAGTTTCTGTTTCGGTTAGAGCGACTTAAGGATTGCTACGGTGTAAGTTGGCAGGATATTTTTCTACACTTTCACCAATTCGTTAGTGGCTTTGCTGAAACATGGTTTTGGCTTTATATGAAAGCCCATCCGTCCGCTGATTGGTCTGCGTTACGGATAGCCCTTTTGGACCAGTTTAGAACGTTAGAAACTGATGCTGAATTGTCTAAGAGACTTTATGACAGATGTCAGGGACCAACCGAGAAATTCGATGACTTCTATGTAGATCTACAAAAGTTAAACACAAGTCTTGCTGTTCCCAAACCTGATTTTGAGCTCATTAGCTTAATAAAGCAAAATGTGCGTAGAAGAATGGGTGAGTTACTTCTAACATACCAAACTCATAACCTTCAGGAAATGGTCTACGTATGTAGAAAGATGGAAAAGTACATCTACGATCAAGATGCTCTTAAAAGTAAGGCACAAACAAGTGTAGTTCCTCAGTTTCGGAAATATATCTATGAGATTGACCTTGATGCAACAAATCCGTCAATAGGATCTGAGAACGCAATTGAAGCTCTTCAATTCAAGAAAGACACAAGTTCTTTCACGTGCTGGAATTGTAAGGCCGTTGGTCACAGTTACCTTGAATGTCCTATAGCTCAAAGATCACTATTTTGCTATAAATGTGGAAAAGAAGATACAACATCTCCCCAATGCCCTAATGCAAAGTGTCCGGGAAACATTCGAAAGAGCAATCTGACACCCGAAGCTTATTGCTCTCTCAACAGAAATCGGGAATCGAAACATTAACTGAAACCAACCAAAAAAATCATAACTTCTCAAGCAACGAAAATAGTTCTCAGCCAAGTAATGAACAAGCTTTTCAAATTTTAAAAAGACCTAACGAAATTATTCCTATAGACTTACCATCACCAAAATCAGAATATCCACTTAGAAAATCCCTTCACGAACGCCTTGTAGAGTATAAAGCTGCTAGAGATAGAATTTTTGGACTTAAGTCTCTACCAGTTTCCAAAAACATCCTTAGGATCCGTCAAAAAGTTAAATCCCAAAAAATACATCATAGAGCTATAGAAGCAACCACTCTTTGCTTAAATGGAGATCCTCGTCCTTACGCGGAAGTTACCATTTGTGGTGACACCCTGCTGGGTTTGCTTGACAGCGGAGCCAACATTAGCTGTTTGGGACAGGGTGGACAAGAGTTGTTAAAGAGATGGGGTGTTTCACCTCAGAAGTGTTCAGCAAGGGTAAGAACTGCTGATGGTAACGATCAGGCAATAGAAGGGAAGTCTATAATTTCAATTACGTATAAGGGTATAAGTAAGGATATAGAAGTTTTTGTTGTTCCATCCTTGAAACAGAAATTGTATTTAGGTATAGATTTCTGGATCGCCTTTAATTTGGCACCGCAGGTTATACCACAAGTTATATCTGAAATCACAAAAGAAAAAATAGATAAGATCAATTTACATAATTGTTTTGAACCACATAAGTTGACAGATGATCAGTCAAGACGACTTCAATCCGCAATAAAGATGTTTCCATCGTTTGCAGTTCATGGTCTAGGACGTACAACCTTAGAAGAGCATTTCATCGACACCGGTGATGCCCTGCCCATAAAGCAGAGACATTATCCCGTTTCCCCAGCAATTCAAAATTTAATGTACGAAGAACTAGATCGTATGATGAAGATGGGTATTATTCAAGAGAGTAACAGTGCATGGAGCTCTCCTGTAGTCCTAGTACGTAAACCTGGAAAAAATCGACTGTGCCTGGACTACAGGAAGGTGAATGCTGTTTCCAAGAATGATGCCTATCCTCTTCATCCGATAGAGGGTCTTCTATCTCGTGTTGAAGATGCTGTTTATATTTCGAGCATAGATCTCAAGGATGCTTTTCTACAAATCCCACTTGAAAAATCTTCAAGAGAAAAAACGGCCTTCACGGTGCCTGGTAAACCCTTATTGGAGTTTGTAGTTATGCCTCCTGGACTAAGCGGTGGTGTCCAACGCATGTGTCGGCTCATGGATAAGGTTATGACTCCAGAGCTAAAACTAAATGTATATCCTTACGTTGATGATTTGCTTGTGATTTCACGTACCTTCGATGAACACGTCAAAATCTTGATGCAACTTGCCAGTAGGTTGAATGTAGCTGGACTTACAATAAATGTGGAAAAGTCGAAATTCTGTTACCAAGAATTAAAATTTTTAGGATACGTTGTGAGTAATGGTTGTCTCAAAACAGATAAAGATAAGGTCGCTGCAGTCAGAGACTTTCCGGTTCCGACCACACCACGTCAGGTTCGTAGGTTTTTGGGTATGTCAGGGTGGTATAGGAGGTTTATTCGCGATTATGCTACTCTGGCTACCCCAATAACAAATACACTGAAAAAAGGGGTTAAGTTTGAATTTGGTGAGGAAGCTATTAATGCTTTTAATCTGATTAAGGACAAGTTAACAACATCGCCTGTCTTAGTTTATCCGGATTTCCAAAAGCCTTTCATAATCCTCTGTGACGCTTCCGATTCAGGAATAGGATGTGTTCTTTGTCAACTGGACGAAGAAGGAGCAGAGCGTCCTATATATTACTACTCCCACAAACTGAACGGGGCACAACGGAACTATAGCGTCACAGAACGAGAATGCTTAGCAGCGGTTATGGGGGTGGAAAAGTTTCGACAATATGTAGAAGGCTATAGGTTCAAGATTATAACTGATCATGCCAGTCTAAAATGGCTGATGGGACAGCAGAATTTGAATGGTAGGTTGGCCCGATGGAGCTTAAAACTTCAGGCATATGATTTTGAAATTGAGCATCGAAAAGGTTTACTGCATGTGGTGCCTGATGCTCTATCTAGAGTCCATTCATCGGATGCATTGAGCCTAGAAGCTATTTCAATTGATCCTTCCGATGTGCTGCACTTAGATCTTACAGATTCCGCTTTCAAATCGGACGAATATCTGAAGATCATCGCAACCATCGAAAACCAAAAACAACAACTACCTGACCTTCTGGTTTCGGACGGTTTCGTTTACAAGAAGGTCAACCATAGTACAGGTAACCCACTTGAGGACGACTTAACATGGAAGTTATGGGTACCGTCGATGCTGACCGACCAGCTCATTTCTCTAGCTCATCAGCCAGCCAAAGCTGCGCATGGGGGAATAGCCAAGACTCTATACCGGCTTAAAAATAGGTTCTTTTGGCCAAATATGGCATCTCAAGTCAAGTTATTTATAAACAACTGCGAAACGTGTAAGACTTCAAAACCTGCTAACCAGATACTTCGTGAACAAATGGGAAAACCATTCACTGTAGACTATGCTTTTCAACATGTTTATGTGGACTTCCTTGGTCCATATCCACGTTCCAAGAAAGGAAACATCCATATAATTATAGCACTAGACCAACTAACAAAATTTGTTTTTATTAAAGCGTTGCGAAAAGCCACTTCAGATGTTGCAATTAAGTTTTTGCATGAGGAAGTATTTTGTTTGTTTGGTGTACCAGAGTCCTTAATGACGGACAACGGGAAACAATTTACAAGCACTTCTTTTACGAAATTTTTGAATTCACTAGGTGTACAACATATTAAAACAGCTTCGTATGCACCCCAAGCTAATGCAAGCGAAAGGGTTAACCGCTCCATTCTTACAGCCATACGATCATATTTGAAGCTAGACCAGAGAGATTGGGATAACCATCTTCCATCAATTGGTTGTGCGTTGCGTACATCGGTGCATTCGGCGATTGGAGTATCTCCGTATGAGGCTTTGTTTGGTCAGAAAATGATTGAACACGGGTCTGATTTTAAACTTTTGCGAAAGCTCGGAAAGATTAATAGTTCCGAATTGAACTTTATTCCAAAAAGTTCTAAAATTAATATGCTACATGCAAACATTAAGGATGCACTCGACAAAGCTCACTCACAGTATAAACACAGATACAATACTAGGAGCAAACCAGCTGACTTAAACATAGGGGATGTTGTGTACAAGAGGAATTTTATCTTGAGCAATGCTTCGAAGACACGAAGTGCAAAACTGTGTCCTAAATTTCTTAAAGCTAAAATTGTAAGAATAGTCGGTAACCACTTATATGAACTCGAAAACGAGAAAGGACAATCGTTAGGAGTGTTTCACTCGAAGGATCTCAAGAAGTAGGAATTGAAGTTAAGCAGCTAGTCAGTCTAAACACGAGACTCATTATTCTCGGGTGTGGGTTGTTGTCTTCACACAAATACAATTGCAGATTTCGTTTCATTTTCATTTGTAAGCTTTACAGCATACAAAATGAAAAAGTTTTGTGAGAAATCTGGCGTCTTTACACCATCTTCTTATACTCATGAATTTTTGTCATAGTGTTGGTTTTAAAATCACTTTACGCCTTCTGTTTTTCGCTATCGTTGCTAGGTTTTTATAACATCGCTGCCTACTAGATTTTTAGCAATTTTCTATGTATATAATATGAGTGAAAATAGTTTGAGAGCTCTGTTAAACTAATGTTAATAAGATAAATAACATAAAAATTAAATAAACGTTGCATATGCATAGGAGCAAATAATAAACTAAGCTTTAATTGATATTGGGTAGAATTATTTAAAATCTTTACAAAATCTTAAGGATACTCTACACTTTCTCCAAGGCTGTAGATCGTTTTTTTTTAGTTGCGATTTTGATAAAGTTAATAAAAAAAAAATATATAAGATCAAAAATTTCGAAAAAAAAATATTTAAAAAAATGAGAAAATACAAAAAAAAAGAGATTAGTGATCACACTAGGAGTCGAACCGGGATGGGTCGGAGATGGGTCCAGTGTCTTTACCCTTTCCACCACGAGACACCTTGAAAAGTCGGTAGAGAAAACAAAAGTTATTGTTAGGAAATTTCGTAAAACAAACAAAATAATCAAAATAATTTTCATCTGAGAGTGTTCGAAGTTAGAAATTTCGAAAAACTTACACTTACATGCAAAATAAATATTAAAAATATGTCAAAATAATTGGATTTTAACTAGATACACTTTTAAATAATACACCTATTTTTCAAAAATTCTGAAATTGAATTTGGCATATAATTTGTATTTTAGTGGTCAAAATCCATTGAAATATCGATAATCGGAAACCCGAAATTTTCGTCCATGATGGTTTTTTTTGAGTGTATGTGTGAGAAAATCTCTGATCATCGCTAGGGTATAAATACTTGAGCCAAAACCAAAATCTTTCTTTTTGGTGTTTTTTCCCCGGTTCTCTAAGACAGTGACGATCGAAATTATTAAAATTAAAAGTTATTTTTTTCAAGTTTTTTTTTCTTTTCCAAGTTTTTTTTTTTAAGTGAAAAAGGTTTAATTAAAAGTTTAAATATACCTACACGTTTTGAAATAATTAAGGTGATGATTTTCAATGAATTCGTTCAAGAACCTCTGTCCTTATACCTAATTATCTACCTGCCAGGTGCTCAAGGTGGAGAAGTATATAAAAGTCTTAGAGATATGTTCCCAGATCTCTATGTTAGAGTTATTAATTTCTGAGCATTAGAACCAAAAATTACAAGGTGAGATTTTTTTTAGGATACGTGCTCCTACATGTGCTTGAAATTAAGTCCTTGTGATCTTTTTTTTTAAAAAAAAAAAGGTGCTCCAGGTGCGCAAGATCGATTGATTTCCCAATCCAATTCATCAAACCTATCACACAAAAGCCGCTGATCTGTGGGAACAAGGTGTGAGCTTCATTTGCCCGCGGCATGACCAACGTGCTTCTACGACTCAGCCACATCACGATCCTTATAAAGCCTAAGATTCCAAGAGCTACAAAAACACCATCGATTAACCACACTATCGTCAAAATCTTCATCTTGACACCTTTATAACAAATATCACACAAAAATCATAATTTTCATAATTTATCATAATTTTTTTTGTACGACCAATGTGATCTACATAAAAGAGTAAGATCTACAAAAAACGACGTCACACATACGAAAAAAAAAAAACAGCATCCAGAACCATCTATACAATCAAAATCATTCATACAATCAAAATTATCCATACA
This sequence comes from Eupeodes latifasciatus, assembly GCA_920104205.1. Classification (NCBI taxonomy): domain Eukaryota; kingdom Metazoa; phylum Arthropoda; class Insecta; order Diptera; family Syrphidae; genus Eupeodes; species Eupeodes latifasciatus. Next base: position 38,130,521 of record OV049924.1, on the reverse strand, counting down.
CCAAAAATGCATCCTAGAAGAATCCAGGAAAATATTTAAAAAACCTACGATCCAGAAAAATATACATCATAATTATCATCATAGAATTTATAAAAAAAAAGCTAAGTACATACATATCTTTCTTTCTTTTCAATAAGTAAACTATTATTTTTCGTTATAAAACATTATTACAATTTGACCTTGTAAATTCCATTCGTTCAAATTTCTATTTGTTTTTATCAAGTTTTAGTTTAGTGAAAAAAATTTACAAAGCAACGAAATTCAATCCTGCGATGCTGTGCACACCATCAGGAGGAATTGAGCAACTATAAATTGAAACAGCGAACAATAAAAATACAACAGTTAAAAGTCAAGTATTCAAAAATGCATTTGTGCGGTAAGTCATTTTTTTTAAATATTACATTATATTACATAAAATTTGAACGAAAGAATATTTGATTTGATTTAATTAAATTACCTATACTATTATTAATTGAATGTTTATGAAAAGAAAACAAGAAAGAAAAAACTTAAACCTATAGAAAAGAAATAAAAAGTGAACCTACTTAACTAAGATTTAGAACATTTTCGTTGGTGATATCAATTGGTTTAACACATTTAAAATTCTGATTTAAACATTTTTTTTTCTGTCTTAAAACTTATATTTTTTATTTTATAATATTTGATTTTTTGTTTCTAAAGAAAACAATTATTTTTTATTTTGATTTAAAGATATATCGACTTGCTAAGGTGAATTTATAGTAGTCTTAATTATTTGTTTTTTTTTAATAAAATTTTGTTTTTATATTATATTTATCTTTTGAAAACAACAATATCTTTTCATTTGATGGGGAATTATGAGTTTAATTTTTTTTTCGGTTAAAGATACGTTTACGTTTCTACTTTTTCGGAAGTTTGAATGATCGAGTTCAATGTAACTAAAGTTTTTAATTTTCGATTTTTAATGTTGAGTTACAAACCATGGTAATGGTTTAGGTTTTTAGTTTCTGGTGGATGTAGCCCTGACGAGAATGAGCTATAGCGATGAAGACGAAGACGATTCAATGAAAACTTAAATTTGGTTTTCTGGTATCTTTTGGGGTTACTATTAAAATAGAGGACGTAGTAACCAGGATGTGTCGCATGGTTCTGCTCATAGAACATAGCCGTGCGATACTGGGGTGGGATATCCTCGGAGGGTAACAACATCTTAACTCTCCTCACTCTATTAAGGATAACAAATAGTGTCATCACTACACCAAGACAATTATCAGCTTCGCGAATATTTTTCGTACAATTTTAACGGCATGATATAACGTAACGGCCGTCCAATTTCCAAACCACAAGAACCCCGACAAAACCGACGAGCTAACCTTTGGCCATGCAAGCATGCCGCGGTAAGGAAATTGGGCACCCATACACTTTACTACCAGGGCAGTTTTGGAGTCCCTGTAAGCTCCAAGGCTTACTGGTGGTGTACGGAGTGTATGGTTATAGGGGTTTGAAGTTTTTGTTCTTATCCCTCACTCGACAACATCTCGAGGTACGTTACAACAGAAACTCCAAAAGACATTAATGAGATAGTTCATATAGACATTTATTGTATTAATAAAACAAAATACTTAACTTCCATTGACAAATTTAGTAAGCTAACTACAGCTACACACGTTCCAAACGTTTCTCATGAAACCTTAGAAGAAACAATTTTACAACTATTAGCCACAAATGGTAAATCAAAAAGATTCATTATGGATAATGAACTTAACTTTCCAAGAATTATTAAATTATTAGAAGACCTTGACATAGAAGTACATTTTACTAAACCAAACAGTCATACAGGGAATTCAGACATTGAAGTCTTTCATAGAACATTAGCTGAAAAAATAAGAGCAATCCTAAACGGAAAAACGAACCCTAGTATACATGAAATTCGAGTAGCTGTTCACAAAGCTAATCTCTTTTATAATACTTCGATATATTCTACTACGAAGCAAAAACCATATGATATACAGAAAGGCAATGTAGATAAAAATAAACTTTATGATCTAATGATCAAAAACAAACAAAAAATAATCGATAGATTAAATACTAATAGAGAGGAATATAGTGAAAATAGAACGGAAGGGTTTGTTAAAAATTCTAGAACAGAACGTCATAAAACAGCACCAAGATACAAATACAATAAACTCGAAGATCAACACACGAAAAATATCCAAAAGGAAAGAAAGAGTAAGCAAATAAATCAAGACAATTTAATCAAAGCTAGCCAAATGAACAGACAAACCCAGAGAAGAGTTTTAGTTTAGTGTCAAATACAGATAGAGGAAGACGTACGAAAATGAAAAGTCTCGTGTTATTATTCAATATTATTGGCTTAATAAGCAGCAAATTAATTAAACATAGTAAACGAATTTAATTTTATAATGCATATAATTAATTTAACGGAAATAAAAGTGTTATTAACAAAAACAAACAAACAGTGGTTAGAACAAAAGAATTTTATAGTGAAATCTCCAGAAGATATTATAATTACAACACACATAGACAGTGAACTAAATTTAATTGAAGAAGAACTAAAAAGCATTAAAGGTCATAAACCCCATATACGAAAAACAAGAAGTCTTATTAACATAGGAAGGAGAGTCTTAAACTTTTTATTCGGAACTATGGATGATGAGGACAAAATAGAAATAGAAAACAGATTAAAAACAGGTAGATATAAACAATCAACTTCAACAGGAAATAAAAACATTAAAAAATTTAATTGATACTAAAATAAAAAAATATTCCGGTTCTGAAGAGAAATTTAAACAATTAGAAAAAAGAATTAAAATTCTAGAAGAGTTGATAAGTTGAAAGAAATCGTTGAAAAAATACAAAATATCATTTTAGCAAGTAGATTACAGATAATGACAAATAGTTTATTAACGGCGGAAGAAATAGAAAATTATGATATTGATTTGTTCAAACTTAAAAACATTAAACTCTATAAGTGAATATGATAATGATCTCTTAATTTTTATAATTCAAATACCAGATCAAATTTATAGTTTTGATAAATATCTTATAACGTCTATCCCCAACGAGGAAAATATTGAATTAGAAATAGATGATGAAAATATTATAAAAATAAATGAGACTTTTTATAAATATCTTGAAAAGAAAGAATTAAAACATCTTAAAACCTATACTAATTGTATAAATAAAAATAATTGTCTTAAAAGAAAGAATAAAAAAAAAATATTGTAAAAGAACTTCAAAATGGAATATTAATTGTTAAAAATAGCAACTCTAAAATACAAAGTTCTTGTGATGAAAGAAAAGTTATTCCAATGAAAAGAAATGTATTAATAAATTTTGAAAAGTATAAAATTAAGATAAACGAAAAAGAATATGTTAACAAACATTCAATTTTAAAACAACCAATAAATATTTATGTGGAAGAAAATTATAATTTAACAGACATTTACTTAAAAATTGAAGATTATAATATAACAAACATTGAAAATATTAAAGAAATAGTAGAAAAAATTTCTGACCAATCCTTTATTCACTTTGGTGTAAATATATTTGTAATTGTTATAATTTGTATTATACTTATAATTCTATACAAAAAATTGTTCCAGGAGAAACAAAAATCAAAGGGGGGAGGAGTTATAGAATTGCTTTCCAATCATAACAACCAAACCATACCAAGCGTATTCCATATCGCTTAATAAAAATACCATTAAATATTAAATGCCCACCAAGCATATTTCATTGAACATAATTTATGTGAATAGACATAAGATATTAAAAGTATTGTAAACAAAGAATGTCTAACAAAGAATCTCCCACAGATACAGAATATCCAAACATAAATATAAAATCAAACTAATGTAAACAAAAATCGTCAACGATCAAAAATCAAACTAATGTAAACAAAAATCGTCAACGATCAAAAACAATAAAATTGAATCATCATAAAATATGATGATAATGCATGTGTACCAATACACACATATTTATAGTCTGTAAGAAGAAATCAAGATTATCAAAATAGTATAAATAAGCAGGATTTTTCCTGACAATAAGTTCAGTTCCATCTTGACACTCCTACGTATAGCAGAAGATTTCCCCCCACCAGTGGTAAGGGATCCGATGCTCAAATTAATAAATAAAATACTTGTTTAAAATTTTAATCTAGCGTTTTATTTTAAAATCTTTTTAAAAAAATCCCGGAGGATTTAAAATACAAAATTCGCGCAACGTTTGCGTTAAAGAACACTCATTTTGATAATAAAGTTTTATCATTTGCACGTGCTGTTCAATCGTGTTACTTAATGATGTTAATTTGCATAAAGAATTGAATAATAAACAAAAGATTTGACAGATGTCATCAAAACAAAATGACCGCTACGGGGCACCAAAATCTACCCGCGCCAATTAAAAAACCCTTTACTTGAACAACTAAAACTAAATTTTAAACTACCAAGAAAAGAACTGATGATGATTAAATTTGTCCATGTGTACGGAATATTAAGGTGACCATACTATAAAGGCATATTCCAGAAATGGTCTCACAAATGAAACAAAAAGTAATTTCAAAACATATGGATCACGGAAATTACAACTAAATCTCTCAATGAAACCCAGAACTCTATTTGCTTTGTTAACTATGAAGTTAATTATGTTCATTAAAAATGTTAGTTTAGAATCTAAGACAACACTGAAGGCAGAAAATACATCTACTCTCTGTGGAAGATTGTTAATTTTTTTGTAAACTTTGTTGGTCTTTGTTTAATACATTTTTAAGTTGCTTTGATGGTGGTTCAGCGTTGTCCGATACTGACGAAAAGGGTTGTTCGACTTATTTATAAACTCATGAACTATAAGTCCTCTAAGCCAAAATGATGTTGAGTTTAAAAAATGGAAAATTGAGTCAGGTGAACTTATTTTAGAGGACGTATACTTAGTATGGTTTCTATCTAAAATTTTCTCAACATTTAACATAAATGGGAACCTAAATCTTCGGACAAGTGATTTTTCATGTCAAGTGCATTTGTTGACAAGTTTAGATACAAACAATATGTTTTGCCCGGAAACAATTGGAGATGTAAGTTTATTATATCGATGGATGATTTTTGGAAAAAATATGTTTTCGACAAAGCAGAAGTCGAAGAATCCACATTCAGTTGGGTGATTGAAGGAGATGGTGAGAGATTAACAACATTAGGTGCTGATATCAGTGGAAATGATAATGAAGATATAGATAACGAGGCAGGTATGTACAATGTACATTGTTGCTGGAGTTACAATTGGCAATTGGGCGGATATTGTAAAGTCCTTAAATATTGAAATTGCAGCTTTTTTTTTGGTAAATCGCATATATCAGAATTTTCGTCTTCAAGATCGTCATTTTATTGTTGGTCTTAAACAAAATTTTAAGATCTCCTTACTCTAATCTGTTGACCATACACGTTCGAACTGAAGCGTCGCAACCGCTGGAACTAATTTTTTCGCTTTCTTACCATCGGAATGTTTGATTCGAATCTCTAGTTTGAAATGTTTTAACAATGAATTACTTCCATGTCAGAATAAAAATATGGATAGTTGATCTTCTATATAAATTTTTGAATTTCAACAGTGGGTTTTTATTTTTAACTTCCCATAGGAAGTTATTGTAATGGGTCCGATTTGACAAATTGAAAATTTTGACATTTCTCGACGTTTCAAGGTCCCTAGAGTCGAAATAAAAGATTTTTAGAAAGATGTCTGTGCGTGCGTGTGTACGTACGTCCGTACGTCCGTACGTTCGCGACGTTTTTTTCGTCATCCATAGCTCAAGAACCAGAAGAGATATCGACTTCAAAAAAAATTTTGTTATACAGATAATAAGGCAGAAAGATGCAGAAAGGGCTCTCAAGAAAATTGCGTGGGTGGTTTTTTTACCATAGCAGTTTAAAAAAAAGGTGAAAATTTTGGTTAACCCTAAATATCTCATGAACCAATGACGCTAGAGACTTGAATTAAATTTTATATTATATATTGTAACGTAATACAAAACAATTATATTTTTGGAAAAACATTCAATTAACGGTTTTTTTTATAAATCAAAAAAACTGAAAAAAAAAATTTGTCACTTCGAAAATTTTACGACTAAAATATGATTTCATCTCCAAAACAATTTTGTGCAATGAAGAATAATGTTTTTGAGATCTGATAAAATTTTGAGAAAAATCGAATTGACAGTTTTTTTCCAAAAAATAATAACCTAAAAAAATTAAAAAAAGTTGGTAAAAATTGAGTTTTGACTCAAATATCTTTTCAAGACTTTGAGATATTGGCTTTAAACTACTTTTATCTTTCAAAAAATATTGTTGTCAACTTTCAGTAAAATTTTGAAAAAATAGAATTGACAGTTTTCTTACAAACAATTAAAAACCGAAAAAAAAATTTAACAAAAGTTGGTAAAAATTGATTTTCGACTTAAATATCTTTTCAAAAATTTGAGATTATGGCTTCTAACTAACTTTAACTTATAAGAAATATTGTTTTCAACATTAGGAAAAATTTTGAGAAAAATCGAATTAACAGTTTTTTTACAAAAAATAAAAACCTAAACAAAAAAATTAATAAAAGTTGGTAAAAATTGATTTTTGGCTCAAATAGCTTTTCAAAAATTAAAAATATTGGCTTCAAACTTATTTTATTTCACAGAAAATATTGTTTTTTATATTCAGTAATTTTTTTATAAAAATCTAACAGTCCGTTTTTTCATAAAAAAAATAAAATCTACAAAAAATAGAACGCAAATTTGGTAAGAATTGATACATTTAGGCCTCGGCCACGCAGTAAGCGGCTGAGCGGCTAAGCGGCTGAGCGGCAAGCGGCTGAGAGGCAACTCTAAGCGACGTATGGCCAGGCACTGAGCGACTGCTTTTGAGCGATTAGTAGTTAAAGTCGAGATTGCACACACGAAATTAACAACTCAATGTTTACTTTGGCCATCTTTACTTCTTGCCGCTCAGAAAATTAAAACAGGTTTGGTTGCTGAGCGGCGCCGGCCGCTTAGCCGCTCAGAATTTTGTTTCGCCGCTCGCTCATTGCGTGGCCGCTTCTATGTGATTTCATATGTTTTATATTTTTTTTCCGCTCAGCCGCTTACTGCGTGGCCTCGGCCTTAGACAAACTTTTAAGCAAGACAAATCGACAGACGGGATGGGAAGTTATCAGTGTGGGTCGCATCCCAGCCTCTTTTTTTCTAAGTTAATTTGATCCCTAAGTATTAACTTACCATAGGAAGTTATTGTAATGGGTCCGATTTGACAAATTGAAAATTTTGACATTTCTCGACGTTTCAAGGTCCCTAGAGTCGAAATAAAAGATTTTTAGAAAGATGTCTGTGCGTGCGTGTGTACGTACGTCCGTACGTCCGTACGTCCGTACGTCCGTACGTTCGCGACGTTTTTTTCGTCGTCCATAGCTCAAGAACCAGAAGAGATATCGACTTCAAATAAATTTTGTTATACAGATAATAAGGCAGAAAGATGCAGAAAGGGCTCTCAAGAAAATTGCGTGGGTGGTTTTTTTACCATAGCAGTTTAAAAAAAAGGTGAAAATTTCGGTTAACCCTAAATATCTCATGAACCAATGACGCTAGAGACTTGAATTGAATTTTGTATTATATATTGTAACGTGATACAAAACAATTATATTTTTGGAAAAAAATTCAATTAACGGTTTTTTTTATAAATCAAAAAAACTGAAAAAAAAAAACTAACCACGCTCACTGATGCTTGATTTCGGTGATCGATGGTAACCGATGCTTTATCAGTGACTAGGCCGTTGCCACCGTTTATTTTAATAAATATGATTTAAAATCACAAAAATAAATATAAACCAGCATAAAAGTGTTCATATATGCGTTTCGCCCCGATGCAGATGTAATGGTCTTCTGATGAGCCCAACCATTACATCGGGGCGAAACGCATATATGAACACTTTTATGCTGGTTTATATTATTATTTTCGTGATTTTATTAAAACACTATGTACGCTTCCCTTTTGTTAAGTTCTAGGCGGTTGATGTATAGTCGAAAGTTTATTTTGAAAACAATACTGGAAGTCTGGAATAACATTTCTTTCCTTGCAGAAAACCTTGAGTTTTCTTTAAAAATGAGTGCCTCTAGTACTTTACTCACAAAGGATAGAAGTGAAATTGGTCGGTAAACCTCCACGTTTGAGCGGTTGGTCTTCTTAGGTGTGGGGGCATCCTTTGCAGTTTTGCAGGCGGCCGGGAAATAACTATTGTTTACACAATGGTTGAATATTATAGTCAGCAGTAGAACAGCAGGATTTGGTAACTTTTTAAGTGTGTAGTTAAAAACCTTGAAGTTTCTGGAGTGGATGATATCAGAAACTTCTTCAAGGGAGTTCTCTTCAACTTCCCATTTACTTTTCATGGGCTAGTCTGCTTCCACTAAATAAAATTACCTCACACTTTCAGTTATTTTACCACAAATCCTTATTACAAATGTTGTTTATATTTTAAGACATTATTAATTCAAGTAAGTTCTTTATCTACATTTACATATATGTCATTATAAATCTTTGCCAATTTATTTTCCACACAAATAATTGAGAGAGAAATTCAACACAATAATTTCAACAGCTTAAGGCGTTAAGAGTGCTACAATAAACAACTAAACAGAAACAACATCCTTATATGAATAGAAATGAATTAATATTTAAAAGCTTAATTACCAAAATTAATTAAAAGAAAATATATGTTCATCACCTCAGTTATAAATAAAAGAATGTGTACGAGGACTAATGAAGTTATTTACTCTTTAGATTTTATATACAATTTTGTGAATTTGAAATTTTGTCTCATTATTAAGGATTTACTAAATGAGTTGATGACGAGTGTGTTTATGCATAAAATATTCATCATTCTTATTATCACAACATTGTTTCAATTTGTCATTCATAAATTTGAAAATATGTGAAATAAAGTAAACAAAAATTAAATTAAATAATTGCAAGCGTTTTTTCATCAAATACTCCTTTTTTTAAACCAAAATTTGCTTTTCTGTGTAAAAACCTCTATTTTTTATTTCCTCAAACTCGAATATTTTCAAACCGAAAAAAGGTCATGTTCTTAACGTATGTTTAATCATAGACATCTTTATCTAATTTGGACTAGCAAACAAATCCACTGTATATTACGGACAATGATGCTCAGTGACAAGTCGTTCTTCAAATATAAATTTATATCAAATATTATAATTCAAATTTCTCGTATACTATGAAAATGTGATAATCGCTTCAATTGCTATCCATGTGCTTGTGCATCCGAGAAAAGAAGAGCAAACTACGTTCTTTTTTGTGTTCGGTGGAAAAAATTTCACTTGAATATTGCTGTTCATTTTTTCTTCTTGTAAATTTTGTTGGAAAAAAAGAAGACATTTTGAGGAATCACAACAGGATTTATTTATATATCAACTCTTATGGGGTATGTACAGTTATACAAATCTACTTAAAATACCCACTTGTGTTATAGAGTTTCGAGACGAGTATCCGTATTAAAACGAGGTCTTTTCTTCACATGAAAGAAGAAGACTCAAATGGTTGAAGAGATAAGTACTTACAATAGTAGTTGCTAAATTCAATTCAATATAAGTGAATCGTAGATTTTAAGGGTTAAAGATACACTGAGCGTATAAAGGGAAACTAAAAAAGCACTATTCAATAAGTCTTTGAGATGAACACTGAGTGTATACCTGAGTCCTGAATAGAAAAATACAATTACATCGAGTGGAAAACCTGTCTCAAGTGTGCGTATATAACTAGATAACATTTTCCTATAATCTCCTTTAGAAGTGGTAAGAATAGAGCATTAGGGTAAATATATATCATGACTTGATCCAAAAAAAAATTACACACTATAAGATAAGTGCTTTCTTGCTAAACGAAACGTTCTTACCAAAAAAACAAATACCTATACCCATTTAGAGGTTTACTTAATGTATCTAACGAATGAAAGCTTTGTGACAGGGGAAACGCTAACCCAATAGGGGTGTTAAAGAAAAAGTCACAAAACAAATCGAAATGAACCACAACCTCAACAACCTTTTCAGTTTATATGAAACAAAAAAGGAGAATAGAGCTATCAAGGACTTGAAATCATTTGAAATTGATTTTTAATTCTCTAACTAAATGTTTAATGTTATTTTAAGGAAAATTAAGGTGGGTACGTAAAAGCAGAATCAACACATTTAAAATTCAGATTAGTTTAATGAGACAGACGAAATATTCAAAAAATAAAAAATAGTCAATTTTTTACATTGACTTCAAATTAATTTCATTCATACAATTTGTGTATTTAAGAAATGCTACTAAAATTTGTAAAAACTGGTTCTCGACTAAAAATCTCGTTAACAAAAATAGATTTTGAAATCAAACTATTTCATCATATGTAAAATATTGTTGGTAGTATTTAACTTTGTTAGAATAATTCAACTGACAACTTTTTTAGCAAAACACTAAAACCTACAAACTTTTAAGCAAGGTAAATCGCCAGACGGGATGGGAAGTTATCAGTGTGGGTCGCATCCCAGCCACTTTTTTTTCAATCAATTTGAGCATAGATAAAGGGTTTTTCAATTGGCGCAGGTAGATTTTGGCGTCCCGTGGTGGCCATTTTGTTTTGGTGACATCTGTCAAATCTTTTGTTTATTATTCAGTTGTTTATGCCAACTGATCACGGCAAGTTACACGATTGAACAGCACGTTCAATTGAAAAAAACTTCACAGTCGACTCTTCAACATTTAGTGGCCAAATTTGAGACGACCGGTTCAGTAAACAATCAGCCAACACCCGCACGTTCAAGGAACGTAAGATCGGTCGAGAACATCGCCGCGGTCCGCGGAAAGTGTACAGCAGAACCCGAGGGAGTCCATTCCTCGCCGTGCACGAGAATTTGGCCTTTCGCAGACTTCAACTTGGCGAATTTTGCGTCGGGACTTGAGCCTACTCCCGTAAAAGATCCAACTGACCCATTAGCTCAGAGTTCATGACCATATATAAAGCCATTTCTTCGCTGACTGAGCTTCAAATCGTTTGGAAGAAGAACCCAATTTTGGCCGAACAATCATCTTTAGTGACGAGGCGCATTTTTGGATGAATTGCTGTGTTAACAACCAGAATTGCCGTATATGGGACGACACCAACCAACGTGAGGTTCACCAGGTGATAATGCATCCTCAAAAAGTTACGATTTGGTGTGGATTTTGGGCCGGCGACGCACAGTGGGGCACCTTGTATGGGGAACTGTATAAAACTCCATAAAATCGGAACCACTGAATTGATTTTCATAAAATTTTCAGAGAAGAGATTAAAGCAAGGAGAATCAACTCTAAAAATTACCGCCTACTGCCACGCCCACAAGAAGAGAAAATGGCTTTTGACCAAAACATGTTTTTTCTAAAATCCAACTTTTTGAAGCAAATATTAATATTATTTTAAAATCATACTTTTTTTGGAAAAAAGTAACAAACTTCCTGTTAAAATCCCTGAAAAAAAGGTATTTTATGTTTTTTTCATTGAATTGAAATGTTGTTTGAATATCTTTTATTTAATATTTGGGGCCCTCAAAAGGGCCATTTTTGAAGAAATCTTTCTCAAACAATTTAAAGTTTTTGTAATGACTATTTCGTTCATAATTATATTAATAAGTGTTTAGCTTCTTCACTCATCAAATAGTTTTTGGACTTCGGCTCAGGCCTTAAAAATAGAATAAAGGGATCTGACGATATAAGGAACATATGCGGGACATCTTCGTTTGTAGCCGCCCTTGAAGTTTTCCTGCTATTGTTGGATCGAAAATATCTGTGATCCTTATTTCGGCTCTCTTGAGCCCCCTCTGACAAGGTACCAATGGGAAGTTTACAAGATTCTATAATTTCCTTTCCGTGTAAAAGAATCTTATGAACACTTGCTGGTAAGTAGTACCAAGGATATAATTTAACAGCAATATTCGCAGTTTCAATAGAGTATTCTTGAAACTTTCCTGTATCGATATAGTGATTACAACAAATAACCCCAAAAATAGTCGCCAAACGCTTTATTAAATTTTCATCAATTTTGATAATTTCAGATGTGAGAGATGGGTTATCAAAAAAACGTCTTGATGTATTACCGGAGTTTGTTGTCCCACACCCTTGTTTAACAACATCAACAAGCAGTCCTAATTTTTGCCGAAATTCGTTCTGTATACGAGTTTTTGTATTTTTGTTTAATTCTGCAGTTTGTGGGGTTGTTCTGCAAGCTTTGAACGGAAGGTTATAGAAAAAGTGCAGGATACATTCCATTAAGCGTATTCTTGCATGCAAGGTCGACATTCCAAACTTTAGCGAACCATTATTTGTCGGCTTCAACTGCAAACTTGAAATGTTGTTCAATTCAGACGGCCTTGCACCACAAATTGTACAATTGCTACTTGCAGAAGTATTTGTAACAATTTGCACGGTTTTTCCATCTATCATTGTAAAAAATAATACGTGTGTTATTTTAGTTCGAAAACCATTATGCTCTATTTCTGTGGCTCGAAGATTTTTAGTTTCATTCTCAACACGATCTCTTTCCTTCCTGACTTCTTCAGGAGTCTCGTTTGAAAATGAAAATCTAATCACGCGGCAGTAATGGGTTGAAGATAGTCGCGGATTTTTCCATAAGACGTCTTCATTTTCTTCTTTGATGAGCTTAAGAGGCACAAGAGATGTCAAAAATATGTGTTCATCAGAAACACCTTCCTCAGAAACTCCATAATTCTTCATATATCTGCTTTGCCCACTTGCTCCATCACATCCCCATTTGGTCTGCAGAGCAAGATGTCGGTGTCGATTGACGGTTAATTTTTCATCGAAAATTCTATTGCAGGTGTGATCTAATAGATCTTGCAGTGGGACATAGGCAGACGTTTCATTAGCTGTGGAGTTATTTGGGTAGCATTTTTTTCGCTTCTGTAACTTTCTTGTACGAACGGTAGATATCGTGCCCAATTTCTTTAGATGCTTTCCGGATTATTTCATACTGTTCTTTAGTTAGTTTTGCCTTTACAGTTAAGGCTTAAGCAGCATCTGGGTCAAAAGACGTTGACGGTGATGATGATGCTGCTGCTGCATCAATTAATGCTTGAGGCACATTATCTTAAAGTTTTCTTATCTTGCTTCTTTTGCTGCGATAGCAGCATTCTTCTAAGTATTTCGTTGGTCTTCCACCAAAATTAACGCGGCGTTCCTCAATGGAAATATCGGTAGAGTTCTTAACATCAAACTTACCTTCTATACACTCACTGTTTTTTTTTTAAGAAAACACTTTCATTGAAAGTTGATTCACGATACCGCGTATTAAATTTCGACAAAAAATTTTGTTTATATTTTTTGAAAATTAAGTCCGTTTCTATTTTTGTTAAATTTGTATACTTTGTTTTTAAAAACTGTTCAAAAGATTTTTCTTTTTTCAATATCAAGTCAACTAAGAAAGATCGAGAGATTGAAAACAAAACAGCCATCGTGGCAAAGCAACTTTATTCGATTGTAGCAAATAATATTTTAATGTACAAATTTTAAAGCTTTTCTTTGTTTTGAAATAAACGCTTAATTTTTTTCTACAACAGCTAAGTAAACAGACAAAACCTTGACTTTGAAATTAGTATTGATGTTAATTCAAGATCAAAATTTGTACTTATGTATGTAAATTTCAAACGCAATTAATTCGCTTACAGCGCCAAACAGCGCTAACAGTCAAAACATTATTTGAATTTAAAAAACCTTTAAAAAAACAGTTTTTCGTAAAATAAAAAACTATCCAATTTAAAATTTCAAAAAAAAAAATCTATAATTTTACGTGCCTGTTCTATTTCAAACATATTTACAAAAAAAATGTACAAGGTTCAAAACTTTCAGAAAATAAGCAAATCAAAACTACTCTTATTTTTTCCAAATTTCCTTGTTTTTCAACTTTAATCGGAAATATCCGGTACAATTTTTTTTTTTGTAAATCTATTTTCGGATTCTCCATCCATTTTGCTTTGGGAAAATGTTTTTGAATTTTTTAAAATCCTACTTTGATAAACATAGGTTTTTTCCGCTGTTTCCGCACTGTGTTGGCGTAATTGGTCAGTACATTTTTTGAAAACGACGTTAGTGAGGCGGTAACCTCATGTAGTTCCAGCAGGACGGCGGCGGCGCTACGTGCCACACAGCAAACGCCACGATTGACATTTTGCATGAACGATTTGAGGGTAAGGTTATCTCTCGCAGGGGTGATGTAAATTAGCCACCAATGTCATGCGATTTGACCTTGCTAGACTTTTTCTTGTGCGGTTTCTTGAAGTCGCAGGTCTATGCAAATAAACCACAATCGACAATGCCCTTCAAGTGAACGTAACACAGGCCATTGCTCCAATTCAGCCGGATCTATGCGGAAGAGTCCCTGAAAATTGGACCATTCGGATCTGTGCCGTTTGACCGTAAGAAACCAAGGCGGGCATTTGAATATTGTCATATTCCACACTTAATGGCATACATGTTCCTTTCAAATAAAAAAATAATTTTGTTAATACTTCACACACAGCTTGTTTTATTCCATTTCAACATCTACCCGTCCTTATTGAAAAACCCTTTACATTAAAACATAACATGCAAAAAAGTGAATAGTAAAAATTTACTTTACCTGAACTAGAAAATATTCTGACTTTACTTTTTGTTTAAACTTCTGAACCCAGGAAAAACGGGAGCATAAATGATGTAACACAATTGTTTTGAAATATTAATTTAATTTCTTTTTACAAGAAAAAGTTTAGCGGTTTAAAGCGAGATGCATATGAGTGTATTTATGAAATAAAAAAAGAAAAAAAAAACATAAATTAAGGGTAAATTTTTAGTTGAAAAATTTAAAACTTTTTGATTAAATACATTTTCAGACAAGGGATGTTACTTTCAACTTTACACGAGTTGGTAGTTTGAATATAATTTATATTAACTTTGGTTGGATGTTCAAACAATTATTGTCCTTAATTTTCATAGACAACCTTTATTAAATGCAAAAGTAAGGTTAAAATATTTCCTGACAACCTGCTGCTTATTTTGTTAACGTCGAAGACAAAGATAACGAGAATTGTTCCTCAGAAGACTTTCAATTTCAAACATTTATAATTTTTTCATCGAATAAAGTGTGGTATTGATCAAAGACGTTTTCCTTTTCAGTAAGTCCCACACACTATACAATTATTACGCTCTGATGGATACTACGCATCAAAACATGTACCTAACCTACACAAGAAAGTTATTTATTAATTGTTGCCAATAATGTTGGTAATTTCTAACCATTTACCTGGAATGTTTTTGCTTTAGTTAAGTTCATTGATTTTCTTATATGAATGAAATAAAATCAAATCAAATCAAGTTGTGAAGTTGGTCACATAATAAAGCTACAAAACCAACAATAATGTTCTTCACTGTGGAATTTGAACTTTTTCTTTTATTACCACTAACTACTGTCGATCGAAAAAGGATGCTCAATTGTTCTGAAAATGCAGTTTTTCTTAGTGGTCACATAATTAAGCCATTAAGCCATGAAGTTGGATCTTCAGGTAATTTGATTTTTTTCTTTGTCAAAGAAATAATCGTATTTATTGAAATTGAATTTTATTTTGAACATTAATTACAGAAACTTTGTGATTTCTAAAGATTAACTTAACGTTAAATCTTCTGATTTGTTGGTGAATTTTTTGTTATGTTATAGCCTTATAAGTAAAAATCCAAGTTTTCGAATTCGAGCCATGAACACAACAACAACTAACTGATTTAAAACAAGGAACATCGGGTGCCCAAAACCTCAACCGGGGAGTGAGTTCCAACCCCAGTAGAAATTTGTTTAGGGGGGGGGGGGTAGCAAACGAGTAAGGGGAGGAGAGATGTTTCCATTCCCATTCCATTTCCCAGAAGGCAGCGGATATTATTCGGAGCCCAGGCCTATAAGGAGCGGTTATACCGGCTCTTGTCCTTGGAGGTAAATCAAGGACTTGGTCCTTCAGT
The DNA here is from genome assembly GCA_920104205.1 of Eupeodes latifasciatus. Taxonomy (NCBI): domain Eukaryota; kingdom Metazoa; phylum Arthropoda; class Insecta; order Diptera; family Syrphidae; genus Eupeodes; species Eupeodes latifasciatus. Next base: position 38,114,460 of record OV049924.1, on the reverse strand, counting down.
TTGCTGTTCATGCGTTTGCTGTCAGAGTGCATTCCTGATCACGTAAATAAAAAAGAGGCTGGGATGCGACCCACACTGATAACTTCCCATCCCGTCTGTCAATTTGTCTTGCTTAAAAGTTTGTCTATATGTATCAATTTTTACCAAATTTGCGTACTATTTTTTGTAGATTTTATTTTTTTATGAAAAAATGGACTGTTGGATTTTTATATCGAATGATATATGAATATCGAAAACAATATTTTCTGTGAAATAAAATAAGTTTGAAGCCAATATTTGTAATTTTTAAAAAGCTATTTGAGTCGAAAGAAAATTTTTACCAAGTTTTAGTATTGTTTTTTTTAGGTTTTTATTTTTTGTAAAAAAAAATGTCACTTCGATTTTTCACAAAATTTAATCGAATGTTGAAAACAATATTTCTTATAAGTTAAAATTAGTTAGAAGCCATTATCTCAAATGTTTGAAAAGATATTTGAGTCGAAAATCAATTTTTACCAACTTTTGTTAAATTTTGTTTCGGTTTTTAGTTTTTTGTACAAAAGCTGTCAATTCAATTTTTATCAAAATTTTACTGAATATTGACAACAATATTTTTTGAAAGATTAAAGTAGTTTAAAGCCAATATCGCCAAGTTTTGGAAAGATATTTGAGTCGAAAATCAATTTTTACCACCTTTTATAATTTTTTTTAGGTTTTTATATTTTGTAAAAAAAAAACTTTAAATTCAATTTTTCTCAAAACTGTACCTAATGTTGAAAACAATGTTTCTTAAAAGTTAAAATTAGTTAGAAGCCATTATCTCAAAGTTTTGAAAAGATATTTGAGTCGAAATTCAATTTTTACCAACTATGAGTAAATTTTGTTTAGGATTTTATTTTTTATAAAAAAAACTGTCAATTAGATTTTTCTCAAAATTTTATCAGATGTCAAAAACAATATTCTTCGTTGCACAAAATTGGTTTGGAGATGAAATCATATTTGGGTCGTACAATTTTCGAGGTGACAAATTTTTTTTTCAGTTTTTTTTGATTTATAAAAAAACCGTTAATTGGATTTTTTTCCAAAAATATAATTATTTTGTATTACGTTACAATATATATTATAAAATTTAATTCAAGTCTCTAGCATCATTGGTTCATGAGATATTTAGGTTTAACCAAAATGTTCACCTTTTTTAAAACTGCTATGGTAAAAAAAACACCTACGCAATTTTCTTGAGAGCCCTTTCTGCATCTTTCTGCCTTATTATCTGTATTACAAAATTTATTTGTAGTCGATATCTCTTCTGGTTCTTGCGCTATGGAAGACGAAAAAAACGTCGCGAACGTACGGACGTACGAACGTACGAACGTACGAACGTACGAACGTACGAACGTACGAACCTACGAACGTACGAACGTACGAACGTACATACGTACACACGCACAGACATCTTTCTAAAAATATTTTATTTCGACTCTAGGGACCTTGAAACGTCGAGAAATGTCAAAATTTTCAATTCGACAAATCGGACCCATTACAATAACTTCCTATGGGAAGTTAAAAAAAAAAGACAACGAACTTCAGACATGCAAGTGGAATGTAAGGTCCCAAAAAGACCACGTTCAGACGAAGAATAATTATCGAAGGCAATAGACTACTATAAAACAGATATCACCGCCATCTAGGATATATTATATATATTAAACCTGACTCCGTTCAAAATGTATTTTCCCTTATACTTGAACGATTAGAAGAACAAGGGAGAATTAACACAATTATTCTTGAGAAATTGGACAAATTTGAGTCGGCGGCTCTTAAAACACCAAATTTACCGTAAACATGGATCAGTTGTCTCAACAACTCAAAATAATAACATGGAACGCGAACGGACTTACCGCAAAAATCGAAGAACTAGAAACGTTTCTACTTAACGAAAGAATAGATATTTGTTTGATCTCTGAAACTCATTTGAAAAAAGACTCAAATATATATAAAAATAATACTTAAAGTATTAAAGGTTATTCGGCTTACCACGCATGCCATCCATCCGAAAGAGCAAGGGGTGGTTCTTCCGTATTTATCAGAGAAAATATCAATCATTCGTTTGAGATAAATATCGAGCTCGATACAATGCAAGTTACTTCCGTTAGCATAAAAGTTAGACACGTATTTTTTAATATTGCGTCTATTTACTGTCCTCCTCGGTCCAAGATAGACAAAAGCGATTTTAAAGATCTTTTCAACGCTTTAGGTCCAAAATTTATTATTGGCGGCGACTTCAATTCGAAATATTCATTTTGGGGATCACGTTGCATTTCGACGAAGGGTAGACAACTCTACAAAGCGGGTATTGAATGTAACGTTGAATTTTTCTCATCAGGAAAACCAACGTATTGGCCAACCGATACAGCGAAAACACCCGATCTTGTTGACTTTTTCATTGCAAGAGGAATGAACAGAAAATATATGACAGTAGATGATAACTTCGATTTTTCTACGGATCACTCGGCCGTTATCTTAACAATAAACAGTAACGCAATCGAAAAAGAAAAGCCCCTAATTTTAACAAATAATAACACAAATTGGGATAAATTCAAAGAAGATTGCGAAAATAGAATTATACTGAAGGTCTCTTTGCAAACTCCGTTTGAGTTAGAAGATGAAACAGAAAAATTTATAAATATTGTTCAAGAAGCAGCTTGGAACAATACTCCGATCTGTAGTAAAAATTCAAGGCAATACGAAGAAAAAATTCCAGAAGATATAAAAGAATTGATACGCGAAAAACGAAAAGCTCGAAAAGTATGGCAGCAATCACGTGCTCCTCAGCATAAAAGTGTCGTCAACTTTTTATCAAACAAGATTAAAAATTTGTTACGAGATTTTAAAAACAGCGAGAATTCTGCCTATCTTGAAAGCCTAACAGCAGACAAAAAAACGAACTATTCTCTTTGGAAGACGATAAAAGGTATTAAAAAGCCTCAAATAATGTCGGCACCTATTCGAAAAAATAATTCGGAATGGGCAAAAACTGATAAGGAAAAGGCGGATTTATTTGCTAAGCACCTTGAGGAAACGTTCAAACCTTTCGATGGTCAAGAGCTTCTGACTAATGACGGAGAGCTCCAACCAGCGCCGGACAATTTTTCTATCAGGAATATTACTTTGACTGAACTTGTCCAGGAAATAAAACGGCAGAAAAATAATAAAGCTCCTGGCTACGACCTGATTAACGGTCGTGTCCTCAAAGAGTTGCCTAAAAAAGCAATGGTTAAGCTCTTACAGCTCACTAACGCTGCTTTAAGACTTGCTTACGTACCCACGCAATGGAAAGTCGCCGAAGTAATAATGATCCCCAAACCGGGCAAGCCACCGAATGAGAAAAAATCGTATAGACCAATTTCTCTCTTACCAATTATATCTAAAATATTTGAAAAATTGCTTCTTAAACGAATGCTACCAATTATTGAAGAAAAACGTTTAATTCCCGACCACCAATTCGGTTTCCGGAATAATCACTCGACAATTGATCAGGTTTACCGAATAACTAACGAAATTGAAAAAGCATTTGAAGAAAAAAAGATTTGCTCAACTGCATTTCTTGACGTTTCTCAAGCTTTTGACAAAGTTTGGCATGACGGGCTAAAATATAAATTAAAAGTCTTTCCAGAGCAAATATATAACATTCTTGAATCGTACCTAGAAAATAGATTCTTTCGAGTTAAGCAAGGAACGGAGTATTCGGAGTTTAAAGAAATAAACGCTGGGGTTCCCCAGGGTAGCGTCCTTGGACCGATTTTGTTTGTTCTTTATACCCGAGATATACCCCAAACAGAAGGCACAACTTTAGGCACTTTTGCCGATGATACAGCTGTACTCGCAATATCGGATTCAATAGAAACGGCAACCTCTAAGCTTCAAAAGGCATTAAATAGCATTTCAGATTGGACAAAGAAATGGCGAATTGCTCTTAATGAAACGAAATCGACGCACACAAATTTTACGTATAAAAAAGTATATAACTTACCTATTTATATAAATTCTGTGCAAATTCCATACGCTAATGAAGCGAAGTATCTAGGCATGACTCTAGACGCGAAACTTAAATGGAAAGTTCATGTAAAAAAGAAACGCGATGAACTCGAAAATAAACTCCGCGAATTGACATGGCTTATTGGAAGATATTCCAATCTAAGCGTTTATAACAAGCTTCTTATTTATAAGCAAGTACAGAAACCAGTTTGGACGTACGGTATACAACTTTGGGGTTGTACCAACGAAAGAAATATACAAATTTTGCAAACATACCAAAACAAAGTACTTAAAATAATAGTAAATGCTCCATGGTATGTAAGAAATAGCGACTTACATAGAGATTTAAATATAAAATATGTAGAAAACGAAATTAAAAAATTTGCTACAGAGCTAAGATCACGACTTAGAAATCATAATAACTTAATCCAACAATCTGTTAGCGAGGCGTTCGTTTTTCGGCGTCTGCACCGAACAAGACCTTCTGATCTAGCGCAAACAAATTAATCTCTCCACTCGAATTTTGTGGAATCTTCAGGTCCTCTCGTTGGGGAGCTTCCTGACAAAACGCGAACAAAATGACGCTAAAACTACTTGTTAAGCTGGACTTAGTTGTAGTAATAATATAGAAGATAAGGGAGGTGAGTTTTAGTCAGTAAAAATCTGACACTACTATAAGCATCGGGCTTATAGTGTCTCTGAAGATTTCTCACCTTCCTGCGGAAAAAAAAAAAAAAAAAAAAAAAAAAAAAAATCTAGGATATGCTATAGGATGGGCCGGACAGAAAGGGGATGAAAAACTGCTATATTTACTATGGTGACTGCTACCGAGAAAACCAAAAAACGGTTATTTGGATGCGGCTTTGCCATTGTAGGCAGACTTAGGCAACAAGTTTTGAGTTACACGTGCATCAACGAGCGCCTTATGACCAACCGTATCAGCATTGATGTTGATTTGGCAACACTAGCGTAATATAAGCACACGCCCTTACAGAAGAGAAGGATGACAACACCAACTTTATGTTCTTCAAGCTCTTGGACAAGGGATATGAACAGAGTTTTAGCTACGATATCAAAATTGTCTTGTCTTGGGCGATCTTAATGCTAAGCTAGGAAGGGAAGACATCTTTGGTGGAATAATCGGGAAAAACAGCCTGTATGACAATACTTCCGACAACGGATTCAGGCTCATCGACTTTTCTGCGGGGCGAAACGTCATGGTATCCTGAAAAGAACTTGGAGTTCTCCAGATCAATCTACCGTCAATCCGATTAAGCATATTGTGCTTGACGCTAGACACGCTTCCAGCATCATTGATGTCCGCACTTTCCAAAAAACTAACATCGACTCGGACCACTACCTCGTTGTAGCCAAGGTAGCACTTCGTGTTTCCAGACCCAAGGACAAACAGCGGGATGCTGGAAGAAGATACAACTTCGAACGGCTATACAATCGCAAGACATCGCTTAATCCTTTTCCGATCAAGTCACAAGTAACAACAGGAACTCAAAGCGGCGATGCATAGAAGGACGAGAGCTGCTCACGAGCTCAATGAGCAGAAGAAGTGAGAAGTGAGGAACGACGACAAACGAAATTCAAAAGTACACAAACCTCGAACTGAAGGCTATAAAGACGAAAGTGGAAACATCATAGTGGATTCGCAGTCAATGCTGAGGTTGTGAAATTGTGGAAGGACCACTTTTGCAGACTGTTTAACGGCAACGACGAACCGTATTCCACTGTCGGACAGGATGATCCATTCAACATAGACGACTAAAGTCAATAATCCCGTCGAAGTAAAGATTGCCATATCTAAGTTGAAGTCTAACAAAACCGCTGGAGTAGATGGCTTAAATGCCAAGCTGTTCAAAGCAGCTGGAGATAATTTGGTTAGGAGCATGCAACAACTTATCTGTAAGATGTATTCGGAAGAAAGCATGTTTGATGAAAGGAATCTCAGTATTGTTTGCCCGATACTGAAAAAAGGAGACCCTCTAAACTGCACCAATTATAGAAAAATCAGTCTACTTTACATGGCTTACAAAATCTTCTCTGCCGTAATATTTGAACGTCGAAAGCCCATCGTCAACAACCTGATAGGTCCGTGTGAATTTAGGCCAGAAAAGAAAAGTTGAGAGTTTCGACGCCAACACTATCTTACAAAAGTCTTGCCAATTTACGCCATATGCTTATGACTTAATCGGGAGAACTCAGCGTTGTTTCAATAGGGCTTTTGTATGTATTGAGGCAGATGCGGCAACAATGGGTTTAGCGGTTAATGCGGGCAAAACAAAGTACATGCTGCGATCAAGAAAGAACCTACAATACCAACGTCTCAGCCAAAACTTCAAAATTGACAGACGTAACTTTGAGGTAGTTTAGGATTTTGTCTACCTATGGCTCCGCTATGAACACAGAAAACAACACCAGCGCTGAGATCAAACGAAGAATTAGTCTTGCTAATGTTGTTTCTTTGTGCTAAGAAAGCCCTCTCTCGAGCGACTTAAGAGACCCTCATAATCACCTTTCTGCAAAAGCGGATGAAAGCACCTTGAGTCGTTTCAAGAGAAAAGTTCTTCGTGTTATCTTTGGTCCTGTATGTAAAGAAGGTTAAGTGAAGGAGAAGATGGGACAACGAGCTGTGCAGCGACGTAGAGTTAGACAAAAGAACAAAAGTCCAGCGAATCAGATGGTTGTGTCACGTATAGAGCGCATGGAAACCAATACCAATATCTTCTATTGTTCACGAGATATCGAAAACCGAACATCAATTTTTACCAATTTTGCGTACTATTTTTTGTAGATTTAATTTTTTTTTTAAAAAACTGACTGTTGGATTCTTATAAAAAATCTACTGAACGTCGAAAAAAATATTTTCTGTGCGATAAAATAAGTTTGAAGCCGATATTTTAATTATTTGAGTCGAAAGTAAATTTGTACTAAGTTTTAGTATTGTTTATGTTTTTTATGTTTTTATTTTTTGTAAAAAACTGTCAATTTGATTTTTCTCAAAATTTGACCGAATATTGAAAACAATATTGCTTATAACAAAAAATTAGTTTAAAGCCAATATCTTAAAGTCTTGAAAAGATATTTAAGGCGAAAATTAATTTTTACCAACTTTTATTAATTTTTGTTTAGTTTTTATTTTTTTGTAAAAAAAAACTGTCAATTCGATTTTTCTCAAAATTTTACTGAATGTTGACAACAATATTTGAAAATTTACCCTGAACTTCTTAGTCAACGAATTATTTATCGAACATTATCAGTGCAGTTTATTAAGAGCTTATGCCTGGAAGAAATATTTGAACAAAAAAATGGAATTGCTAGACGTAAACTAGAAATTTCGATACAGAATATTAAACGAAGACGGGAACATCTTCACAAATGATGTGCAAGACTTTTATGAGAAAAGGCATTTTCAACTTGATCCAAAACTTAAAATTAAAGTCCTTTTTAGCTTAGTGCCCTAAGTTTATGACCGCAAGTGTATGTAGGCAGGACTTCAGGTGCTAAAAAAGTTAAATCAGTTCATTTGGTTTCTATTATATTGAAATGTATTTGGTAGTTATGAAAACATATTTTTACGTTTGTAATAAATTTTCTAAGAACAAGAAGCAAATCAATAAAACTATAGCTGAATGCTGAAAAAGATGTCTGCAATGGAAAAATTAAATTAGATAAAAATATGTTGATGTCAAGTAGACTGTAATCACTTAATCCATTAAGAACTTTGTTTATTTTTGTTTAGAATAATGATGATAAACAATAAATTTATAAGCTTATTTACTCCTGAAAACAACTTTTAAAAATCGACGAGGAAAAATATACACATTGTGTTATAGAAACGTCTTTTCGTAAAACGGATTGAAGTTAAAATTTGAGAAACTTTGATAACATTTTCTTTACAAAAACAAAATCAAACTTAAAGTGCTGTATAATCCTCTTAAGCTTAAGATTTTCAATATAAGTTAATGCTATGTTTCAAGATATTTCACATGTGTCAAAAACCACGATGTCACTTATTTAATGACACATTTGTTTACAGGAAACATAAAATGTCAAACAGTGTCTTTGGAATCATGATCTGGAAATTTCTTATCCATGATACGAAAGAAACTATTAATCAGAAAGTTGGTTTGAGGGATAAAAATGTTATTAATGATTTAAGACAAAACTTTTGACAAGCTGACAGCAGCTGTTATTTAAAACTTATTGAAATACGCTGCTTTGGTTTGTTTTGTTTCAAATAAAAATTATTCTTTGAAACTTTTTATTAGAATTAAATGAAGCAAATCATTTAGGGTGAAACAATATTCAAAATAGAATTTAGATGAAATAATAATACATATGATGATTGTCCTTTAGGTATTTTTGTATGACAAGAAAATCTTGTTCAGCTATTGTTCTGTCAGATTAAATATTGTAGACACATCAAAATTTGTTGGAAGAATAAATGCTCTCTTTAATAAGCCCAAAAGTAGAATTTAATTCAATTCAACATTTTTAGAGATTTTTAAAAGCTTTCTATTAAATCATCTAAGGATTCAATGACCAGACCCTGATGTCCACTCCATCGATCAAAAGTTTAATTGAACCAATAATCGATAAATAGGAAATTACATGGCAGGGAGTGGTTTGGTGTGATTATGTGCTAGCCCCACTCCAATCAAGCAACCAATATTTACCCCGATTTAATCTTTCGAAGTTATTTTTCAGGTATACTCACGCAGTATCTTAAGGCAGTTTGACCAGCTTCTATTGTAGTTGGCTCATATTTATTTGTCTTTTAAGTTGCTCGCCTAGCAATTGGTACTTTCGTTGAGCCTGATAGAAAGCTATGGGCATCTAGAAATAGGAATGCCTCAGGAGTTATGTATCCAGTTTCTATTGTGTTTCTGAAATACCCATGGTTGGGAAAAAATAAACCAATATAATTTCTTATTTGCAACATAATTCCGGAGTATTCGCTCAAAGTTTTTCCATATACAATGGATTTATGTTCCACCATACTGGACATGCGTCAGAACTGGACGAATGTGTGCCTGGCAGTAAATGATCTTCACATCAGCGTCTGAAGGACATCAATGCCGCTCTAGCCTTCTGTAGCTGCATTCATGTGTTCGTTATAATACAAAAATTTTTTCAAATACTTCAAAACAGTCTTTGTCTCGACACGAAAACCATTTGAATGCAAATCAAATCTAGATTTCCGCGTCTTATTGGGTTATGGAACAGTATAGTTTTAAAATTTGTATGTTTTATGCTTAGTTTCCATTCGTTACAAAACTGTTAAAATCTGTGTCAAATTTGTCTTGAAGTTTTGTTTGGATTTCATCTATCTTTTGACCGCTTGCATACAATGTAACGTCGTCAGCAAATGCTATTGAGTCATCCAGTTTCCTGACTTTATCAGATATATAAATATTAAATAGGTGTAATACAGCTGGAAGATCATTTCTGATACTAAATGTTTTGGTTGTAGTATGCATTTTCTATCTATTGCAATACAAATATTTTAAAGTTTGTCAAAGTAAAAGTTGTTTCAGTCTCATTTCCTCAATTTTATTCAGTTTTTCTTGTGCGATTCACCCGGTTTTGATTTTTGACTTCACTAACTTTTCCCAACAGCTCATAGTTTTTCCAACCGTGCTTCAGAACGTCTCAAAAGTAATTTTGTCTTGCGAAATGTGACTTCAAAATATTCACCATTTTGAATGTCATCTTTAACAATTTCAATGGTTTTTTAAAGCATATGCATCGTTCCATATTAAACTTAATGGTGTAGTTTTTACTTTGTCAAATGTTAAAAAAGTGACAGTTGGCCAAGCAGCGGACCATTCCAATAATATTAAACGTTTAAAAAGAGGATTAAATTTTGTCCAAGAAAGTTGTAGAGGGCGGTAATTTAATTTGTGTTATTATTAACAATTTCGAGATTGGTTACATGCGTAATCTATACATAAAAAGAAAGTCGTGTTAGTTACACTTTTTATAACTCAAGAAACCGATACGATATAAGAAACGGACATAGGATACTGTTTATATCGTTCGAAAGCGTTCCCGTGTGACTTGACTTAAAACGTCAGTGACTATAAAGCGTGGTATAACAAACAAAAAAATTAGACTTGGAATCACAAAACGCAAATGACAGCTATGTAATGGATGTATGTACATTCTAATTTATGATCGCAATATTATTTTTAACTTCCCATAGAAAGTTATTGTAATGCGAAATGTCAGATTGAATTCTTGTCAAAAATGACAGTTCCACAGTTTCGATTTCAAAAACAAAACATTCAATTTCAGATTCTACAAGTAAGTTTTTGTAAATTATTTTGTTTTGTCTAAACATTTAACAGAATTTATTCCTTTTCAGATCAAACACCTTAACGATTAAGAGCTACAAGTGCATTTAATTGAAAAAACGATAGACCAGGAACCAGAAAAAACAATCATACTTACTCTACTCGGAGCTCAAGTAGGTACGTTTAAAAAAAAGAATCTCGTACACAAAAAATATTTATGTTGCTTTGTTTCAGCTATGGATTGCTCCAATAATATACTTTACTTCCAACTCAAGAAGATGTACATAAGAATAAAAATCGACTTTATTAGCATCTCCTTAGTGTTTTCATTTCGGGTGCTGCCGATTACAAACCATGATACAAAAAGCAATTTCTCTCAAGAAATTTGGAAGGTTTGCTCAAAACAAGGGCGCTAGTCCCCAGGTGAATTTATTTTATATTATATTTCTCTTAATATCGATGTTTTAACCACAGACTTTCGCCTTTATTTGTAAATAGTTATTCGAAGCCTGTTGAAGTAAAGTATAAGTATATTTCTACACTCAATTGCTGCTGTATCATGATCGTTGAGATCTGTCTCAGCGGTTATGGTGGGCGCAGGCGTTAACGATAGAGGTGTCAACGTCTCTGCCAATAGTAAGATTCATGAAATGCAACAACACCACCAGAATCACAAATTCAATTCCGAATTAGCGAACATCCTCAGCTACAGCTATGTCATCGACTTTGTGAAATTCAATTGAATGGTGCATCAGCTGCCAAGAAGTATGGTACAAGCCGACCAAAAAAAAAACGACTCTTGCAGCTGCAACTAAAGCAACATCTTCTGGTTTCATAGAGTGCAACAGCAGATGAGGTTCAGTTGTGTAAGTACAAATCGAAACAATCATATCGTGATTAACTTGCTTAATCTTCACCTTCTAGATCTAAATCGATGCTTGTAACGCCAAATATCTCACTAAAGAACGGCAAGGACACTGCTGACCGAGTCATCGGCTACTGCGGCCACTTAAGCCGACGCAGACCACGTAGATGATGAAATGAATGTCGACATTGAAGCAACCTGCTGGGAGAACACCTCCTAAATGACGGGAATCAAAAATTATTGGTAAGTCTTTTGAGTAGATAATGAAAATCTAATCATTTTCGTATGTACTATTTTAGAATTTTCTTATATAGGCAAAAAAAATAGAAGCCGAATTCCTAAATACACAATGCTAACTGGAATCATATAGAAGACCATCGACACAGGAACTGTCCAAATGATGTTTTAAGAATTTCCCGCAACCTTCACCTGCCGAAAATTTCCAAAAATAATACCTACAACCGGAAATTGTGCATTTATGACATGGTCGGATTGGGATTTTGGAATTTGCCTCGCAAAAGAATGTCACAAACGACTTGTCACAATTTTTTAATCAACGGATCGAATTACCAGCGGGAGTTTTATAATTATAAACCAATCAACTTGCTACAATTTAATTGTGCGTCCATTGACGAGAAGGCTTATGATGGCAAGACTACTTCAAAGTAAGCTTCACATAAACCACAAACTTTGAAAGCACTACCTAATTGATGTGTTTTTTTTTAAGCAACAAAACGAAGCGGTATTGCAACAAATACTGAAGTGAAGATGATTATAGTCGACAACATGTTTTAAATCTCATCCGTTAATAATCAAGGTTCGCGGCGCAGCTAGTTTTTAAATAAATTTGTAATTTTTTTTTCGAAATTGTATGTAATTTAGTATAATTTTGTTTTAAATTCAACGCTAATAATGTATTTTCACTTAAAAAACAATAACTGGATGTTAAAATGTAACTTCTTAGTTTTTGAGTAAATAAAAAACATATTAAATGTACTTTTCTCAAAGAAAAATACTTCTTTCTGGTTTTCCCAAATTTGATCTGCTCAGGTCAATTATTATAGTGGATTATACCTTTTTTATTTTTTGTTTCGTTTTTAGCAAATAATTATAAAAAAACAAATAAGCTGTTTTAAGTAGATTTTATTTTTTTATTCAGACATATGTATGTTTAATTTAACAAAATTAAAAACTTGGTATTTTTAATCATATTCTATGTTTTGGTTCATCACGTTGGTATGTATTTCTTTGTGATTTCATGTGGCCAATAGCATTAGTCAGAAACTCGTTTTTTTTTTTGAGAGGATTAAGATATCCTGACTTCGAACCTCACCTTCAACATTTTCTATTGCATCAGGTTTTTAAAACCGGTAAAGCATGACGTATCTCTTAACTTTAAATTGCAAGATGATTTTGAAAAGTACATATCTTAGCTCCAGTTCAAATCATTTTGCTATTTCACTTAGTTTTCGTAATTTCTTATTAGTTATGAAAGACTCTTGACTTTACCTGAAGTTTTGAAAAAAACTAGATTGTAATTCTTTTGTGGTTTTAAATACTTCGTTTAATTTTTGATGCTGATTAAGAATCCCAACTCCGATTTTATTTTATTTTATATTTTATTATTTATTTTTGTATTTTTTTCAATATATTACAAGAACTTGATGTTATAATCTTAAGACTATAAATTCGTTATAGGAAATAGTAAAAAAAACTGTAAATGAAGAAAATATTGAAGGAAGATATTATAGAAAACAACTATTTTATGAAATTGATAGCATCGAAAAGCTTTTTATAAATATGTATATAATTGCTTTCAAATTACAAACAAAATAATATCTCAAGAGCGTAAATTGATAGAGTAATTCTGGATTCGGGTTTGAATTGAAGATGTTGACGGCATCGAAAGCAATAAATCATGAATGAAGAAAGGTATTTCAATTGAATTCCAGAGACCTACAATTTAAATTAGAAAAAGCAAAAATTAAGATAGTTCTTATTTTATTATTTATAAACACATCCTCACCAACTATATCACAAAGTTCGCCAAAAAATGTAAAATGAAGATATTTAAATGTGAATTTCTGCAAAAAAGAACATAATGAAACAGATCAATTGGACAATCCTCGGTGGTAGGTACTGTCTTGAAAAACTGACTGTAGATTAAATTAACTATTGTTCACATCATGAGGAAGGACTTGCATACACTTCAATCTTTCGCCTATCCGTAGCTGGCTGAAAGAAGCGATTTGCATTGCACAGATGATGACACATGACGTGAATGTGCTACTGCTATCAAACGCTGCAATTGATTCAACTTGTATTTGTTCAAGTTGGCTTGGCTATGAATGACCACCAAGTAAAGAGATTCCTCAACTACATAGCAACTCTCGACTTGTATATCCATCTCGACAAATGAAGCACCTTTCAGTCTTCTGCGAGATCGACCCCTTCGCTGTAATCGGCCGGCCCTTCTCATTCCTACAGGGTTAAAAATGAGGATATAAGCCATCAGAATTGAGCGATTTGCATTCCAGGAACAAAGTCTTGTTGAGAAGTGTAATTTTAACTAAAAAACAAAACAATATTCATAAAATTTGTGTTTAAATTTAATGTGACGAACACATTTTCCTTGAATTTGTACCTCTTCGTTTCAGAATAAATATGTCGGCGTTGCTGGCTTCCTACTCGGGGCATTCCACTTTTCTTGTTGCATCATTATCCTTGGTTTCTTCTTTATCTGAGGACTAAATTAAATTAATTATATATTTTTATGTCAATAAATTAATATTTCTGTTTTACCTTCATTTGCATTATTGAATATGAATTTTGTTTTGTTTAAATTTTCGCAGAATTGTCAAAATACTCACCTCGCTGTTAATCTGTCAAAACTCACTTAACTCCAATTGGGCCGCGTTCGCATTGCAGTTTTAGGGTGCGCCTATACTTTCAGCACGATTTTTTCTGTTTTTAGCGAAATTTTTTATAAAAACCATAGAATTTGTGTGCCAAAAGCAGTCAAATATTATTTTTAGCACAGTTTTTACTAAAAATAAGTTGCAAAATTAATTTTTTTTAAATATTGCATTCATTTTTCAATTTTTGAATTCAACGGATCTCTTTTTTGAACGGCTGAGTTCACCTCAAATTGTTTTACCCCTAATTGTGCACACTTCACCAAAAGCCCATAACAACTACATAGAATCTGGATTTTCCCATAATAAATGCACGGGAGAACTAACACATGCTTATGCTAATGGGCAAAATTCTCTCAATTTAGTTTGTAGGCCGAAAGAGAGCAAACCCATTAAGTCGGGACTCTAGATAATATATTTCCTCTATAAACACCCCTGTGAGTAAACCATAGGTTCCAGTTTCCAATGGAAGAAATGTTTACATTTCCCTTAAACTGACAGCTTCAATTTATTTTACATTTAAATTATTATTATTACATAAAAATTATTTTTTCTTTTATATTGAAAAAGTTGAAGTGTTCAAGTTTTATATTTTGCAGTAATTATATAGTGTGCTTGTAATTAGTGAACAAAGTGACAATAGAAATATGATGCGCATTTACAGACGTCATTTACGAGATACGGATAAAAATAATAATTTTCCCGATCAAACAACATACAAAATAAGTTATTTACCTTTTGTGTATTTTCCGTCATAGTTGATTTTTATTATTAACTTCCCATAAGAAGTTATTGTAATGGGTCCGATTTGTCAAATTGAAAATTTTGACATTTCTCGACGTTTCAAGGTCCCTAGAGTCGAAATAAAAGATTTTTAGAAAGATGTCTGTGCGTGCGTGTGTACGTACGTCCGTACGTTCGCGACGTTTTTTTCGTCGTCCATAGCTCAAGAACCAGAAGAGATATCGACTTCAAATAAATTTTGTTATACAGATAATAAGGCAAAAAGATGCAGAAAGGGCTCTTAAGAAAATTTCGTGGGTGGTTTTTTTACCATAGCAGTTTAAAAAAAGGTGAGAATTTTGGTTAACCCTAAATATCTCATGAACCAATGACGCTAGAGACTTGAATTACATTTTATGTTATATATTGTAACGTGATACAAAACAATTATATTTTTGGAAAAAAATCCAATTAACGGTTTTTTTTTATAAATCAAAAAAACTGAAAAAAAATTTTTCACCTCGAAAATTTAACGACTAAAATATGATTTCATCTCCAAAACAATTTTGTGCAATGAAGAATAATGTTTTTGATATCTGATAAAATTTTGAGAAAAATCTAATTGACAGTTTTTTTTACAAAAAATTAAAAACCGAAAAAAAAATTTAAAAAATGGTTAAAAATTGATTTTCGACTCAAATAAACGGCTTCTGACTAATTTTAAATTATAAGAAATATTTATTTCAATATTCGATAAAATTTTGAGAAAAATCGAATTGACAGTTTTTTTACAAAAAATAAAAACCTAAAAAAAAAATACTAAAACTTGGTAAAAATTTACTTTCGACTCAAACAACTTTTCAAAAATTACAAATATTGGCTTCAAACTTATTTTATTTCACAGAAAATATTGTTTCCGATATTCAGTAATTTTTTTTATAAGAATTCAACAGTCCGTTTTTTCATAAAAAAATAAAATCTACAAGAAATAGTACGCAAATTTGGTAAAAATTGATACATATAGACAAACTTTTAAGCAAGACAAATCGACAGACGGGATGGGAAGTTATCAGTGTGGGTCGCATCCCAGCCTCTTTTTTCCATTTTGTTCGTGATCGAGTGAAAAAAAGTTACAGAAACAGTTGCGTGTGAGAAACAGAATTTTGTGTCATTCCGCAGTGTTTTTGTTCTGATTCGCACCGTTGTTTATGCGAAAACTCACTCGATGTGAGAGTTACAGAACATGGGTCCTGTTCTTCAGGAAAAAAAAATGTATTGATTCAAAGTATATTTCCGGATTTACAGAGTAATTACTTAATCATAACTGGCTCAGTCATCGGGCTATTTTGGAAGCCAACAATGTTGATGTTGACGAAATTAACTTCCAGGTACAATAGTTGTTACCAGGCGATATGATGTCTTTTAAATCAATCGATAGTGTTGTTTATGGATATGCCACCACATAATTTTCGATTAAAAATTGGTTCAGCCATTATTCTCCTGCTTGCTTTGAATCCATCTTAATTATGCAACGGTACACGCTTAATCATAAAAGGATCACCGGAAATATTCTTGAAGCAACCATTTTAACTGGAAAGTTTAAAGGAAAAGTGATCCTGTTGCCACGTAGTCCAATGATACAGTCAGATTTTACCATATCTTCAAAAGGTTACAATTTTGAATTCGTTTAGATTTTGACATGCATATAAATAAGGCTCAAGGCACGTTAACCAAAAATATTGTGCACCGATTAATGATACATTAAATTGAAATTAAAAATACTTATAATTCATAGTAATAAATATTGTTGGAAGATTTTAAACTATCCGCCCTACCTACCAAATTTATAAGTTTAACTGTTACATGAACTAAAAACTTTGTAATATACTCATTTGTTACAAACTTGAATACAAAAAATAATAAATTTATTATACAATACAATTCTTTTGTATTGGTTTTTTCTTTACATCAACTGTACGAAAATTTGTACAATTGTATTCAAAGTCCTTCCCCTTCACTACAATTTTATACCAGCTTTAAAGTTTCCATCTTCGTTTGTAAATAATAATTGTATTGTAATAAGGGGTAACGGTATTTAAAAATCAGTCATAAATGTTGCCATGTTTTTTTTTTAAATAGCACATTTTGTAAAAAAAAAAGAAGGGTGGTGCCCATGTCTGATGTTCTCCTATCATTCCCCTTTAATAGTTTACAACAATATAACAAAAAACGCTCCACAGCAACAATAATAAACAAACGTTTTTAAAATCGTTAAAAATTCATTTCAGTTATAATTAATTTTTTTCATGGTAATCATAGTTTCTAATGACATCCTGACCTTAATATCTCACTTAATTCTATAATTAATAATGTTTTTCTTCTGGTGTTGTGATGAGATGATATACAAATCTAAGGCAAAATCCCTTTTTAAAAGTCATGAATTTTCCATTTATGATTTTATTTAAGTGTTTATGTTGACTAACAAATATATCACAACTTGTCTTTTATATAAAGGAAAATGATATAAGCTTAAAAGTTTTACTTTTTAGTTTTTTCATCACTTGGAATTCAAAATGACGAATTTATTCATTCAGAAATGTCGGTAAATAGAAGATTATAGTCTGTTTTTTCTCCAAGTCACTCTTTAATTACAGAACAACAAAATAGGATAATTTAAGTATAATTATATATTCTTCATAGACCAAAAATGCTCGTTCAAGCAGATCTGTCATCAAAAAACATCAAGGTATTATGCAAATACAAAACATCAACAAAACAAAAATGCTTTATCACTTGCAAAAAGCCAGCTACAAAAACCTATAAAATAATTAAAAGAAAATTAAATCAGCTTATTTTTATTATCTGGTAGTTAAATTTTCCTGCCTCATGTATATTTCCCATTTATTACGTCTTACCTCAATCTATCATTTTAAATGCAAATTATTGTGACTTGAAACATCCACGAGTCAAAAACCCAGTGGTTGACCCTTTTTGGCCTACGCATTATGCATATTATTGAAATGTCTCCTTAGATTAAGGTCAAAACAAAGGATGCTCTATTGTATAGTATATGTATGTCACATGGGCTACAACGACGTTGACTATAAGCACAACAACCTGTCATTATAGTTGAAAATTGTTCAAGTGAATTTTGACGTTTTTATGACTTCGTTGAGTATCATAATGTAATTGGACGGTGACGGTGACGTCGCGTCGTCGCATGTTTCGTAAAACTGTTTTATGCTTAATTTTGTCTTTTTACAAATATGTTAATTAACTGCTTTGTTTAATACGGCGGCGGGCGGCGTATGGCTGGAGTTGGTAATGAGGAGAGTTAAGGACTATGAATTAAGCAATCATGTTTATCTTACTTCAAATGCGGTACTTTTCTAACATGAAACCAAAGAGAATAGGTAGGTTTAATTAGTTGTACTTGTTCTACTTTCCTTTAGTTACTAATGAGGACATATTGGTTCCTTGTAAAATAGGAGATTTACAAAGAAATATTTGTAGTTTTTGTTTGGATAATAGATTTCACACAACTTATCTTATCTATATCAACTCAGTGGAACTAAAAGAGTTAAGTTTTATACTAATTAATATATACATACCTCAAAATAGAACACTTTTCATACCAACACATTTTTTAACTTCAATACGAAACAATTAAATGCTTTATAAGTTTCATACAGAGGAAAAAGTGTCGGAGATACACCGGAGGTTTTTTTAATAAAGGGTTTTTCAATAAGGGAGGGTGGATGTTGAAATTGAATAAAACAAGCTGTGTGTGAGGTATTAACAAAATTGTTTTTTCATTTGAAAGGCGCATGTATGTCATTAAGTGTGGAATATGACATCATTCAAATGCCCGCCTCAGCTTCTTACGGTGGCACGGATCCGAGTGGTTCAATTTTCAATGACTCTTCCGCATAGACCCGGCTGAATTTGAGCGATGGCCTGTGTTATGTTCACCTTTAGGTCATCGGTCGATTGTGGTTTATTGGCATAGACCTGCGACTTCAAGAAATCCCACACGAAAAAGTCTGGCAAGGTCACATCGCATGACCTTGGTGGCCAATTCACATCACCCTACCTTGCCCTCAAATCGATCATTAAAAATGTCAATCGTGGCGTTTGCTGTGTGGCACGTAGCGCCCGTCCTGCTGGAACCATCTGTCGTCTAGGTCCATATGTTTCAATTTGGGCCATACAAAATTAGTTATCATCGTTATGTAGCGCTCGCTGTTGACGGTGACCGCCACCCACGTATACCGCAAAATGGGTGCAATGCGTGCAACGTTTGCGTTAACGAACACTCATTTTGATAATAAAGTTTTATCATTTGAACGTGCTGTACAATCGTGTAACTTACCATGATGATTTGGCATAAGCAACTGAATAATAAGCAAATGATTTGACAGATGTCACCAAAACAAAATGGCCGCCACATCTAAAACCATCCATTATTTCTTCTAACGAACTAAGAAGAGTATCAACAATAATGCACGAATTTTTGTATTAGAGAGCCAAATGAAGAACTCTCTCAACGTATTTAAAGTGTCAAGAGCAATAATTTTACTTTCACAAAAACGATCATGTAAAGTCATGCGTTTTTCATGCTTTTTCTTAAGCTTAAAATTAATCAACTTTGTTATGTCATTAAGGGTATGAAAAGAAACTTCAAGACATGAATTGAAACTGACCTAGGAATCGATTATGACGTGCTATCCTTTTTTTTAAATACAAGGCATTTTTAATACCAATAACTTACTTCTTTTAAAGCGATTACATATTTCTGTTAACAAATGTCTCTGTCTCCATCGCTGGAGGAGAATTAGAAAATGCTTCCATATTTATCGTTAAACTTAGCTAATTTGTCCCTATTAACTTAGCCAAAGATGAAAATTTAGTTTAAGAAAAACAATCAAAGTTATTGGTGAATAATTCCTCAAGCTAAAAGAAAGTCATTATGGTTTGATTTCTGTTGAAAAACACGAAGTCATAGAAGCTATATGAAACATATTATTTTAAATTAAATAAAAGTTAAAACTTAGACATATTTAACTTTTATGCACTCTTTCCGTTTTTTTTTTGAGAAGGTTATCAATTTTGTTTTATTTTATTAACTTACATTTTATATTGAAGCAAATACGTGCAACTTAAATCTGATTTTATAAAACTTTCTTTTTGGTTCTAGAAAATACCTGGTTCCTTAATGCTCACATAAATGCCTAACACTTATGGAGGCAAACTCAATTGAGGAATGTGCGTGGCTCTGATTGGGATTTTCGTACAGTTGCTTAAGTATTTAATAGTGCGGCCAAACTAATTTTCTTTGTACCATATACGTTATGCATAAGGCTCTCTACCTTTATGTATATTTCATATACATAACATGAAAAGTTCTGTGTATTACGGAAATTGGATAAGTTTTTTCTAATTTTCTCAGGGATTAATTTTTTTTCTGTTTTTTCCCAAGATATTTCCTTATATTATGCTGTACTCTTTATCTGGCCCTTTTTAATTGATATTGATTAAATGATGAAAATTAGATTATAATTTATGTTTGTTCTTTTATTTCCATTGTTTAAAAGTTAGGTTAGGTTAGGTTAGGTTGCAAGGGGTGTGCACAGCATGAAGCTGTTGCGTACACGGGGGCCTATTGGTCCATTGTGATCCCCTGTAAAAGTAAAAATTTAGCATCGATGCTCCTCAAATCTATCGATTAGCGTAGACTGGCTCGTTAACGAACCAACCTGTGCTATCTATAAATTTCCTCATGCTTGCCATTGAAACCTGTACTAGATCATCCAGTTCTCCAACAAACCTGTTTCCGAAATGACGGAGTCGGCTGGTTTGGAGATTCGGACAGTCGCAGAGCAGGTGTTTAATGGTTTCCATTTCCTCCTCATCCTGACAGCTCCTACAAAAATCGGGTGCAAATGCACCTATTCTGTTAGCCATTGTGCCAATGGCGCAATGACCTGTTAGTACACCTGTCAAGATTTTAATATTCTTTTTACTCAGCGATAGAATATACCGAGTTTCCTTTTCATTTGTGTTAGGCCATAAACTTCTAGAGATTACACAATCATCCCTGGATTTCCAGGAGATGTTGATTTTCTCTTTTAGCTTAAGGTCTATCTTCCTCTTGAGTACCCCAATCGGGACGAGGGGTCCCCCAACTGAGTGGTCGCTACTACTTATGTCTGCTTCTGACCCTTTCCTGGCTAGTTCATCTACTATATCATTCCCTTCTATATTGCTATGTCCGGGAACCCAGCAGAGCTTTACCTGGTTAGTGTGGCAGATTTTGTTTAATTTCTTCCTACAGTTTAAAACTGCTTTTGATCTTATGGTCTCACTGGCTAAGGCTTTGATAGCAGCCTGGCTGTCCACGAAAAAAGTAATCTCCGAAGAGCTTAGATTTTCTTGGTGTGCCAATTCAGCTGCTTTTGCAATGGCAAAGATCTCGGCCTGAAAGACACTACAGTCAGCCGGGAGTGTATATGACGCTCTGATGTTCAGAGATTGGCAAAACACTCCAGCACCTGTTCCTGATTCCATTTTTGAACCATCAGTGTAGAAAGGGATACCCTGTTTACTTATAAGTGAATTAGGATCCCAACCCTGTCTTTCTGGTATTAAAATAGAAAATTTCCTGTCGAAATCCAGTAAAGGGGGGATGTAATCGGTGGTCTCTCTCAGTCCTGGAATCGTGTCATATCTTTGTAAGATTGACCCGTGGCCATAAGTGCTGTGCCTCCAAAAGCTCAGTTCTCTTAAACGAATTGCAGTTTTGGCTGCCGTGCACTTTATGAACTCATCCAGAGCCGGGAGGTCCAAGATCATTTCCAATCCAGCTTGTGGTGTGGATCTTTGAGCCCCTGTTATTCCTACACAGGCTAGTCTCTGTACCTTATTCAGGTTCTTGAGATAGCTTGATTTTTCCACCGCTTTCCACCATACAATAGATCCATAGGTAAGAATGGGTCTGACTATCGCTGTGTACATCCATTGGATGACTTGCGGTCGCATACCCCAACGTACACCGAAGGTCTTTTTGCATGTGTAGAATGCACATAGTGCTTTTTTCATTCTTTCCTCCGTATTACGCTTCCATGTAAGCTTGGAGTCAAGGATTACTCCTAGAAATTTAGCTTCCTTAGAAGGTTTTAGAGGAATGCCATTTAGTTTGGGAGGGTTGAAGCCCTCCAGTTTCCTTTTCTTCGTGAACAAAACTAGCTCTGTCTTGGTGGGGTTGACCCCGAGACCGTTCTTAGTTGCCCAAGAAGATAAATCCTTTAATGCATTTTCCATAATGTTTTCGATGATGGTAAGAAACTTGCCTGATACCAAAACCACTATGTCATCTGCATATGCTACTATTTTAATGCCCTGATCTTTGAACTTTGTGAGAATTTTGTTGACTACGAGGATCCAGAGCAGGGGTGAGATGACTCCTCCCTGTGGTGTGCCTCTAGTAACTGTTTTCTCAATAGTACTAACTCCTATTTGAGAGTTGATAATTCTGCCATTTAACATGGTGAAGATCCAATCGACAATGACAGATTCAACCCCAACTTCAACTAAGGCAGTCTTGATCGATTCCGTTTTAACGTTATTAAACGCACCCTCGATATCAAGAAATGCTGCCAGGGTATATTCTTTCTGTTCAAGACTTTTCTCAATATGTGAAACTACTTCATGCAAAGCAGTCTCCACTGATTTACCTTTAAGGTAAGCGTGTTGGTAGTTGCACAAGTTGTTTTCGTTGAGAAGTTCTCGAACATGTAGATCAATTATCCTCTCTAGTGTCTTAAGGAGAAACGAAGAGAGACTTATTGGTCTATAATCCTGAGCGGTCGAGTGAGTCGGTTTCCCTGCTTTTGGGATAAAGACTACCTTAACCTTTTTCCAGCTATTAGGGACGTATCTAAGTTTGATACAACTTATGAAGATTACCCTAAGCCACGGAGTTATTACTTTGAGAGCATTTTGGAGAAGAGCTGGAAAAATCTCGTCTGGTCCCGCTGATTTATAGGGTTTGAACGAGTTTATTGCCCAAATAATCTTCTGCTCAGTAATAACCTGATTTAGTTCTAACTTTGATTCCGTGTGAGTAAAATCCAGCGTGTTCGATTGCAAGCAATCCGAACTTTCTGGGTTTTTACAACCGGGGAAATGAGTTTCCATGAAGAGTTCAAGCGTTTCCAGGCTCGAGTTCGACCATGATCCATCAGGGTGTTTAATGTACCCCGGGATCGTGGGATTAAGGGCCAGGGTTCTACGGAGCCTTGCCGCCTCGCTTGTTTTTTCAATGGATTCACAATGTTTAGCCCACGAATCCTTTTTGGCCTTCCTTAACTCTTTGGTGTAAGTGTTAAGTGCGGCTCTATAAGACTTTAAGTCCTCGTCTAATTTACTCAGTTTAGCTTTATTGAAAAGTTTTCTAACCTCTGTTCTACGTTTCTTCAGTACCCCATTCCACCAGGGTGGGTTAGTGGGGTTATTAGAACGAGATAAAGGGCAGTGTTTTTCAAAAGACATTCTCATTTTGCTAGACAAGTTTTGGACAACAGTGTCAATGGTTGAAGTACTTAGACTTGTATTGTCCTCTGGTGGATCAATACAGTCTTTCAGCCATTTTTCGTACTCTGTCCAATTCGTTCTAGTTGGGTTCCTGTAAGGTTTCTTTTCAGTAAAGTTCCTGTCTATAGAGAAGAGTATCCTAAAGTGATCCGAAAAAGATTCTTTAGGTGAGACTCTCCAGTCTTCAACTGAAATTTTACTATTATTGCTAATAAGGGTCAAATCTATGATTTCCTCCCTGTTTTTGTTTCGAAAAGTAGGGTGATTGCCCCTATTACATATCGATAAATTAGAACAGAGAATATATTCAAAAATTGACTCACCCCTTTTGTTGATATCCTTTGAGCCCCATTGAGTGTGGTGAGCGTTGGCATCACATCCTACCACCAAAGGTGTGCCGCTTGCTGTGGCATGGACCACAAGATCACGGACAGTTTTTGATGGTGGGCTCTCCTCCTCATACGGCATGTACGTCGACGCTAGAATGAAGTTTCCTTCATTTGATTCGACGCTGATTGCCGTGTTGTCCTTGTTGCTGTACCTAGATAGGAAGAAAGCGTTAATTGATTTTTTCACTAGGATGCAACTTCTAATATTACTTACATCTGACGTGGAGTGGAAAAGGTTGTAGTGCTTTGACCTCAACCCACGGATTCGGTTTTTGCCTAACCATGGTTCCTGGATCAAGGCCACATCCACGTTCTCGTGAGACATGTAGAGCGTAAGGTCGTACGTTGCTGCTTTAGCGTGGTGCAGGTTTATTTGCACCACTTGCAGCTTTTGACTCCCCTTTGCCTTCATGCCTCTTAACCTTTACGGTTCCGAGACCATACCTCAACACGTCTTTTTTACCTTTGAGCAGAAGGTCAGATTTCTTGTCTGCCACAAACAAGAGGTCCTTCCCTTCGCCTCCATGACTCTTTCTTGAGTGTTGGAGCTTCCATTCTAAAATGGGAAGCTCTTTGTTCTGTTTCGCCAGCAACTTTATAATGGCTGCGTCCTCATGTTCTGCAGGAGGGGGGATCCATATGCTAAACTGCTGGCGGAGTGGTAGAGCTGCGGCGGGTAGAATCTCAAGGGAGGAACCTTCCCATAGTTCGCCAATGTTGGCGATTGTACGGTTCAGAAACTCCCGTGATTTCTGGTCACCGCAGCAGACCACTTTAACTCCTCGCCGCCATCCGGCACCATCAAAGACATAGTCTTCCGAACTATCGTTCTCCGATGCCTCCATCATGGCTTTGAGGATCTCGTTTTCCACAAGGAGCCAGTTTTTTGCCGAGATTTTCCCATCTGGGTCGTCACGGCTTATTATGGCAATTTGTAGGTCAATCGGGGTGGTGTCGAAGCTGCTGGTTTTCTGTTTTTTAGCACCATCTTGCTTGACCGCCTCCTCCGATCTTTGTCTCTTGGACGTTCCTGGCTTCGTTCCAGAAGAGGTGCTTGCCGGTGCTTGGTCTTTCCTAGCGTTGGCTTGCTGTTTCTTACTGGAAGTCGCCTGAACTTTACCTTTGTCGTTCCGAGCGGTCGAGTTATTGCCAGCCTGTTCACGATTTGCCTTTTTAGGGACAGACCTAGATTTGGCAGCATCTACTCCTTTGCTCTCCGACTCTTTGGTATTCACTTCCTTCGCTATTTCCCTGGGTGCAGTGACAGTCTCTGCCAGCTGCCGCTCAAAGTTCCTAACTAGCTTCTTATGCTTTTTTAAGAGAGCCTTGTCTCTCGAACTGAGCGTCGCAGGGTCTTTCAACTCGGTCATTTTCACGAATCTTTTGGAGGATCTGTAGTTGCTGCGTTGCCTCGTAGCTTTGAGGGGTGCAGCAGACTTCAGCATAGTCTCTTCTTGACTCGGTTCCATCAGTAGCTCGTCCTCGGTTTGACTGCCTATGGAAGGAGGTCTGTCCGAGGTCTCCGTACCTTTGATAGTTAGACCATCTAAGTCGGGGAGGAGATCCACTGAGAGAATGACCGGTTGTCTTTTTAGCTCTCGTTTTCCTTTCTCCAAGTTTACATTTGTCACTGGCGACTTAGCTTCTTGCGAAGCCAAGCCCTCGCCGGCAGCCGTGACTTCTGCCGACACTTGAACGTATATCCCCGTTCGATTTACTTCATTTTGTAAACTTTTGTCCATATTTATTAGATAAGCATCTCTGCTTTTTGTGGTTTTCTTAGTTGTCTTACTCCGCAGCTGGATTGCTGAAGAGTTAGACGTAAGCCCCCTCGCCACAACAAGGCGAAAACCGTGAGGGGGTTGTTTAAAAGTTAAATAAGTATTTATATTAGCAAAAACAATCCATCTTCTCCTCACCTTCTATGCTTACGGGACCGTAGATCACGTGAAGAACTTTTCTCTCGAAACGATTCAAGATGCTCTTATCCACAGGGTGGGTATGATTATAGTCTTATATAACGACACCTTGGTTACTCAAAAGAGGGCTTTACTATACTCAATTGCTTTCTTAACCCAAAGAAACATCGGCTAGCAAAAGTAATTCTTAGTTTGATCTTAGCTCTGGTATTGTTTTATGAGTTCATAGGACGAGCCTATGTAGACAAAGTCCTTAACTACCTCAAAGTAACGTGTGTGGATGGTGACGTTTTGACCGAGATGCGATGACAGCATGTATTTTGTTAACTTCCCATAGGAAGTTATTGTAATGGGTCCGATTTGTCAAATTGAAAATTTTGACATTTCTCGACGTTTCAAGGTCCCTAGAGTCGAAAAAAAGATTTTTATAAAGATGTCTGTATGTCCGTATGTCCGTATGTCCATATGTCCGTACGTCCGTACGTCCCTACGTCCCTACGTTCGGCAAGTTTTTTCGTCGTCCATAGCTCAAGAACCAGAAGAGACATCAACTTCAAATAAATTTTGTTACCTATACAGATAATAAGGCAGAAAGATGCAGAAAGGGCTCTCAAGAAAATTTCGTGGGTGGTTTTTTTACCATAGCAGTTAAAAAAAAGGTGAACATTTTGGTTAACCCTAAATATATCATGAACCAATGACGCTAGAGACCTGAATTAAATTTTATATCATATATTGCAACGTGATGCAAAAGCAGTATATAATCAAAAAAACTGAAAAAAATGTGTCACCTCGAAAATTTTACGACTAAAATATTATTTCATCTCCAAAACAATTTTGTGCGACGAAAAATAATGGTTTTGACATCTAATAAAATTTTGAGAAAAATCTAATTGACAGTTTTTTTATAAAAAAAAAACCTAAAAAAATTACTCAAAGTTGGTAAAAATTGAATTTCGACTCAAATATCTTTTCAAAAACTTGAGGTTAAGGCTTCAAACTTATTTTATCTTATAAGAAATATTGTTTTCAACATTCTGAAAAATGTTGAGAAAAATCGAATTGACAGTTTTTTTTACAAAAAATAAAAACGAAAAAAAAAGTTTAAAAGTTGGTAAAAATTGAATATCGACTCAAATATCTTTTCAAAACTTGGAGATATTGGCTTTAAACTACTTTAATCTTTCAAAAAATATTGTTGTCAACATTCAGTAAAATTTTGGAAAAAATCAAATTGACAGATTTTTTACAAAAAATTAAAAACCGAAAAAAAATGTAACAAAAATTGTTAAAAATTGATTTTTGACTCAAATATCTTTTCAAAAATTTGAGATAATGGCTTTTAACTAAATTTAACTTATAAAAAATATTGTTTTCAACAATAGGAAACATTTTGAAGAAAATCGAATTGATAGTTTTTTTTACAAAAAATGAAAACTTAAAAAAAATGAATAAAAGTTGGTAAAAATTGATTTTCGACTCAAATATCTTTTCAAAAACTTGAGACATTGGCTTCTAACTAATTTTATCTTATAAGAAATATTGTTTTGAACGTGAGGACAAATTTTAAGAAAAATTGAATTGACAGTTTTTTTTACAAAAAATAAAAATCATAAAAAAAAACAATACTAAAAGTTGGTAAAAATTTACTTTCGACTCAAATAGCTTTCAAAAATTAAAAATATTGATTATTTATTTTTTAACTATAAAAATGCAAAAACATTTTGTCCTATACCGCACAAGTCATTTCAGTGAACATATCGATAATCGATCAAAAATAATTTTAAGTGAACGCAATAATTCTGTGTCAAACGTCAGTCGAGGAAGAGGACGATAATAAAGCCGGCTGCCAGAGTATTTATCGTCAAATAAATCATATCTAAATGGTAAGTACCTTTCTATTCATTATTCGTAGAGCGTACATCAATAGTCTGTCATTCCGTGAACGTATTTATTACATATAATTGTTGATGAAATTCTTCTTTACGACACGTAAATAACAAAGTAACCTCAAATATGTTCCTATTGACAAACTCAGATCGCATCTAAGATGACCGCCGCCGCCGTATAATCAAAGTGCTCGCTTATTTGAAATCGTCATTTCGTGAAACGTCATTTCGGGAACGTTCCCGGACATTGTTTTGACGTATTTTGCCTGTAGAAGATTTTGTATGTAAATATTATTTCCATTATTGCTTATTTAATATAGATACATAATATACCCAGCTTAATATACACAGCTTAAATTATGTACTTTGTTTTGTTGTTGTGGATTTTATCAAACTTAGAAAAACGTTCCCGAATTGATGGTTTTTGTATGAAATTTAGTACTAAACAATAATACTAAGAAAGTATAGAATTCTGTGCACTGCCCTGTCAAAGTTTATCAATATACAATTTTTGCAACAGTATAAACTAAACTTCATCATTATAGCTTGCATTTTTTTTTGTCATACAAAAATTTTGAAATTTGCAACCTTGGTGATTTTGAGCCATATAGGCAAACTTTTAAGCAAGACAAATCGACAGATGGGATGGGAAGTTATCAGTGTGGGTCGCATCCCAGCCTCTTTTTAATTTAGTTTTACCCCAATTGACCGTTAAATCCATTTTAACCGCCTCTTCCTAAATACTCAAAAAAGTCCCATTGACATCACGCTGAGTTCTTCCGATTATGTCAATGTCATCAATGGCATTATGCCAGTAAGTAGACAGACTTTTGAAAGATAGTACCTCTAGTGTTGACGTGGGAGCTCTGCAATATTCTTTCAAGGACGATGTTAAAGAAATTGCATGACAGCGCATCACCTTGTCTAAAGCCTTTTTTGACATCTAAGGATTCAGTTAAGTTGTTTTCAACTTTTATAGAGCAGCCCGAATTATCAATGGTAATCCTGCACAAACGCCAATACTAGACCTGACTCTATACAGCTCGTCCCTGTAGAGTTTAGATACTGTCATTTATGCGACCTCAAAATCGATGAAGAGATGGCGGGTGTCGATTTGATGTTCTTTGTTTTTTTCCAGGTTCTGCCATAATGTAAAATTTTATCGACTGTGGAATTTCTCGGTCTAAGACCACAATGATAAGGGCCTATCGGGTTGTTAACGTTGGGCTTTAGATGTTAACATATTACGGCAGAACAAATTTTGTAAGCGATGTTAGGTAAACTGATTCCTCTATAATTGGTGCAGTTTAAAGGGTCAAACAATACTGAGATTACTTTCTTCGGCATCCTTTCTTGCGACCATATCTTACAAAAAAGTTGGTGCATGCTCCTAACTAAATTATCTCCAGCTGTATTAAAAATCTCGGCATTATAGCTGGAGCACCAGCCTCTTTGTTAGACTTCAGTTTAGATATGGCAATCTTCATTTCATCTTAGTCGATTGTTGGCTTTCGCTTTCGTCGTCTATATTGAATGGATGCCTGATAGCGGCATTCAGCTCGTCGTCGCCGTTATATAGTCTGCAGAAGTGGTCCATATCCATATTGACTGCGGTTCTACTATGAAGTTTCAACTTTCGTCTTTGGAACCTTCGGTTCGAGGGTTATGTACTTGTGAATTTCGTTTTACCTTCTCATTAAACTTTCTACCTTCATGTCTGCTTGAATAAAGGAAATAAAAACACTTTTTAAGCTCTTTGAGAAGAGAAGAGAAGAGAAGAGAAGAGAAGAGAAGAGAAGAGAAGAGAAGAGAAGAGAAGAGAAGAGAAGAGAAGAGAAGAGAAGAGAAGAGAAGAGAAGAGAAGAGAAGAGAAGAGAAGAGAAGAGAAGAGAAGAGAAGCAATTTTCTTTTTGTAGGTCATGTAAATTTTTATCAATTTAATAACCGTTCCTATGTTTTCATACTTTAAAATTTGATAATTTAGAGAACAATGAACAAATCAATGTAAAACATTTAGACTACGATAGCCCTTTAAAAAAGAGGCTGGGATGCGACCCACACTGATAACTTCCCATCCCGTCTATCGATTTGTCTTGCTTAAAAGTTTGTCTAAATGTATCAATTCTTGCCAAATTTGCGTTCTATTTTTTGTAGATTTTATTTTTTTATGAAAAACCGGACTGTTGGATTTTTATAAAAAAATTATTGAATATAAAAAACAATATTTTCTGTAAAATAAAATAAGTTTGAAGCCAATATTTTTAATTTTTGAAAAGCTATTTGAGCCGAAAATCAATTTTTACCAACTTTTATTAATTTTTTTGTTTAGGTTTTTATTTTTTGTAAAAAAAACTGTCAATTCGATTTTTCTCAAAATTTGTCCTAATTTTGAAAACAATATTTCTTATAAGTTAAAATTAGTTAGAAGCCAAAACCTCAAATTTTTGAAAAGATATTTAAGTCGAAAATCAATTTTTACCAACTTTTGTTAATTTTTTTTTTCGGTTTTTAATTTTTTGTAAAAAAACTGTCAATTCTATTTTTTTCAAAATATTACTGAATGTTGAAAACAATATTTTTTGAAAGATAAAAGTAGTTTAAAGCCAATATCTCAAAGTCTTGAAAAGATATTTGAGTCAAAACTCAATTTTTACCAACTTTTTTTAATTTTTTTTTAGGTTATTATTTTTAGTAAAAAAACTGTCAATTCGATTTTTCTCAAAATTTTTCCTACTGTTGAAAACAATATTTCTTATAAGTTAAAATAAGTTAGAAGCCATAATCTCAAATTTTTGAAAAGATATTTAAGTCGAAAATCAATTTTTACCAACTTTTGTTAAATTTTTTTTCCGGTTTATAATTTTTTGTAAAAAAAATGTCAATTCTTTTTTTTTCAAAATTTTACTGAATGTTGACAACAATATTTTTTGAAAGATAAAAGTAGTTTAAAGCCAATATCTCAAAGTTTTAAAAAGATATTTGAGTCAAAACTCAATTTTTACCAACTTTTTTTATTTTTTGTTAGGTTATTATTTTTTGTAAAAAACTGTCAATTCGATTTTTCTCAAAATTTTATCAGATGTCAAAAACATTATTCTTCGTTGCACAAAATTGTTTTGGAGATGAAATCATATTTTAGTCGTAAAATTTTCGAAGTGACAATTTTTTTTTTCAGTTTTTTTGATTTATAAAAAAAACCGTTAATTGAATTTTTTTCCAAAAATATAATTGTTTTGTATCACGTTACAATATATAATACAAAATTTAATTCAAGTCTCTAGCGTCATTGGTTCATGAGATATTTAGGATTAACCAAAATTTTCACCTTTTTTTTAAACTGCTATGGTAAAAAAACCACCCACGCAATTTTCTTGAGAGCCCTTTCTGCATCTTTCTGCCTTATTATCTGTATAACAAAATTTATTTGAAGTCGATATCTCTTCTGGTTCTTGAGCTATGGACGACGAAAAAAACGTCGCGAACGTACGGACGTACGGACGTCGCGAACGTACGGACGTACGGACGTACGTACAAACGCACGCACATACATCTTTCTAAAAATCTTTTATTTCGACTCTAGGGACCTTGAAACGTCGAGAAATGTCAAAATTTTCAATTTGTCAAATCGGACCCAATACAATAACTTCCTATGGGAAGTTAAAAATAATTTATGTTTTATTGAAAACACGGGGTTTTCAAGACGATATAAAACGTATTTAATTTAATGTTATGGTCAAGAATTTAAATTTATTATCAAGCGAAAAATTGATTTGTGGCCGTACTTCAGCAATAAAGTGTCCAATATTTTCTTCCAGTGCGTCAATCGTCTCGGGCTTATCTGCATAGAAAAGAGACTTTAAATATCCCCACACAAATTACGAGTAGTCCAGCGGTTATTAAACGCACAATCTTGAAGTCCTGGCTACAGGCCCATGGCACGAACACCTAGAGTTTCCTTCAATAAATTGATTGTTACTAAATTTGAAAAAAATTGGTTGGTTTTAGACCAGGAATGTCCACAGTCGATCAAATATTCACATTACGGCAGATCATGGAAAAAACCCAAGAACATTAAATCGACACCCACCATCTCTTCATCGATTTCAAGGCCGCATATGACAACATCTACAGGGACGAACTGTATAGAGTGAGGTCTAGTTTTGGCGTTTGTGCTCTGTAAAGGTTGGAAACACCTTAACTGAATCCTCAGATGTCAAAAAAGTCTTTAGACAAGGTGATGCGCTGTAATGCGATTTTTTAACATCGTCCTTGAAACAGTAGTGGCACTATCTTTCAAAAGTATGTCCACTTACAAGCATAATGCTGATGACATTGACATAATTGGAAGAATTCAGCGTGATGTCAATGGGGCTTTTCTGAGTATTGAGGCAAAGGCGTAAAATGGGTTTTACATGTAGTCATCAAGATAGGACTTACAACACTGACGTCTCGGTCAAAACGTCACCATCGACGGACATAACTTTGAGGTAGTCAAGGACTTCGTCTACCTAGGCTCGGCTATAAAAACACAAAACAACACCAGCGCTGAGATCATACGATGAATAACTCTTGCTAACCGCTTTTTCTTTGGGCTAAGAAAACAATTGAGTAGCAAAGCCCTCTCTAGAAGAACCAAAGTGTCGCTATATAAGACCCTAATCATCCCCATCCTGCTATACGGTGCAGAAGCATGGACTATGTAAAAAGCGAATGAAAGCACCTTGGGTCGTTTCGAGAGAAAAGTTCTTCGTGTGATCTACGGTCCCGTAAGATTGGAACGACGAGCTGTACAGGTACAGCGACGTAGACTTAGCCAGAAGGGTAAAAGTCCAACGTCTAAAATGGCTGGGTCACGTAGAGCGCATGGAAACCAATGCTCCGGTCCGGAAAGTCTTCGAATCCACACCCACTGGACAGCGAAGTAGCGGACGACCGCCGATCAGGTGGCGCGCACAAGTGGAAAGAAACTAAAGTTATCTAGCTAGGGGCCGAGCTAAATGGAGAAGTTTGTTTGGTGAGGCCCTAGTTCACGCAGGACTGTAGCGCCACCTTAAGTAAGTAAGTATATGCTATGAAATAAAAATCAGTAGTCTCAGTTGTCATTGTTCTTTATAAAGTTAATCAATTTGGAAAGTTTGTTGTGCGTTTTTATTTTTTAAAAGAATACTTCCAATTTAATTTTTATAATATGTTTGCACAAATCATACACAACAACGTAACGATGTAAATAAACAAGTCAACATTTTTATTTTATTTTCAAGATAATTATGTAGATAGATAGATAGATAGAAAAATTCTTTATTTGTTTTTTTTACATCATAAGATTTTACAATATAATTTCCTAAGAAAAAGGAGATGGCATTGACTGCCGTCTGCCTGAATTGACATTTCATAAGTGATACAAAAAAAATATAGAAATTAAAAAGAAAATGTAAAATTATTTAAATAAAAATATTAGAATAATTCGAACAATTTTTACGTGATTTGAAACACAAAATTACAATTTATAAAAATAATACAGTTTTACAATCAAAATAAATTT
Source organism: Eupeodes latifasciatus (assembly GCA_920104205.1). Classification (NCBI taxonomy): domain Eukaryota; kingdom Metazoa; phylum Arthropoda; class Insecta; order Diptera; family Syrphidae; genus Eupeodes; species Eupeodes latifasciatus. The sequence goes on along the minus strand of OV049924.1, from coordinate 38,081,304 downwards.
TGACAATTTTAACGTGATTTGAAACACAAAAAAGACAATTTTGTATGATTTGCAACATAAAATGAGAAAGGCTAAAAATTAATTAAGTGAAACTGTTCCGGTAGTTAAGAGCTTGTCGACAAAATTTGAATACATTTAGCCAACCCAGTGCTCCATTAAGGATTTCGTAAAATTCTTGCATTGTTAAAATACTTTTCCGAAAGTGTAATCTACGAATTTCTTGTAAAATTGGGCAAATAGCTAAAAAGTGGTAGATATCTTCGATTTCTCTTCTGTTGCACAGATCACATAGCTGCGGCAAATCACTTCGGTGTGGTATAAAGTTTAACTTTAAGATTTCGACTCTGGCTTTAAAAATAGTCCTTATCTGAGCAACTGAGTAATCATTTCTGAAGTAGTTCATGTCTGAATTCAATTGATGATTTAAGTTTCTATAAACGTTTCTAGATGCTGAAGAAGTTGCACTAAAAAGATTTTCTACATACAACTTTTGGTCAAACTTAGCAATAACACCTGCGAAATGTGCTTGCCAGTCGTCAACATTGGTTTCCGAAAGGTTGAGGGAAGATTCTGTTACTATTGCGAGTTGGTTCCAGTCTTTAAACGGAGATGCATTCGATTGCAGCAATTTTTCCAAAATTATTTTATGAAGGCACAGTTCACTTCTTTTCATCACCTGAACAATAAAATCCGCATTAGCCTTTAAATTTTTTATATAAATAGGGGTGATACCTGACTCTACGTAAATGGCGTAATTTGGAGTTGAGTTAGGCAAACGAAACAAGCGCTTAAAGAAGTGCCTTTGTAGGCTCTCGAAAGCATCTAGGTTCAAAAAACCGAAAACTTGAGCACCATAGCACAAACATGAATTTATTGTTGCATTAAAGACTTTATATTTAGATACCAGATCAATGTTGGAGTTGGAGAAGAACTTAGGCCACATCAAATTTAGTGCCAACTTGGCTTCTTTATTTTTTATTTTAGCATGTTTAGCGAAATCTAAATTGTGGGTAAGAAGAACACCCAAGTATTTAAATTCCTGGACTATTTCGATAACGGTGTTATTGAGCGACCACTTTTCATTAGGGCGTCTTCTTGTTTGCCTTCCTTCAAAAATCATGATTTTTGTTTTTTGTACATTTATTTGCAGACCCCAAGTCTCACAAAATAAGCAAAGTCGGTTAACTTGCATCTGTAGCGAAACTGGATTGTCGGCAAACATAACCAAATCGTCGGCATATAATAAAACTTTGACAATGCTGTTACCAAAAGAGACTCCACCAGGAAGATGATCACAAATATCTTCATTGATGATATGATGATGATGAGAAAACAGTAAAGGGCTCAAAATACAACCTTGCGGCACTCCGGCTGTTGTTTCGAAACTATTCGAGAAATCATAACCATCCCATACCCTTGCATTTGATGCGAAAATTAGACTTTCGTACATTAACAAAAACTTGCGAGATACACCTATGCAGGACATTTTATAAATTAAAGCCTGTCTGTTGACTTTATCAAAAGCAGCTTTAAAATCAACAAAGCAAGTGTATAGTTTCTTCTTCCGTTCGATAAACTTTCTAGCGATACTGGAGATAGCGAAAACATGGTCCATTGTAATATAATTATAATTATATATATATAATTATGTATAATTAAAAAATAAATTTCAATTGCACAAATCGGTTGATTAATTTAACTTCCCATTTGAAAGTTGGAAATTATTAGCAAAATTTTGTAGAAGCTTTTAATGCAAAAGAAACATTAATATAAGATTTCTTTTTCGTCACTTTTTAGTGCCCCATCACGTTATTACAAAAATCTGCAGGCACATATTTCTCCATTCTGAAAAACCAAATACGAATAAATTCAAGCTCAATTATCGTGCTTTTATTTAAGATAAATAATAAAAACATAATTTTTTTGTGAAGACATCATGTTTATGTTTTTGTTAAATAAACATCCTGGGACGGGCGGCGTGCTTAAGGCCCCTTAGGGTTATTATATAGAAATCTTACATCGATATGTATGTATGTATACAGTTCAACGAAAATGAATTAAGAGCAAAACATATTGTTTTTATTTTATAAACGAAAAAACAATAAATAAACAATAACATTAATCACATATGATATTTACGTAAATAAGCACACACATGCCCATAATTCTTCCAGTTTCTTGAAAAAAAAATGTATCTTCTTCTATCTTCTTTTTAATTCTATTTAAGGGCCACTTTTCAAATGACATGTTTCGAAAACTTCACCTTCTTACTCTTTCCATGACGAAAGCACGATATCGAAAACGACCTTCTCCCAACCCTATTTTGTTACATGCGAGAGCAATTTTCATTTTGTTTTTGAATTCAATTTTGAATAAAAACAATCTGATCCCATTATAAAAGCCCGAAGAATTGTTTATCCAAGCACCTTAAATAATATACATAGATACAATACACATCAGCCACATACAATTTTAAGCATCTGGTGATTCTTTGGATGTTTTTGTAAACTGTGTACTGTTTTGTTTTAGAAAACTTTCAATTGTGTATTGAATTACGTTGAAGTCTGTTCTAAAGATTCCTAATGCAAAAAGCAAAAACAAAAGTAAGTCAAAAACTTCTTTGTGTATCACTTAACAAAATGAAGGTGATTACGATATGGAAGAAAATTTGCATTCCTTTTCTTGATATTCTTTCGCTTGATATTCTCACATACCTAATAATTCTCTGTTGAAATTTTCTAAACTATTTCTAAGTCTCTGCGTAATTAACAAACTTTTAATTGAATTAACTTTGCTTTATTATTTCAAACAAAATTTTAATTTTTGTTTAATCATTTACGTAAGTCAGAAAATACCGAAAAAAAAGATAACCTCGAAAGGAGTAAAACATCTCTTGAAGGGTTTTCTTCTTACCAACTCCAGGACTTCCATGTTCCACCTAATGAAGATGCTTTCGAAAAAAAGACATGATTCGAAAATATTCATAAATTAAATTGCAGACTTAATATTGGTAGGTAGTTATTTATTTGGAATTCGAGTACGACGAATGGTTGGCTTAGTTATCCAAAAAAGTGACTAATAATGGATTGATTGTTTTTCTCAGATCTCAGAAAATGGAATATAAAACTGGCTTTTCATTAAAGGTAGATGCCAGTTTAATTTGCTGATTAAATGATAAAGACAACAAAAATAGCATCATCCTTTGTGGGATAAAGAATAAACATCGACGAGACGCATTTTTACATTTCTGATAATTCCAAATGTCTGATTTGAATAAAATTATACAGTTGATAACAAATTAGCCTTCTTTTCAGTTGTAAAGGTTGTTTACCTTTGCATATAATGTGAATAAAACAGAAACAGAAAGCTACTCGATTTTGGGAATTGGTGTAATTTGACTGTTGAATATTATGTATCACTTAAATGTACCAATTTTGTAGCAACATTAAAGCTTTGGATTGCATGTATTAAGATGTGGATTTGAATGAAGATTGAATTACAATTTCATCATCAACAGATGTTACTTAATTTCATGTAAACGAAGGTGATGTGAAAATCAATACTCTACCTTGAGTTCTTCGTTGCTCTTTTTACTAGCTACCTACGAAGTCTTGTTACTTAAATTCAATGATTGAACTTCAAGAATAGTGCTTGATAAGCATAACAAAAATGAACTAAACTAACGAGTAGAAAATGTATAGGTACTGTTTCGCCGATAACTTAATTAAAAGACGATCCTTTCGTTCCAACGTTATAAAGCAGAATGATTTATTTTTTCGTTTATATTATTGTAACAAGTAAGTATAATATACGCAACAAATAAAAATGAAACATGATAAACAGAAATTGAATTTGACATTACAATTGACTTTATAAAAACAAACAAGTTAAAGACTAGTTGGTGGGTGGCGTTCCGTATCTTAGCTCAACATTCCTCCCCGGCGTGAACATAGTTCTCAACTCCACTTCGTCTTGTAAGTTGATCCTCATGAAACGATAAAAAATTAAATGTTTAGTACGATTCAAAATAAAAACATATATCACTAGATTACGGAGACAAACAGAAAATTTCAAACAAACAGATCTGGCTGAACGTTAGTTATTAAATTTCCAATATGACTATAGTTGTCTCATTCTAGTTCGTGCACCTTGGTTTTCGCATCGTTGATCGTTGTTTGTTGTTTGTAAATTTGTAAATTTGTGTTCAAGTTTGTTTATCAGTGATATTAAATTGTGTTATTTTGTTATAAATAATGAATAAAATATTAAAATATATATCTGTGGTGTGTGCTGCTGAATAAGGGTGAGTTTTTTTTAATTTTGTGTTAGTATTGTAGGTAAGTTTACTATAATAGCGTAGTTTAGTTGCATTTTACTCTTCCATAAGAAATACACAGGTTTGTGTGTTTCCCATAAGAAATGCACAGGTTTGTGTGTTTCTCATAAGAAATATACGAGTGCGTGTGTTGCCCATAAGGAAAGCACATGTTCGTGTGTATTTCGTATCTCCATTGAGTAAAATTCCATTCATTGCTAACTAAAGGTCCCTTATTGGTTTCGCAAAAAATATGTTTTTTTTTTATTATTATGATAGGTATTAGTGGACTGTATTATTATTAATTTTTTTTTATTAATTAAATTAATCGACGATAACAGTGGGGTGTTTTAGAAATTTTTTTAGAAACAAAATTATTTTTTTTGTTGGTTTGGTTGATATCCTTTTAATATTTAATGTTGGTTAATGATTGCTTAATATAAGTTATAGATGATTGTTTTGTTGATTTATATTTGAATTAGAATTGAATGTGATTTTGAATGTGATAAATTTATATGTGATTATTTATTTGTTATTAAATGAAGAATGTTGTTGATGACATTAAATAACAATTTAATTAACGTGTTTTTGAGTACGTGTGATACTTATGTTTTCTGCTGTGATAAATGAGTATGATATTGTGTAATTGTGGGTGATAGATTTAAATTGTTTAAAAATGCAATATCTCAATACGTTTAATGCTGATTTTCTGTGAGTAACATTTTCTGAATTGTGCAATTGAATGTCTAATGTTGAATATTTTGATTTTCTGTGACAACATTAGCATTGCATGACTGTGATAATATGAAATATGACTGTTATATTCTGAATGACTGATATTGGTTGACTGAGTGTTTGTAGTCGATTGATTGACTGAGTGTGTATTCGATTGATTGACTGAGTGTGTATTTTGATTGATTGACTGAGTGTGTATTTTGATTTTGACTGAGTGTGTATTCGATTTTGAGGGTTTTAGTGAGTGCATGTTTTTGTTCTAAATGAGAGTTTGTTTTGTTATTGATTAAGTAATATAATTTCTCATGGTTAAATAATTGAGTTTTCGTCAAAAGATTTGTTACAGGGTAGAAGGCATATTTTAGTTATCGGTCTTTTGAATTCACCTGATTTTGTTTTTATAGTTACGACACGAGTAAGCTTATCAGCTCCTTGTACTAGTGAAGTAATACGTGCAAGAGCCCATTGCGATGGTGGCAGGCGCTCATCCTTAAGCAATACTAAATCTCCAACTTGAGGTTGTGGCTGTTGGTGTAACCATTTTGGTCGACGTTGCATTCGAGATAAGTACTCTCCGCTCCACTGCTTCCAGAATGAGTTGACAGCTGCTTGCATTTTATTCCATCTATTTAGATGAGTAATTTTTTCGTCGTTTATATCTGCTTCTGGTACAAGAAAACTTGATGTTCCAATTAGAAAGTGTGCTGGTGTTAAAATGGCGAAGTCTTCAAAGTTGTCGGATAAAGGACATAGAGGCCTCGAATTTAGACATGCTTCTATTTGAGTTAGAAGTGTGCTGAGTTCCTCAAATGTAAGGGTCTCGTTTCTAATGATCCGCTTTAAGTGAAATTTAACGGATTTCACTCCTGCTTCCCATAGACCTCCAAAGTGCGGGGAAGCGGGAGGAATAAAATTCCACTTTGTTCCGATGTTTGTTGTTGCTAATTGGACTTGCTTCCAGTCGAAATTTGCGGCCTTTAGCATTTTTTGAAGTTCGGAATTCGCTCCTACGAAGTTTTTTCCACAGTCACTGTAGATTTCTGTGCAAATACCTCGACGTGCAGTAAATCTTCGAAAGGCTGCCAAAAAAGTTTGAGTTGTCATATCGGTGACAGCTTCCAGGTGTATTGCCTTGGTTGCTAAGCATACAAATATGGAGAAATATCCTTTGAATGTTTTTCCTCCACGGCCTTTCCAAGATTTGACATCTATCGGTCCAGCATAGTCTACACCGGTGTGAGTAAATGGTCGAGAGATTCTTACTCGGGGAGCTGGAAGATTTCCCATTAATTGTTGTAACGGTTTGGCTCCAAAACGAAAACAGATAGTACAGTGGTGAATATATTTTTTAACACTAGTTTTTAGGTTGAAAATCCAATATTTTGTCCGTATATATGCCATCGTTTGCTGTATTCCACCATGGAAAGTGTTTTCATGCGCCTCCCTAATCAAAAGTTGTGTAAAGGCATGACTAGATTTTAAGATAATTGGATGTTTCTGTTCGTATTGTAAATTTGAATTTTGTAAACGTCCTCCTACTCGTAGTATTCCGTGACTGTCAATAAAGGGATGTAAAGATCCAAAATGTTTACCTGATGTTGGATGCTTTGTCAAATCCTTGATTACTTCTGAAAAGTGCTGTCGCTGTACTACTCTAATGCAATTAAAGGTTGCATTTTTAATGTCGGTTGTTGAAATTGGACTCTTTAACTGGTCTTGTGATAATTTTTTAACAAAAAAGAAAGCAATCCTCCGGCAGTAAGCAATGGTTCGTATGAGTTGTTTAAAATCTGAAATTTTGTCAATTAATTTTTGTACTTCATTTTCAGTTTCAATGATGCAATGCAGGTGGATTTTTTCTGGACGCATTTCTTCCTCGGTTTCAAACGATGATGTTGAACTTGGGTTCGAAAACTTCCAATCGGATTGAAGATAATCTGGTCCTCGCCACCAAAGACAGTTGTCTTTAAGTTCCAATGGTGAAACTCCTCTGGACGCAAAATCTGCTGGGTTCTGTTTTGTAGGAACATGATTCCAGATGTTGACATTTGTTAATCTCTGTATTTCGGCAACTCTGTTACTAACAAATGTTTTCCATTTTGATGGCGGTGCAGCAATCCAACATAACGTTATCATAGAATCCGTCCACGCAAACGTTTTGACATCATTTAATTTTAAGACCTTTTGAACATAGTTTAGAAGTCGAGCTAACATCACAGCACCACATAATTCAAGTCGAGGCAGCGATATAGTATTGAGTGGTGCAACTCTAGTTTTCGACATAACAAGGTTGGTGTGAATTTCATTATTTTTGTCCAAGGTTCGTAAATAAACTACAGCTCCATAAGCCTTCATTGAAGCATCGCTAAATCCATGTAATTCTACTTTTAAATTATTCTTTTCAGTTTGTATCCAACGTTGAATTTTGATATCTTGAAGTACTGGTAGTTGTGTTTGTAGAGATAACCATTCTCGCTGCAGTTCCGGCGGAACAGGTGCATCCCATGCCAAACCCTTCACCCATAACTTTTGCATAATGATTTTTGCCAAAATCACGCATGGTGAAATCCATCCAAGTGGATCAAAAAGTTTGGCAATAGTTGAAAGAACTTCTCGATTGGTGACTTCTACTGATTCGGATTTGGTCCACTGAAAAGAAAAAGAGTCACTGTAAGGAAGCCATTTGATTCCAAGAGTCTTGATGTGTTCTGCTGACTCAAAGGGTAGCATGAAATCAACTGCACGGTCTTGATGAGCGATGTTGACAAGAGCTTCTTCAAAATTACTGGCCCATTTCCGAAGATGGAAGCCAGCTGATAATAAGAGTTGGTTGATTTCGGTCACTTTCTGTTGAGCTTCGTAAATTGAGTCTGCTCCGCTTACTAAATCATCAACGTACATGTCTTGTCTTATCATATCAGCTGCTAATGGATAATTTTGCCTTTCATCATCAGCGAGCTTATTCAAAGTACGTGTTGCCAAGTAAGGAGCAGAAGCGGTTCCAAAAGTTACTGTTTTTAATCGATACAGCTTCAAAGGTCTCTGGTTGTCATTTCTCCAATAAATTAGCTGATAAAGCGTGTCTTCGTTTCTCATTTGAATTTGCCGGTACATTTTTTCAATGTCCGCTGTCAAGGTAATCTTAAAAGTTCTCCATTTTAATATGATGTCAATAATGTTTGATTGTGTCTTAGGTCCAACCAAAAGATGTTCGTTCAAAGACGTTCCGTCAGTAGTCTTGAAGGTAGCATCAAAAACTACTCGCAACTTCGTTGTGGTACTGGACTCCTTAAATACAGCATGATGAGGCACGACATAATAGAATGGTGAATTAAGAATTCCTTGGCTGACATCTACTTCTTCCATGTGATTTAGTTGAAGGTACTCGGAAATGCAAGCTGCATATTGTTTGTGTAACTCTGGATTGTTGTTTAGTCTTCGTTCGAGTTGAAGAAATCTTCTGAAGGCTCCTTGCTGACTGTCTCCAAGTGCAGGTCTATTACCGTCCTTGAATGGTAAGGCAACTTCAAATCTTCCATCTGGTAAACGGCAGGTGTTCATCTGAAAATGCTTCTCACAAGCAGCGTCTTCCGCGGCTTCAGGTTCATCAAACGGTGTTTCTTCGATTTCCCAAAATTTGCGAAGTTGTGAATCGATGTCGACAAACTGCAAGTGGATCCGAAATGTTTCGACAGGTACCTTACCAAAGACGATCCATCCAAGTTGCGTGTTTTGAGCAATTGGAGCAACTGCTTCTGTTCCCCTGACTATCTCTGGCAGAACTATTTCACTAAAAACATCACTACCTAATAGCAAGTCAACGTTAGCAGGTTTGTGAAATGAGGGATCGGCTAAACTCAAACCCTGAATATGGGTCCATTGATGTGGAAGAAACTCCTTATTGGGAAGTAAACCAGTTAAAGTTTTGAAAACGAACGCCCTAGCACCTATCTCAAATGAGGTATGTATCGATTTTAATTTTATGTTGACAAAGCTTTGACACGAACCTGTTTTATTATTTCCAAATCCAGAGACTTCGACAAGGGTGCGACATTTTCTTAAATTAAGTTGTTGTGCTGCTGTTTCGGTAATGAATGTTGCTTCCGAACCTGGATCTATCAGCGCTCTCAAATTCACAAACTCTCCGTTCAATGACTGAATCTGAACTACTGCTGTGGCAAGTAAAACGAAAGAATTCGCTTGATTTGAGAGGTGATAACTGCGAGTGGTGTTCGTAGAAGAAGCTTGATCACTGCCTGGATGAAATGCTGGAGCGTTTGGATTGATTTGTGTTGATACTGGATAGCTATTTTGATTTGAAACTGGTATTGGATTTCTACGATGTGGTTGTAAATTGTGCGAATTAGACGGCTGTGAATTGTTGAACTGCGAATCTTGAGAAAATGAAGGTTGATTGTTATGGGACTGCTGAGAAGAATGAGAATCGTGTAAAAGTGAATGATGTTTCTGTCTGCAGTGATAACATCGTTTCTCACTCGGACATTTGAATGTTTTATGGTTGTAAGCCAAACAATTTTCACAAACTCCTATTTGTTTAACTATCTTCATTCTTTCAGGTACATCCAAATCTAAAAATGAATAACAAGAGCGAAGTGTATGCTGACCGCGATGACATACTGCACAACTACGAGTATCCTTCCTTGTAGAATTCAAGTGAAATACTCTTGGTTTGAATTTAGATTGTTCCTTACTAGTGGAATCTTGTGACTTCAACCCTGATTGGCAAACAACTTCTAAAGAACGAAAACGAGTTTCCAAAAAAAACTGAAAATTCATGGAAAGTAGGTAGCTCCTTTGTTAATCCAAGCTTTTCTTCCCATAACTGTTGTGTTTTTATAGGTAGTTTTTGTAGCAATGTGAAAATCACGAAAACATCCCAACTTTCTACTGGCACACCTAAATTCTTCAAAGCATGAAGCACTTCTTTTGACTTATCTAACAAACACTTGATGGAATCTGAAGTTTCAACCTTAATTATTGGCTGCTCAAAAAATGATTTTAACTGTGAGTTGACTAAAATTCTTTTGTGGTCGTAGCGTGTTGTCAAAATTTCCCAAGCCTCATCATAATTATCATTATTAACCTCTAAATAGTCCAATAATGATGCAGCATTACCCTTTAAACATGATTTTAAATATGTCAATTTCTCGATATTCGATAAAGAAGAATTGTTGTGTATCAATGACACAAAAAGGTCATGGAAAGGACGCCAAGTATTGTAATCTCCATAAAAGGTTGGAGGAGTTATACGAGGAAGCTTAATCTCATGTACATGTGGTGTTTTCATAGTACTATTAAAATGAGATTCATCATTCCTTTCTACCTTTCTAGTGGCTTCACCAGATTGACCACCATCTAACTTCACCAATTCTTCTAAATCATTTAGAATGTCTGATTTATAACAGAGACACATTTCGACAATGAAATCATATAATTCTTCACACTTATCCGCTATATCTTCGCTTTCATCTGATTTCTGAATGTCATCGAAAAGACTACTAATTTTCTTATAATTATCATCTAAAACACTCAATCGAACATGCAAATAACTCTTGGATTTTCTTTCAGCACCCAAATTCTTATAACTCGTGAAACTCTTTTTGACTTGAGCACAAGTTTTCTTAAATAATTTCATTGAGGCTGATTCACTCATTGTAATATATGTATGTATGTATAGTATCTATATATAACACTCAATATATGATATGATAAATATAAAAATTATTGCACTCACTTCAAAGGCAGGATAAATGATGAAAATTCCACACGATGATTTCGACAAATTCTCCACAGTTTCTGCACAGTAATGATGAACGGTGATGATGACAACAGTTAAAACGGTGACAACGGTAATAACGGTGACAACGGTAATGCAGCAACAGTTATAACGGACAACAGTTATGAAGCAACGGCAATCCAATATCACATTTGGTGGTTAAATTCTCCAAAAAATATTAATTTTCTTTGTTACGTTTATTGCACTTTGTATAATTTGATATAATTACTCACATGAATTTATAAATTAATTGTGTTAATTAATTGCAGGCTGAGATGCTGACTGGGTACTTCGCTGGACAATACACTGATTAGGAACTCCACTGGACAGGACACTGACTGGATGCTCCGCAGGACAAGACAACGAATAAGTACTTCACTGGACAGTATGCTCGATGACGCTCGACGTACACTCACAATTTGTATTTGTTATCACAGTATTGTTGTTTTAATTGTATCACAGTATTATTATTTATCACAGTCTTTAAGATTAACTATCTGTATATTTATCACAATCAACTTTTATATCTGTATATATATGTCGTATTAGTTAAATTCGGTTCGATAGGACCAAATGTTTCGCCGATAACTTAATTAAAAGACGATCCTTTCGTTCCAACGTTATAAAGCAGAATGATTTATTTTTTCGTTTATATTATTGTAACAAGTAAGTATAATATACGCAACAAATAAAAATGAAACATGATAAACAGAAATTGAATTTGACATTACAATTGACTTTATAAAAACAAACAAGTTAAAGACTAGTTGGTGGGTGGCGTTCCGTATCTTAGCTCAACAGGTACAGTAAAGAAAAAGTCCTTCCGAATAGTAAAAAATATAAATATACCTATACAAAAGAAACAAGATTGTATACTTTTGTAAAGACTCTTATATGTACATATATTTCAGTCATATATTAGAAGAAATATGTAATATTTAATAATGTAATAATGTTGAAATATATTTCAAATTCAACAGAGATAGAAAAAGGACCTTTAACTTCTTATAGAAATATAACTTACTCAGTGAAAAGTTCTGCAAGAATTTGCTAAATAAGCTCAGAAAAAAGGTAAAAAGTCCATCATAAGGATAGAAAGGTATTTCTTGAAATCCAAAAAAATCAATAAGTACTCGTACAACCGAATAAAACTGGCCAACATAATTTTTATTGGGCTTTGAAGGCAAGATGTAAAGAAATTTGTAACATTATATAAATTCTAATGACGTTCATATATAGGTAAAAATACTAAAAATGCCTCATTAATGAATTTATCATTCTACACACATTAAACGCGCACTCAAGGGGTTATGAATACCCTTTTAATGTTAAGCACAGTGTAGAATTTGAAAGAAGCTATACCGGTGCATATTGATTTTTAAAAATCTGCGTATTGTAATTAGTTCAAAACCTATGTACCTGGATAAAATATTCTGCATTCGTGAAGTGTGGATAAAGAAAAAAATCTTTGTAAAATAGCACAATAGTAAATTAATGGGCATTATTAGATTTATAAGAATTAGTGTTTGAGGGGAAGGGTGTAACGAAATATTATACAATATTTAAGTGCTACTACTGAATATTGGTTATTGAAAATTAAGATTTACGAGACAGAAATTCTACACGTTTTATTATTTGTCATTGAACAATGCTGTCGAGATCAGTGCCTTCAATCCCACGAGGTGAGCTCAAAAAACAGAATGTTGATAACACATATTACATACAGTTGTTGGTGGAAGTGACCTTTTCAAAGTGATGAAAATATTAATGACGGGCTTTAGGTCAATGAAAAAACAATTATTTATGTTTTCACGTCTTTTCGTTCATGTCTATGAACATTATCAGGTGTGGTAATTAATCTATATTTGCATTAATAAATTGGTTACAAAGGAAAAACCACTTCTCCAAATTATATAACGGCGATGACGAACCGAATTCCGCTGTAAGGGAGATAGAACCACTCAACCTAGGCGACGCAGATCAACAATTCCGCCTACCCGACCTAGACGAAGTGAAGATAGCTATATCTAAATTGAAGTCAAACAAAGCTGCTGGAGCTGACGGCATCGCTGCCGAACTATTTTAAGCAGCAGGCGATGACTTGGTAGGGAGCATGCACCAAGTCATCTGCAAACTATGGTCGGGAGAAAGCATGCCCGATGAGTGGAATCTTAGCATAGTTTGCCTGATACATAAAAAAGGAGACCCTTTAAATTGCGCCAACTACAGAGGGATCAGTCTCCTTAACATTGCATATAAGATCCTTTTTGCCGTACTATGTGAACGTCTGAAGCCGTTCGTCAACAACCTAAAAGGTCCTTATAAGTGTGGCTTCAGACCAGGAAAGTCCACTATCGACCAAATATTCACACTACGGCAGATCTTAAAAAAAACCCAGGAGCTTCAAATCGATACCCACCATCTCTTTATCGATTTTAAAGCCGCGTATGACAGCATCCATAGGGAAGAGCTCTACAGAGAAATCTCTAGTTTTGGCATCCCTGTCAAACTTAACCCTTTGGACAGAATGACGATGGAGAAGGCACGCTGCTCCATCAAGGTCGGAAAAGATCTCACCGATGCATTTGATGTCAAAAAAGGTTTTAGACAAGGCGATGCACTGTCATGCGACTTCTTCAACATCGTTCTGGAAAGAATTGTGCAAAACTCAACCGTCAACACTAGAGGCACAATCTTCCAAAGGTCCATCCAATTACTTGGATACGCAGATGATATTGACATAATTGGAAGATCAAAGCGTGATGTCAGTGGAGCGTTTTTGAGCATTGCGACGGAAGCGAAGAAGATGGGTTAAGTGGTCAATGAGGGTAAGACCAAGTATATGCTGTCATCAAAAAAGGACACTGAACAACGACGTCTTGGACAAAACGTCACCATGGACAGCTATAACTTCGAGGTAGTTAAGGACTTTGTCTACCTAGGCACCGCTATAAACACAGACAACGACACCAGCGCTGAAATCAAACGAAGAATAACTCTTGCAAATCGCTGCATCTTCGGACTTAGAAGGCAATTGAGAAGTAAAGACGACTGTCAAGTTAGCACTACATTTTTCGAAATTTAAAAAAACTGAGTATGCAGTTAATTGTAGCTTTTTTGTTGTAAATAATTTGTGGAAAAAAAAAATTTGTAGCTCGACGATTTTTCAAAAAAGTGGTATGTAGTGCTAGGTTGATATCAAGTTAGCACTACACTTTTTGATTTTGTTAAAACTAAGTACGCAATTAGTTAACAATTATTTGTTGTAAATTAGTTGTAGAAAGAAAAAAATTCCAAAAATTGTTTTTACTTTGTTTTTTTTTTTTAAAAAGGGGGGTATGTAGTGCTAACTTGACACCGTGAGTCCACCCATAAAACAAGGATATTCGAAAATGTAACGATGCAATTAATTGTAGCTTTTTTGTTTAAAATTAGTTGTGGAAAGAAAAAAATTCCAAAAATTTTTTTTACTTTGATTTTTTTAAAAAAAGGGGGTATGTAGTGAGTGCGTGAAGTTAGCCCCCCTTTTTCGATTTTCCTATTTTGGAAAGTTGTTCTGGTTTGTTCCGCATTGTTCCAAAGTTTTTTTTTTGAAAAACACCCAAAAATGGGGGTCTTATACCCGAAAAAAAAGTTTTTGACCTAGCCCCCCCTTTTTCGAAAATCGATTTTTTTTAAATTGTTCCAGGTTGTTCAAGTTGTTCTAAACATTGTTCCAAATTTTTTGACCTCTGTAATCAAAATTTGAATAATTCTAGCCCCCCTTTTTTCGAAATTCCAACTTTTTATATTTTTTTAGATTTTAAAAAGTGTTCTTACCATTGTTCCAAAAACTTAGAGTCGTGAAATGTATATAATAAAACAGAATGGTACAGTGTTGAATGGTATTTGGAATTATTATCTTTATTTTTGAACATATTTCAATGAATGTTTGGAAAAGTTCGATCTGAGTGATTATGCATATAAAAAAACTATTTTTTTAATGTGGGTTTTTGTAACGGGGGGGTTGGGGATGTTTTTTTTTTAATATTTTCATAATCATTATTTATTTCATAAGGTCGGAATCTTAAAGATCTTTTGGTATTTGCTGAAAGAATAAAGCTTTGGCTTAAAATTTTAAATTCTTTCAAAGGGGGGCACTATTGAGGGGAATTATTATTTTTTTCGATTGTGTGCAGCTTTAGCTATATTTGATTACATTTTTGGATGAAATTTGGACACGAACTGGAGGAAATATGGTTTGACTTAGAACATTTTTTTAATTTTTGATTTTTGAAATAGGGGAGCTAAGATAATGTTCACAAAATTAAAAGATATTGAGATTTTTTTGAAAGTTCGACCAGCGTTAATAATAGTTTAAAAGCCAAGTTCTGGTTGATGTACATGTGTACATTTATTATGCTGTAGGGTTAAAAAAAAATTGAGCAGCGTATTTTGCATTATCTTTTAAAATATACATTTCACTACTCTTAGTTTTTGGAAAAATGGTAAAAACACTTTTTAAAATCTAAAAAAATATAAAAAGTTGGAATTTCGAAAAAAGGGGGGCTAGAATTTTTCAAATTTTGATTATAGAGGTCAAAAAATTTGGAACAATGTTTAGAACAACTTGAACAACCTGGAACAATTTAAAAAAAATCGATTTGCGAAAAAGGGGGGGCTAGGTCAAAAACTTTTTTTTCGGGTATAAGACCCCCATTTTTGGGTGTTTTTCAAAAAAAAAACTTTGGAACAATGCGGAACAAACCAGAACAACTTTCCAAAATAGGAAAATCGAAAAAGGGGGGCTAACTTCACGCACTCACTACATACCCCCCTTTTTAAAAATAATCAAAGTAAAAAAAATGTTGGGTTTTTTTTTTCGCAACTAATTTTAAACAAAAAAGCTACAATTAATTGCATCGTTACATTTTCGAATATCCTTGTTTTATGGGTGGACTCACGGTGTCAAGTTAGCACTACATACCCCCCTTTTTTAAAAAAATCAAAGTAAAAACAATTTTTGGAATTTTTTTCTTTCTACAACTAATTTACAACAAATAATTGTCAACTAATTGCGTACTTAGTTTTAACAAAATCAAAAAGTGTAGTGCTAACTTGATATCAACCTAGCACTACATACCACTTTTTTGAAAAATCGTTGAGCTACAAATTTTTTTTTCCCACAACTAATTTACAACAAAAAAGCTACAATTAACTGCATACTCAGTTTTTTTAAATTTCGAAAAATGTAGTGCTAACTTGACAGTCGTGAAGTAAAGTCCTCTCTCGAGCATCTAAAATCACCATCTATAAGACACTCATCATCCCGGTTCTCATTTATGGCGCTGAGGCCTGGACCCTGTCAAAGAAAGATGAGAACGTCTTAGGATGCTTCGAGAGAAAAATTCTTCGGGTGATTTTTGGTCCCGTACGTATAGATGGAGAATGGAGGAGAAAATATAACGACGAACTATACGGGCTGTACAGCGACACTGACCTAGTTAGCAGAATAAAAGTCCAACGGCTTAGATGGCTGGGTCATGTAGAGCGAATGGACATCAACGCTCCAGCCCGGAAGGTCTTCGAATCCAATCCCGAGGGACCGCGCAGTAGAGGAAGACCGCGACTCAGGTGGCGCATTTAGGTGGGTGAGGACCTCAACCAACTTGGCGTGCGAAACTGGATACAGCTAGCTTCATACCGAGCTGGCTGGAGACGCATGTTGGTTGAGGCCCAGTTCCGCCCCGGTGTGGTGCGCAACCAAATTGGTTACAATTTGATAACATTGAAAAACTATGAAAACTTACACTTGTTACATGAATATTGCACTTAAGAATAAAATCATTTGATTCACAACAATTTTTACAAAAATTAAAGAATTAAAAAATTAGACCTAACTACACAAAGTTCAACTGTCAAGAGATCATATTATTAGAAGTTTTTATTTTCGTACTCTTTAACAAGTGTTTGTACTGAGGGCTTATCTCTTCCATGTCAGTTTTTTGGTTCATGGTGTTATTGGCTTTGATGATATGCAGCGTTTCGATTATCATTCTCTTATTATAGTTATGCCTTCTCTTTGCAATACTTTTACATTTTCAAAGTCAGGAGGGTGGTTGAGAGTAATACAGTGCGATGCCAGTGCTGTCTTCTGTGAGTTATTACTTTTTAAGTCTGATTTATGTCCTGAAAGTCTATTTTTTAATTTTTGTTTTGAGGTTCCAATATAATTTTGGTTGCATTCTTCGTCTTGCCTTTCGAGTTGCCTTTACAATTTATTTTGTAAATTAAATCTGAATGCTACAATTTATCTATTTTCGTCTTAAGGTTGGTGAAAAGTTGTGAAGTTGTATTGGTTGCTTTCATGGTTATTATATACTAGCCGACCCGTGCTCGCGTTGCTTCGCAAATTGTAACCACGAACATTTTTTGAATATCAGTATTAGCATATGAAAAAATTTCTCAATGGGACTGAGCATATTTTCTACAATAATATTAATTTTAGTTTATAATCAAAAAACACTTCCTTACCGAAATTAACACTTTAGAAAAAAAAAACTTAAGTAAAATATTACGTAGTAAAGGCCAAGCCGCACGTGAAAACAAACAAAATACAAAACCATTTCAATTTTTTAGTTGAAAACAGAACGAAATTTGTGTCTATTTTCTTCTTTTCTTTCTTTTATTCATACCTAGAAACGTTTTTTTGCAACCGAAAAATATAGTTTGCGGTAAAAAAAAAATAAATTTGTGTTTTTAATGTTCTCATACATCTATAGGTATGCGTGTGTAAATATCCATAGACACATTTTTTTATTCATCTGCTCATGTTGAGTGCAGTGCAACTGACTTAACCTACCTACATTTGTGTGCTCTTTTTATCGACGTCATTGTAAGTACCTTCTTTGAGTTATTTGTAAAGAAAATTTTAACTTAATTTCAGTTTTATTGTTCGAGGAAGTGATACAAAATTGGTAATTCAAGCTATTATAATAGAACTTTTTTTATTTTTAAATTGGAAGAATTATAATGTATTCACTTCCTCGAACCAGAAAAATAAAAAAGATCTAATTGTTCTTTAGATAAATCGGCATTTCATGTGCACGGCACTGTTTATTTATTTTTATTAAATGTCCATAGTAACTTAAAAAAAGAGCCCACACTACTCAGCAATGTGACGGCCCTAACGATAGAATTAGAGAAACAAAAAAATAATGTGTGTGTGTAGGTTAGTTGATGAACTATACAATACAGAAAAATTGAATATGTAGGTAGGTATGTAAGAGAAAAAACGTAACTATTAAATGGAACACATATTAAGAGAGAAAGAGCATGGGAAGAAAAGAAAATTAAAAATGTTGGAATGATAATGAAATGAAACAAAGCAGCGACCTCGCGATTGTGATGGAATCTAATTTCCTGGATAAAATAAATTCAAAAAGTTTATAATTTTATAATTTGTTTTTATTTATTTCTCAGGTTGTATGTTTAGCTTAGAAGTGATTTTAGGCTTAAAATTTGCGCAACAATATTGACTTTATGAAGCAATGCTAATCTTTGTCGATTATTGTATAGGTTTTAAGATATGAGTGGTTGTATAAGTCAACTAATGAAAAAAAATGGACAAAAAATGTAAAATTAATAATATTTAAGTTTGACAAATAATTAATGAAAAAAAATTAAAGTCATAAACACTCTCATAACAATATAGAAAATAATAAAATATATTTCAAAAAAATCGGTTGACTACTTTCTGAGATCATGCGTTACGAACTTTAAAATGGTTTCGCTTTTATATAATAGTATAGATTTGTCTGTTTCAAAGAGTCGAGTATTTTTCAAGCGATCTGCTATGTCTTTTATGAATGAATTGTATATGTGTTTTTCGTCATCTGTTTTACTTGTCTTAGGTTTTTGGTGTTCATATTGTTTTATCAGGTTGGTTATAAGTTTTTTTGGGTATCCATTGTTCAGTAAAATGTTGTTGATCGTGATTTTATTATTGACGTGGTAGTCAATGTCACTTATAAAGAGAACTCTGCTTATTAGATTGTAAGCAGTATTTATGATAGTTTGTTTTGGATGTTTTGAGTTGTAGTTAATGATCCTTCCTGATGAAGTTGGTTATTGAAACCAATCCATTTCTAATAATAATTGTGTCTAGACCGACTACCGTGGTTATTTTTTTCTTTTCAACAGTGAATTGAAGCTTTTTATGAAAACTATTGAGGGCGGCTAATGTATTTTCTACGTCCTCTTCTTTTACAATCGCAAAAATGTCGTCTACATATTTTGTTAAAATTTTAGGTTTAGTTTTTAGTTTGTCCAGAATATTGTCAAGAAGTTCTTCGAGCACGATGTCTGCTATACCTATAATCGACGTTTTTTTCGTCGTCCATAGCTCAAGAACCAGTAGAGATATCGATTTCAAATAAATTTTGTTTTACAGATAATAATGCAGAAATATGCAGAAAGGACTCTCAAGCAAATTGCGTGGGTGGTTTTTTTACCATATTAAATTAAAGAAAAAGTCGAAAATTTTGGTTTACCCAAAATATCTCACGAGCCAATAAAGCTAGGGACTTGAATTTATTTTATATTATATATTATGACGTGATGCCAAACAAGTATATATTTGGAAAAAAAAATCCAATTACAGTTTTTTTTACAAATCAAAAAAAACTGAAAACAAAATTTGTCAGCTCGAAAATTTTACGAACAAAAAATGATTTTATCTCCGAAACAATTTTGTGCAACGAAGAATAACGTTCTCAACATCTGGTAAAATTTAGAGAAAAATCGAATTGACAGTTTTTTTTATAAAAAATAAAAACCTTTAAAAAAAAGCATTACTCAAAGTTGGTAAAAATTGAATTTCGACTCAAATATCTTTTCAAAAATTTGAGATTATGGCTTCCAACTTATTTTATCTTATAAGAAATATTGTTTTTAACATTCTTTAAAATTTTGAGAAAAATCGAATTGACAGTTTTTTTACAAAAAATAAAAACCTAAAAAAAAACAATACCAAAACTTAGTACAAATTTACTTTCGACTCAAATATCTTTTCAAAAATTGAAAACATAAGCTTCAAAGAAGGCTTTCTCACAGAAAATATTATTTTCGATTCAGTAATTTTTTTATAAAAATCAAATGCTCAGTTTTTTGATAACAAATAAAAATACAAAAAATAGTACACACATTTCGTAAAAATTGATGTGCGGATCTCGATATCTCGTGAACAATAGAAGATATTGACTTCAAAATAATTTTATTCATCCAATTTGTATTTGTTTATACATATGTATAAGAAATAAAAACTTTTAAGAAATGCTAATAAAATTGGTAAAAATTGGTTTTTAACTAAAAACCTCGGTAAAAAAATAGATTTTGAAATCGAACTATTTCATTATAATTATGCAAAATATTGTTGTTAATTTTTAAATTTTTAAGAATAATTCAACTAACAATTTTTTAACAAAATACGAAAACCTAAAAACTTTTAAGTAAGAAAAATTGACAGACGGGAAGGGAAGTTATCAGTGTAGGTCGCATCCCAGCCTCTTTTTACTTTCATTTTCACCAGAACCAAAGAACGACAGCGTACAATAACGAAAACACAATTTATAATGATTTAAATATCAGAAATAAATACAAATTGCAGATCAATGTGCGGTCTGTTTTGTAACTTGAAATTTCTAACAAATATTTACAATTTTTTGCCAAAACTAATAGAAAAACAAACTCGATGAAGATTTTAATTTATCAAATGGTTTCGTCTAATTCAGTATCTGTCAATATAATTCAGCAAGAACGATAGGCGACACGAGAGCAGTTGTGCTATTTGAAGAAAACTTCTAACGATAACGTTCTTAGCTATCGCTAATAAGATTGTCGTCAGAAAAATTACGTGATAAAAGCCCTGGCTACAGCATTACGGTGCACAGTTTCAATTCTTTCTAACATTAACTTTTCCAAACAGCTATAAATTTTCTAACAATTTCCCTATTGCTGACCGAGAATGTGATTCACGACCGTGCTTTTGTTTTGTGAACTGTGACTGTAAAATGTTTACCATTTTCGCAGAGAAGAAGCGTGTTTTAAATTGTCAAATGTCAGAGAATGGCACTTTCAAAAATGCCAACTGCCAAATTAACTGTTTTTTTTTTTTACAATTAAAACATTTTATTGGAAAATCTTTTTAACAATACAAAATTCTTGAAATAAAAACTTCAAATTATGAAAAAACAATTTTAATTCATATACATATATGCATAAGTACTAAAAGAAAGCTATTTCTTGAACTTATATGTAAATATCTACTCGTCCACAAAATATTCGATCAAAAAAAAGAAACAAACATTGAAACCACTGATGTTTAGACAAAACCTCAAGTGATTTATTGCTAGGCTATATACTAAAAATATCTTCAATAGATACCTACGTACGTCGTACGTATGTATGTATAAGTAATTGCATCCTTTGGCAAAGATAGAGCCATCAAATAAAAGCCCTTAATGGGATTTAGGTGTTTTAATAAAAACAAAAGGATTTAATGGATGTCATCTTATTTGTCACGATATAAAGATTTTATTTGAAATAAATCTTTTGTTTTTGTAATCTTTTTATCAAGTTTATTTTATAAGACAATAATATCATTTCCTTCTAGGGAAAATAAATTTTCATTCCAGGAAAGAATATAAGATAGAACCCCTTTCTAAATCCAAATCAAATAAATGCTTAAGTCCAACGCCTGATTATGACAGTCTGCTTAATTGGATACTCCTCGTATAAATTCCAAAAATGTTACCCATATCTTCTTTAAGTCATCAAACCAATCCACTTCCAGAAATAAAAGTAATTGAGCTTTTTTTTTATTCGTGGCTCAAAAAAGTTCCTAGTCTTCACTTTAGACATCAGCACATTTCAAGAATTTATAAATATTAATAAGAGAATTCCCAAGACTGAATTAATTTTCATTTTTATTAGAAAAACATCACGAAAAATAATACGATAAAAATTTCAGAATGGACACAAAGATGAAGATGAAACCATGAAATACATACTTATACCTCAGGACAAAATTATAAAGTACCGTGTGAATTGAGCCGTTAACAAAATTTTGATGACAAACTTAAGTCAAGCACTTTGTTTTTCTCATCATCACATAAACATTCTTATACTCGTATCTTAAAAAATAACATCAATTATTACAAAGCAAGGACATGTACTCGTATCTAGGTATACCGTGTCTTCTTTGTATGTAAGGGTCCAAAACATTTTAAGTCGAAATAAAATAAAGTATGTTTATTTAAACTTTAAGGAATCAGAAATTCTGAAACAACATTTTATTAACAAGTTTCATACAGAATACTTCCAACCAACAAGTTAGTAAATCATCGGGGAGTCTTAGTGAGTTTGTGTGTTGTTTTTGATTTTTCTGAAAGGAAACAAGGACATTATTAACTTCCCATAGGAAGTTATTGTAACGGGTCCGATTTTACAAATTGAAAATTTTAACATTTCTCGACGTTTTAAGGTCCCTAGAGTCGAAATAAAAGATTTTTAGAAAGATGTCTGTGCGTGCGTGTGTACGTACGTTCGTATGTCCGTATGTCCGTATGTCCGTACGTCCGTTCGTTCGCGACGTTTTTTTCGTCGTCCATAGCTCAAGAACCAGAAGAGATATCGACTTTAAATAAATTTTGTTATACAGATAATAAGGCAGAAAGATGCAGGAAGGGCTCTCAAGAAAATTGCAGTCGTGGTTTTTTTACCATAGCAGTTCAAAAAAAGGTGACAATTTTGGTTAACCCTAGATATCTCATGAACCAACTTGAATTAAATTTTATATCATATATTTTAACGTGATACAAAGGAAGTATATTTTTTGAAAAAAATCCAATTAGCGGTTTTTTTATAAATCAAAAAAACTGAAAAAATTTGTGTCACCTCTAAAATTTTACGACTCAAATATGATTTCATCTCCAAAACAATTTTGTACAACGAAGAATAATGCTTTTGACATTCAATAAAATTTTGAGAAAAATCTAATTAACAGTTATTTTTATAAAAAATAAAAACCTAAAAAAAACATTACTCAAAGTTAGTAAAAATTGAATTTCGACTCAAATATCTTTTCAAAAACTTGAGATTAAGGCTACAAACTTATTTTATCATATAAGAAATATTGTTTTCAACATTCTAAAAAATGTTGAGAAAAATCGAATTGACAGTTCTTTTACAAAAAATAAAAACCAAAAAAAAAATTTTTGAAAGTTGGTAAAAATTGATTTTCGACTCAAATATCTTTTCAAAACTTAGAGATATTGGCTTTAAACTTCTTTAATCTTTCAAAAAATATTGTTGTCAACATTGAGTAAAATTTTGAAAAAAATCGAATTGACATTTTTTTACAAAAAATTAAAAACCGACAAAAAATTAACAAAAATTGTTAAAAATTGATTTTTGACTCAAATATATTTTCAACAATTTGAGATAATGGCTTCTTACTACTTTAAACGTATAAGAAATATTCTTTTCAACAATAGAAACAATTTGGAGAAAAATCGAATTGATTGTTTTTTTTACGAAAAATAAAAACCTAAAAAAAAATGTATAAATGTTGGTAAAAATTGTTTTTCGACGTAAATATCTTTTCAAAAATTTGGTACATTGGCATCAAACTAATTTTATCTTTTAAGAAATATTGTTTTCAACATTCTATAAAATTTTGAGAAAAATCGAATTGACAGTTTTTTTTTACAAAAAATAAAAACAAAAAAAAAAACAATACTAAAACTTGTAAAAATTTACTTTCGGCTCAAATAGCGTTTCAAAAATTACAAATATTAGCTTATTATTTTATTATTATGTTATTATATTATTTTTTATTATTTATTATTATTTTATACTTATTTTATTTCACAGAAAATATTGTTTTCGATTTTCAGTAATTTTTTTTTATAAAAATCCAACAGTCCGTTTTTTCATAAAAAAATAAAATCTACAAAAAATAGTACGCAAATTTGGTTAAAATTGATACATATAGGCAAACTTTTAAGCAAGACAAATCGACAGACGGGATGGGAAGTTATCAGTGTGGGTCGCATCCCAGCCTCTTTTTTTATATTTAATTTAAACAAGCTTCCTAGGTATCAGCGTTACATCTTGCGAACGAAAAGTGTATAGTTATGAGCTTCATGAGCAATCAAAAAAAAAAAAAAAAGAAATTAATTGGTTCTCTTGTTGAGCATAAAATGTTCCCAAAATAAACTTTAGATCAGTGAAAAGTAAACATAAGAGTTGACATTAATTAACTTTCTAATAAACCAACAACATTGAAAATACATAGCAGGCCTAATCGTTTTAAGACTTTTTTTGAAATGAAATAAAGTTTTTATAAAATGCAAATTATTTTAAGGGACGATATTCTTTCAATGGATTTTACGTTCACGTAAAACTTAAGGAAGATTAATTGATTGAAAAAAAAAATAAATGTAGATTTTTTATTACATGAATGATTTTCTGTGGTTTATTACTAAAAATATTCTTTGTTGTTGTTGTTTGTGTTCTTTATTTTATTTAAAAGGAAGCTTTGAATTTTTTTTTTGGTTCAATTCCAGTAATTTTAATGAAGCTTACCACAGGTCCTAATTAAGCTGACCAGACCACAACATAACCGCAAGGTAATTATTTTTAGAAACGTTTGTAGAATTGTTACAATCTATTGAACCATTAGAACAATTTTATTTTAAATACATAAATCTTTGTTGTATTGTGTATCTATGTAAAGAGTTTTTCGGAAATTTATTTGGTTGAAGGTATACGAGTCTATGGCTCTGTACTGGGGAAGCAAATGATTATTTGGTCGTAATTTCACGCCAAGGTTCTCAATTAAATAAATATCTGTGATCCTACTTTTCTCACAATTGTATTTTATTTTACATTAGACAAAGCATCTTTCAAGGAAACGGCTTTTCTATATCCTTTATGGGTAATTCCTGTGATGATAAGGTTTCCATGTCTCACAGGCTCCAAGCGATTATTCTCTAGATTTGTAGAAGCAAGAAAATTGAATTTCATAAATACTTTAAATTTACTTCAAACGAAACAATTTCTTGAAAAGCAAGTTATGCTTTTATGTTATTAAAGTTGTCACAGACACATTTTTCTGGAAATGCAATGGCATTTGAATTATGGAGGAAAAAAATAAATCACACACGAGTACATATCAGAAAATATATTTATATTGCAGTAGGTTTAGGAAGATTACGTCATATAAGTTTAATTTTTTGAAATTTCTTTAATATCTATATGAATTGCACTTTATGTATATCAGGGTGGCTAGATGCAGAAAGGACTCTCAAAAAAATTGAGTGGGTTATTTTTTTTACCATAGCAATTTAAAAAAAGGTGAACATTTTAGTTAACCCTAAATATCTCTCAAAACAAGCTTACGACTTGAATTAGATTTATTATTATAAAATGTGATGTGATACCACACAAATATATTTTTCGAAAAAAATCCAATTAACGGTGTTTTTATAAATCAAAAAAACTGAAAAAAAAATATTTGTCACTTCGAAAATTTTACTAACGAAAAATGATTTTATCTCCAAAACAATTTTGTACAACGAAACATAACGTTTTTGCCATCTGTTAAAATTAATTAGAAAAATCGAATTGATATTTTTGTTTACAAAAAATAAGAACCTAAACAAAACATTACTAATGGGTGATTTTTTTGAGGTTAGGATTTTCATGCATTAGTATTTGACGGATCCCGCGGGATTTCAGACATGGTGTCAAAGAGAAAGATGCTCAGTATGCTTTGACATTTCATCATGAATAGACTTACTAACGAGCAACGCTTGCAAATCATTGAATTTTATTACCAAAATCAGTGTTCGGTTCGAAATGTGTTTCGCGCTTTTTTATCGACAAATTTTGTTCAGCGATGAGGCTCATTTCTGGTTGAATGGCTACGTAAATAAGCAAAATTGCCGCATTTGGAGTGAAGAGCAACCAGAAGGCGTTCAAGAACTGCCCATGCATCCCGAAAAATGCACTGTTTGGTGTGGTTTGTACGCTGGTGGAATCATTGGACCGTATTTTTTCAAAGATGCTGTTGGACGCGTTACGGTGAATGGCGATCGCTATCGTTCAATGCTAACAAACTTTTTGTTGCCAAAAATGGAAGAACTGAACTTGGTTGACATGTGGTTTCAACAAGATGGCGCTACATGCCACACAGCTCGCGATTCTATGGCCATTTTGAGGGAAAACTTCGGAGAACAATTCATCTCAAGGAATGGACCGGTAAGTTGGCCACCAAGATCATGCGATTTGACGCCTTTAGACTATTTTTTGTGGGGCTACGTCAAGTCTAAAGTCTACACAAATAAGCCAGCAACTATTCCAGCTTTGGAAGACAACATTTCCGAAGAAATTCAGGCTATTCCGGCCGAAATGCTCGAAAAAGTTACCCAAAATTGGACTTTCCGAATGGACCACCTGAGACGCAGCCGCGGTCAACATTTAAATGAAATTATCTTCAAAAAGTAAATGTCATGGACCAATCTAACGTTTCAAATAAAGAATCGATGAGATTTTGCAAATTTTATGCGTTTTTTTTTTAAAGTTCTCAAGCTCTTAAAAAATCACCCGATACAATAAATTGGTTAAAATGTACAAATATCTTTTCAAAATTTAAAAACTTTGGTTTCAAACTATTTTATCGCACAGAAAATATTGTTTTCGACATTTAGTAAATTTCAAAATCAGTTTTTTCATATAAAATTAAAATTTAAAAACAATATTACGCAAAATTGGAAAGAATTTGATTTTCGATATCTCGTGAATAATAGAAGATATTGACTTCAAACAATTTCTCATTCATACAATTTGTATTTGTTTGTATAAGAAATAAAAACTTTTAAGAAATGCTTAAGAAATTTGGTAAAAATCGGTTTTCGAATTAAATTCTTGTTAACTTAATTAGATTGTGAAATCTAATATTGTAAAATATTGTTGGTAATTGATTTTTTTTTAAATAATTCAACTGACACCTTTTTTTAACAAAACACGAAAACCTACAAACCTTTTAAGCAAGGCAAATCAAGAGACGGTATGAGAAGTTCGCAGCCTCTTTTTTAAATTTAAAAACTTATTACTTTCATTTAAATTTTTGTTTATTTGCGGCTGAAACTTGTTGATTATTTTACACGAATTGCGTCTTTACGACTTGAGAAGAACGTGAAGTATTAGAGACGATATTATCTTTCACATGGGCCAAAAAAATCAGCTCTTTGAGAAATAACACGGTCAGTAAATATTTTATTGCTAAATTTTGATTGTTTCGTTGCATCCGGTGACACTTGACGTCAATTATCTTTCGATTTCGGCCTTTCCTTCAACGTTACAGTTCAAGAAGCCTCATTTTCGAATAAGTATAAGGTCCAATGAATTCGCTATCAGTGCTTTTCTACACTTTCCGAGACCAAAATACTCCTATTTGGTTGGCTTTAACTATTTATAGAAGCTTTCGAAATACAGATTAGCAAGCGTCAGAATCAAGTCTTCATCTATCTTGTATTGCCAAACGAGAATAACATATCTTACATACAAATCTTATTAACAATTAGCAATAGCTTCAAACGTTAAAATACATTCCAATGTATAATAATGCGAAAAATCACAAGTATAAGATTATTTCAGATTTGACAACTGAAAAGATTTTACCATCGGCACCTAATTAGAGTCTATCCTGCATACTGTGATGATCAGTCCAAAATTCAATGTATTAGTCAAATTATAAAGGTAAAGGTAAACCTGGATATCAATAATTGCAGGAGTTGAAGAAATTTCAAATTTTACATCCTTTGAATATAGTCCTGTCTTTGACACTGGCAATTTTCCAGAATTTTCGAAAATAGCAAAGAATTTGCCAATATCAAAGAGTAAAGCTGCCAGAGAAGTTGATAGCCCTAGACCTATATCACTTCTTTCTAATATCGGTAAATTGTTTGAGCGGGTTTTAGCCAATCCTTTAAATAGCTTCTTTGAAAATACCGATATCATTCCAAACATCCAGTTTGGTTTTAAAAAACGAAACTCAACAGAACATGCCCTCCTCTTACTCCAGGATAAGGCCATTCAGAATCTGAGAAATAAAAAGTGTACTCGTAAAAAATTGTTTACAAAATGGAGATTGAAAATCAATACAAGCAAATGCGGATTAACTTGTTTTAGAAACGCCAGTGGTAAAGGACATTATCTAGCGGTGAAATAGAAGGAAATCAGTAAGCCTAAAATTAAATAACGTTGAAATTCCATTATGATCGAGAAAAAAGTATTTTAATTTTCAAAACCGACGACTTCTTTTTAATAAACACGGTAAAGCAATTATTAAAAAGGCCAAGATGGTTAAAGGGTCATTAAAAACTTTATTCTATTCGAAATCTACTTACGGTTTTTGTACTTGGTTTAAAATTTCAACTTATGTATAGCAAGAGAATTGGAGATTTTTGAACGGAAAATATTGAGATTTTGTTGTGGAATATTTTAAAACCTAGATAAGAAGTGGTTTTCAAACAAAACAATATACGAAGCAATTAATGTTACACCATTACTGTAGTACCAAATAATATTTAATATTCGGGTCATTTGCCCTATTAAGACCAGATACAAACCTTAAAGGTCCGTTTATCGAAAGAGTTTCCACTTAACTTTCGATTATAGAGGATGATATTGATAGACTAAATGTTATGTTTTACTTCAAAAGAGAACTTGCTAACATAGACTTTTGTAGAATACTTATACTTAGGGGCCGGCCGGTTATAGCTATCAGTAAAATCCATCAGTAAAATTTGAAACAGGAGGAATCTGAAATGTTTTACTGATGAGCGTTTATAGCAATCAGTAAATTTACGTCATTAAATTAAATGTCACTTTGAGGCTTCGCGCCTCAGACAATTTTTTGTACTGCTGCTTTCATCAGTAAAATTTTTAATGATGTGATCGGAACAGTAAAAAATTGGAACACCAACAGTAAAACGAAATGGTTTTTTTTTGGCTTTTGGCAGTCAGCTGTTCAGTAAAATGAAATTTCATCATTAAAAAAATTAAAATTGATTTATAAATTAAATAAAACTTTAAATGCATTGTTTCTTTTTGAAAAAAAAAATACTTGAATATAGGATTCATCTTATTGCATCAATCTTTTGCTAGAAATAAATCTGTAACATGTTCAAAAACTAAGAACAAAAATTTTACTGACGGATTTTACTGATAGCTATAACCGGCCCCTTAGGGTTATCCATAAATACAAAATTGTACATATATTAGGTGGACCTCTTTAGTTGTAGTTTTAAGTTTTGATTTTAGTTTTAGTTTTAATTTTAGTTATTAAGTTATGTTTGCCATAAAGAGTATAAAAGGAATTGTTCGCCCTGAGTAACCAACAAGAAATAAATTATAATTATTCAATTTCAATTATAAAGATCTTCGAGAAATGTACAAATCTGTGGGTTTATCAACATTACAGCAGCAATAATTTCAGTTGTTCTTGAGTGACAACCTTGGTTTCAATTCTTAACATCACTAACTTTGTCCCAACAGCAAAAGCTGACACATTTAGATGTGATATCTGCCCAATTAGATGGCTGTTCAAAATTAAACCGCTTATAGCAAAATGTTTTAATAATTATAAGTTGTGAACTTAATTTGTTTGAAAAGAAAGTCAATTTTGTATAACTTTTAAATACGTAGAATAAAATTAAATTGAAACTGTTTTCATTGTTTTTTCGTAAATCATTTAAGATCAACACACCATATTTCTAAAATCTTTTCAGCACATTATGCTGTTACTATCTGTAAAGTAAAATTTATTTGAAGTCGATATCACTGCTGTGTAAAAAAGGAATTCAAACATTTTAAAAAATAAGCACCATCCTACTTTCTACTCCTACATGGAATTTCTAGTTTTCTAAAGAAGAAAAATGTATATGTATGTAAGTAGGTGCCATTATGAATCAGGATGATATGACTAAAAGTATGTTATATACGAGAGTGGTTTTCAGGAGATTATAAAATATTATGTGGGATTTTGCTTGAAATATTTATTTTTTTAAGTGTTTAAAAAAATCATTCATATGAACTCGAAATTTATTAGTTCGTCAGCGATTAATTCTCTACTTTTGTCCAATATCATTTATCTGCTTTGATTCTACTTTATTGCTAAACAACTTCAAATATTCTTGTTTTATTCACCACCAAATTAATGCATAAATAAATATCGATAGATTGAAATACATCATTTCGCCTTTAAAGTTAATTTTTGCATTTTTTGTGTTCTGAAATAATTCAAGAAACCATATTTATTTATTTAATCCGTTAATTATCTAACGTTAATATAAACTTATAGCTATTAACATAATTTTTAATTTAAAATTTTAATTAACATAGAAATAAATAAATACTATAACATATTAAAAAAGCTTTCTTTAAATTGTTTACTTTTGACATTGTCATTAACAGATGAAATTAAATTATAAAATTTATTGAAGACTGAAATCAATTGATTTAAAGTTCTGCTAAAGATCGGACATAAAGGTATCTGTCTTCTTATGCTTTTTTGACTATAGCTAAAATTTAGACGATTCAGAGCTGTTGCGGATATAATAGAACCATTAATTAATTAAAAAAAAAAACAAAATTGGAGTTAATGTCTATGTTGTGAAAGTGTATGGAGGTTTATTAGCAAAAGTCTCTGAGAATAAGGAGAATATTTGGGAAAACGGAAGAAAACGAAGACAAAAACGCATAAATCTTTTTTGGATACTTTCAAGTCTGTCTATATGGACTGAATAGTATGGTGCCCATATAACACAGCCGTATTCAAGTATTGGCCTGATAAATGATACATAAAGAAGTCTTAAGATGTAGGGGTCACGAAAATCACGAGAAAAACGTTTAATAAAACCTATAATCTTGTTAGCTTTTTTACCTATAAAGTTATAATGGTCACAGAACGTTAATTTACTCTCAAGAATAACACCTAAATCAGAGAAAACGGAAAGCTTACAAAGGGAGGAAGAATCTAATAAATAGTTATAATCTATAATTGTTTTTTTGGGTGTAAAGCACATAGTTTTACATTTGTCAATATTCAATAAAAGTCGGTTTGTATTGCACCATTTCCTAAAACTATGAAGATCTTCTTGAAGCTGTGAGCAGTCATTAATTGAACTAATAGATTTGAAAATGTTAATGTCATCAGCGTATATTAAAACGGAGGAGTTTTTTATAACGGATGTTATGTCATTTATATATAAGATAAATAATAAAGGACCTAAATGGCTACCCTGTGGAACACCAGAGTTGACGTAAAATTGGTCGGAGAGTTCATTTCTGAATATAACGCTATAACTTCTGTTCTTAAGATAAGACGAGATCCACGTCAAGAATTTGTCGTTAAACCCTAAGGCCTTAAGTTTATGGACTTAAGTCTTGTGACACAATTTGTCAAAGGCTTTACTGAAATCTGTGAATACGCAATCTACTTGCTTACGATCTTCGAAGGAGTCAAGGCAGAAAGAAGTGAAGTGAAGTAGGTTTGTAATTATTGATTTATTCTGGACGAAACCATGTTGATTTTCACATACAATTGATTTACAATTAAAGTATAACATCTTACAGATAATGGACTCAAATAGTTTGGGAATAACGGAAAGTTTGGCAATCGGCCGGTAATTCGTTATTTCATTCTTAGACCCTTTTTTATGAATCGGAGTTATAAATGCACTTTTCCATAATAGTGGGAAAATTGAGCTTCTAAGAGATTCATTGAACAAAACAAACAGAGGGTACGATAAATGAGACACACATTTTTTTAAAACACATGATGGTACTCCATCAGGGCCAGGGTGGAAACATTCATCAAGTTCTGAGACACAACGAACAATTGAATCCTCACATATTGTCAAGTCAAGTGAGTTAAGGTGTGGATAATTTTGGACTGGAAAGAACGAATCGGGAATTTGAAAAGAAGGAGGCACGTCGAAAGCATCTTTGAAGAAATTAGCAAACATATTTGAAATTATTTGGGAGTCATGACTTGTTGTGTTATTAAAAGACATAGAGTTTGGGTAACCGTCCGTTTTTCTTTTACTTTTCACGAAATCCCAGAAGTTTTTTGGGGTCTGTTTCAATTCATTTTCAATTTTTATAATATAGTCAGAGTATAGAATATTGGAGTAGTCAATGAAAATATTTTTAAGTTCGGAGTAAATCCTGAAGTCTTCTTCTGCTCTTGTTTTACTAAATTTTAGCCATGCCTTATTTCTTTTATTTTTTAAGTTTTTTAATTGAGTGTCAAACCATGGTGGAGTTTTAGATTTATAGCGAGATTTCCGTAATGGCGTAGTTTCATAAAAAACAGTTAAATGGAATACTATAAAAATTTAGACACATGTCATCAATATTACGATTTAGAAGCAGTTGTTCCAGCCAACATTACACAAAAAGTTAGTTAGTTCATTAAAGTTACATTTTTTAAAATTGAATTCAAGTTTTTCATTTGATGTATTAGGGATATTGCACACGTTTTTATTCAGTGATATATTTAAAGCTGGATGGTGACGGTCTTCTTCTACTAGTTTAACATCGGCTGGAGATACAGCTACGTCAGTATTTATCGTGTCGGAGAAAAATATCAAATCCAAATATTTGTTGCATTGATTGGCAACCCCATTAAATTGAACAAGTCCACAAGAAGCTAAACCATCAATAATTGTGAATTCATTGGTGCTCGTTGGGCTGATAGGTGTGAAATAGTTGAAATCTGATGATTTTGTCCAGTTGAGGTTCGGAAGATTGAAATCACCTACGATCAGCAGTTCATCATTAGGTTCCATTTGGTCGTGGATCTTCTCAGTTAAATGTATGCAATTTTCATAGACAAAACTGGTAGATCTTGGAGGTATGTATACTGAGATGATAAAGAGATAACCTGTTTCCAATTTGATTTTGATACATAGCATTTCGACGTCAGAAAGATCAAAAGTATCAACCAAAATGCATATAAGGTAGTAGAAACCATCAGTTTTAAGTTACTAATTAAATTCCTTAAGAGAAATCATTAAATATCAGAACTTTCTTTAATGTTTGTAAGAAACTGATTTATTAGATATGACCAAGACAAGAGTTTCTATCTTTCTGCACGAAAAATAAAATTATTTCAACCTTTCAAGTGAGTTATTCCTTATTTAATTCAAATTATAAAGAAAAACCTTTGATAAATTAGCTAAAGAGTGTTTGATTAAATCACTTTTAATTGAT
Source organism: Eupeodes latifasciatus (assembly GCA_920104205.1). Classification (NCBI taxonomy): domain Eukaryota; kingdom Metazoa; phylum Arthropoda; class Insecta; order Diptera; family Syrphidae; genus Eupeodes; species Eupeodes latifasciatus. The sequence goes on along the minus strand of OV049924.1, from coordinate 38,048,134 downwards.
AAAGTTTAACCAACCCAACTTTTCATGAGCAATGAGCAAAACAGGTTAATGGTAAAAAGAAAACAATTACATTTGCACGATTTTGTCATTCCTTTCCTTTTATTGAAATTAATGAAGTTTCTTTCATTTTGATATTTCAATTGATATTTAATATCATATTTTTTTGAAGGAATAAATAAATGTCATATTTTAAATTCATATTCATGCATTTTTCAATCAAAAATGTTCGCAAAACTCAAATAGGAAGTTTAGCTTGGTGCTACAAAAATTCCCTAAAATGAACAGTGGAAGGGAAATTTTTTATCAGGGGTAAAGCTTTTATGAATGCGCATGCCTTAAAAATATAAAATTCAACTGCATTTTTGTTTAAAATTCAAAATTAATACATGAACCTTCATTATTAGACCTTTTTTAGACTTCTGAAATAATCTATAGCACAATAGAATTATTAAGAAACTTAAATGTATGTCATATAAAATATGCAAATAAAAATTTAAATTCTATACATTTTCAAAGAATATGTTAGAAATCGAGTTTAGAATTTGTTTTTGTAATAACTCAGTAACATAAGGCGAAAAAAGCGGTCCACCATTTAATAAGAGATAATAAGCTGGCAATATGCTTTCATCCATTGCTTTTCCTGTTCTTAACATTTTGAAAAAAATCTCATCAAAGCTCGTGTAAGTATTGACCGCAAAAAGTCACGAAAACCACTTTTTAGTGATTATCTCCGTTCTATGGGTCAAATGGTGTTAACACCTTATTCCAAAATTGTCATGCATAAAATTTTCTAAAATTTGTCAAAAAAAGTTCAACACTAAGCATAATGGTTTTTTAATTGATGGGGGTAGATTTTGGCGCCCCATGGCGACCATTTTGTTATTTTGTTTTAATGACATCTGTCCAATCGTTTGTTTATTATTCAGTTGTTTATGCCAAATCATCGTGGTATGTTACACGATTGAACATGTTGCAAAATTATCAAACGCAAACCGAAATTCTTTATTATTATCTTTATCTATTTATTTATTTAAACAACACAAAATATGAAAACGAAACCGATTTAAATAATTTGCAATAGGTAGCCGGCGCGCACGAGCGGATACCTACTTATTAATGTAAACAATTTAAAATGTCAAATTCTAAAAAGGGTTGGTTTGTTAGTTTTACAACAGACAGCAAAAACAGTGCTGTCACCCAGTAGCTAAGTTTGGGGTGGGTTTGATAACAGGTAGATTTTATTAATCGAACTGGATTAATAAAATGGAAATGAATTATAAAATTAATAAAAGTTACTACTCCCCTGAGTAGTAACAACAAAATAATAAAAAAAAGTGGGCGCCAGGAAGTATTATGGTACTTACCATCACCAATCAAGAAAAAAATAAAGAAAGCGGAAACTTACTTCCCAATTAAAATAAAATTCAAAAGTAATTTTTCACTAAGAAAAGGTTAAGATATTTTATTTTGTATCTGGGAAACCTTTATAAGTATAGGTAGAAAACCCAGAATTTTTTCAAAAAAAAAATTGTTGTACAATTTAAATTGATACAAAGAACAAAAAAAAGAAAGAGAACAATTGTTGTGTAACAAAGGACACAAAGAAAGGTCACCTTGGGAAAGTTCCCGAAGAACAAAGAATTTTATGGACGCGGGTCCCGCAATCTCGGGAGACAAAAGAAACGACCGAAAGTCTAATAGGTTAAATTTTGGCTCTTTATAGCCAACCACAAATTACCAGAAAATATGGACACACAAAACTCACTCAAAAGAAATAAAAAAAATATACTTAGCTTCTTTCTGTTTGCAAAAATAGATCCTGCCTCTCCTTTTCCTCTCTTCTTAAAAACGCCTTCCTCACAAATTGTATGTTTTTCTTTATCAATTTTTAATATTTTTCTAACACGATTTTTTTCTTTTCTCCAAAATTTTTCACAACCTTTTTTTTCTCCTCTAAAATCCTTCACCCCTTTCACTTTTTTTTTGACCTCACTCTTCTAAGCTTCTCCAAAAAGTGCCATATTCATGGCGAACTTCCCTCATCCAAGAGGCCACGACAAATATGCCATCCTACTCTGACCTCTTGTTATGATCTGGTTTTCCCTTTCGGTCTAACTGCGACACCTGGCTTTTTCGCTGGGGTGCATGCCAATTTCAAAAACCAGCCAAACCTTTGTGGTCTCTTTCACATTGGTGATTTGAACACCAACCTTGGCTTAATGGACGAGTTCAGTTCTTATCCGTCAAATCCAATTGGTCTAAAAAGTAAACGAAGAATTTTTGAGTGTTCGCGAGTAAAATCCCCAGCCCAAACCGGCCCAGTTTAATAACTTGAGGAAAGCGTTCTTGTAATTAGGAACCTTGGAATTTCTCAACCAAGACTAAGAGGCAGGGTCCGATAGTTTTAAATTTAGACTCTAAACCCTTAGACTTCCGTGCAGACAATTTAAAGGGAAGGGAAACACATCGCAAGGTGACCTTACTTAGTATTCCGACACTTTAGGGTGGGCATTAAGCCATACTAATTTTAGGGTGGTGTGCCAATTAGATAAACGATGCACACTGTCCGTTGAACATGGGTAAACTCAACTCTTCATGTTATTCTCTTTGTGTGGACCACCTGTCGCACACTCAATAAAGCCGTCTTTGTGACTCATCCGTCACACAATTATGCATTTTGTGACCGCCCGTCACAAATTTTAAAAATAACTTAAAATGTGGACCCTCTGTCACACAACTCCGCATTACCAATGAAAGACCTATTTTGTTTGCTTTTCCAAAATACAATAAGAGCAGGACACTGACTGATGGAAAGCAGGATTCTACTGAACTCTTAAAATATTTTGGAGCCGCAACTACGAAAGGAAGGTTAAAAAAAAAGGAAAAAGGATATGAGATAGGCTAGTGAAACTTGTTGTGGTAAATTTTACCGCAACAAACAGCACGTTCAAATGATAAAACTTTTTTTTATCAAAATGAGAATTTTTTAAGAATTTTGCTACGGGACTTGGGCCTACACCCGTACAAGATCCAACTGACCCAGGAGCTCAAAGTTCATGACCATAGACAACGCCGCCGTTTGTTCGCTGACTGGGGTTCGAATCGTTTGGAAGAAGACCCCAATTTTGGCCGAAAAATCATCTTTAATGACGAGGCGCATTTTTGGATGAATGGCTGTTAACAAGCAACATTGCCGTATTTGGGACGACACTAATCCACGCGAGGTTCACCAGGCAATAATGCACCCTCAAAAAGTTGCCGTTTGGTGTGGAGTTTGGGCTGGCGTTGTTATTGGTCCGTACTTTTTTGAAAACGAAGTTAGTGAGCCGGCCACCGTCCACAGCGAGCGCTACATAACAATGTTAACTAATTTCTTTTGGCCCAAATCATACCATATGGACCTAGACGACATGTGGTCTAGCAGGACGGCGACGCGGCACTACGCGCCACACAGCAATCGCCACGATTGACATTTTGACGACTTGAGGCTAAGGTTATCTCTCGTAGGGGTGATGTGAATTGGCCACCAAGGTCATGCAATTTGACCTTGCTAAACTTTTTCGTGTGGGGTTTCTTGAAGTCGCAGGTCTATGCAAATAAACCACAATCGACCGATGCCTTAAAAGTGAACATAACACATGCCATCACTCCAATTCAGCCGGATCTATGCGGGAGAGTCATTGAAAATTAAACCATTTGGATTCGTGCCACCGTAAGAAGCCGAGGCGGGCATTTGAATGATGTCATATTCCACACTTAATGGCATACATGTGCCTTTCAAATAAAAAAATAATTTTATTAATACCTCACACATAGCTTGATTTATTCCATTTCAACATCAACCCGTTCTTATTAAAAAACCCTTTATTTAAAAGTTAAGTTTTTCAAAAAATCATCAAATCAAATCAAATCAAATTAGTGTCTGGTCTGTGCCACCTAAAGTTTTTTTCTTGCAAGGAATTGACAAAACATCCAAGAGTAATTCGTGTCATGGAAAGTGCTTTCTTAAATAAGCCGTTCAGATTCGGCTTAAAACTGTAGTTGCCCTCCACCCTTGACAAAATTACTCGCACAGAGGAAGGGTTGAGAGTTGTAAGTCACTAGGCCACAGTTTTTAACGGACTGTTTCGCCACCACCTAATTTAAAAAAAATTATTTTTGTTAACATTTTTAATTTTGTTACTCGTAGTAATAAAAGTATTTCGAAAACAAAATTAATTAAACATATTTATTGTTTTTAATCGATTAAAATACTTGTACCCTTGGGAGTTCTTTTTTACCTTTTGGTAAAATTTACGAACCTCATTCCTGTTGTTCTCCTCGATCGCGCGCTTCTCGTGCTCTCTTTTTTTCCATCTAAGAAGCCGGTGTTCCTCTCTCCTCCTCTGCTCGTAGAGCTCGCGAGCAGCTCTGGTCCTTCTGTGCAGGGCCGTTTTGTATGCCTCTTGCTTCGCTGCGTGCGCTTGCCGGCATTCGTCGTCAAACCAGGGGTTTCGCTGTTGTGGACGTGTGAAACCTAGCACTTCAGAGGCGGCATCTCTGATGGCTGCAAGGCAATGTTGCCACTGGTTTTCAATGCTTAATGCATGCCGCATAGGACTCCTTAAGAGGTTACTAGAGACTCGATCGGAAAAGGACATGGCAGTCTCTTGCGATTGTAGCCGTCTAACGCCGAAACTTCTCACAGTACTTCCTTGTTTTGGCTTGGATCGGGATATCCGTAGTCGTACCTTGGCTACAACGAGGTAGTGGTCCGAGTCAATGTTGGCCCCTCGGAATGTTCGGATATCCTGTATACTGGAGAAGTGTCGTGCGTCGATCGCAATGTGGTCAATCTGGTTGACGGTTGATTGATCAGGAGATTTCCATGTCCCCTTGTGGATATTGAGATGTGTGAACTGCGTACTAGCTACCAGAACGTCTCGCCCCGCAGCGAAATCGATCAGCCTGAATCCGTTGTCGGAGGTGGTGTCGTGCAGGCTGTATCTTCCGATTGTGCCACCAAAGATGTCTTCTCTTCCTAGCTTGGTGTTAAAATCTCCTAAGACAATTTTAATGTCATAGCCAGGGCACTGCTCATATGTCTTGTCCAAGAGCTCGAAGAATATGTCTTTGGTGTCTTCATCTTTCTCCTCTGTTGGGGCATGCGCGCATATTAGGATTATGTTGGCGAATTTAGCCTTGATGCGGATTGTCGTGATGCGCTCGCTCACACTGTGGAAACTCAAGACTTTTTGCCTGAGTCTAGTTCCAACAACAAATCCACACCCAAATAGACGCTGCCTTTGTTCTCGGTAGCAGTCGCCGTAGTATATATCGCAGTCTTTTAGTTTGCGTTTGCCCGGTCCATCCCATCGCACTTCTTGGATGGCGGTAATATCTGCCTTGCAGCAGTTTAGGGCTTCCGCTAATTGTTCGGCTGCACGTGGTCTGTTAAGGGACCTAACATTCCACGTACAGATCCGAAGTTCGTTGTCCTTATTTCGTTTGCTAGGGTTCTCAACAGTGAATCCGTCAGTATCCGAGGCTTGTTGGTGCTTCGCAACTAGAAAATTTTTACGTGGTCAGGAAGTCACCCTGACGGCACAACCCCCAACCTGGAGGGCCAGATCCTTAGTATAACTCCAAGGACGGGGAGCCGGATAAACCGCTCCTTATAGGCCTGGGCTCCGAATAAGTCGTAGAAGCCCTATAAGGTGTTCACTAAGTAGTTCAGCCTTACTGGAACTGTAGACGCCACCGTTGATTCCATCTCAAGAATTCGTCCGCTGCCGTCTGGATAAGGAGAGGTGCCTTAGTGGAAACACCTCTCCCCCCCTCTCTCGTTTGCTGCCCCCAACAACTTTCCACTGGGGTTAGAACCCAATCTCCAGTTGAGGTACTAGGCACCCGATGTTCACCACGGGGAGGTGAGAGTAGGAGTTGATAGACAGAGGTGGGTTTTGAGAAAAAACCTGTGGACGCTTGTGTCCTCTTGAATGCACATGTCTACCATTTGAACATGTTTTTTGTTTGAAAGCACAAATAATCGTATCGAGCTATTTTTAATTTTTTTTTGTTTTTATTACATACATACATCAAAAATAATTCAAAACTAGTTTTTATTCACAACTAACTTACAAATGTAAAATATTTAAAACTCTGAGCTACTTTTAAACTATAAGAGCAAGTTCTTGCAATCCATCCATGCATTTATTTCTTTTCGTTACGTAAAGATTTCACTTGAACTTTGTTCCCCCAAAATATTGGTCTTAATGTCTATGATTTTTCTTCCAAAAACTTTGCAACGAAATGCCCATTCATTGAACACAACTTTATGAACTGTGTAATTATAAATTAAGTTACGCCTCCAAAACCATAGTGAGATAAAAGTTTAACTTAGAAAAAGAAAAAAAGTTCTGTTCGATTAGGTATAATTAAAATTAAATAATTAATGTTTCTAAACATGCATATCTGTATAAATACGAAGCTTTTTATCTCAATTCCATCATTGTAGTTTCTACCTTCTAAACCAAAAAAAATAAAAATACTTATGGGATCTTTTAAATACCTTCACAAGGACTACCCCATTGAGAATTCGTATTTTTTAATTGCGAAATTTTGCCTCATCTGGTTGGGTATATATCCTCAAACGGAACGGTCGTCATTCTTGCGCATTTTAGTTTTTCTATTTCACGTCGTTGTGCTGAGTTTAGGATCCTTATGTCAGTTCTGGTATGGGTTCTACTATATAAAATCTGATTTGATAAGAGGTATTGATGCTTTATGCCCGGCCATACCATGTGCAATATCGGCCGTCAAAATGCTTTTGGTTCATTGGCATGGCAAAGAACTCTCTCGGGTCCTTTATCATATGAAGGCTGTTCTTTTAACTGGTTTGTTTGCATTTGATTTTTTGTGTCTGTTAAAAAAAAAAAATAAAAAGTTTCATTATTCATTGAACTCAAAAAACACGTACATAGATCTGGATGAGAAAAACAAGAAGATAATCCAACACTTTGCAGTTCGAGCAACCAGACTCGCATTCCTGCTCCTCGTCTCTGGAATAATGGCCAACGTTGTTTATACCCTACGGCCAATTATCACTAATATGGTTCGACTGTCAATGGGAATGTCGTATATATTCGATGATACTCCTTTGAAGGCAATGTGAGTTCTTTTTTTTTTAGTTTTGAAATTTTATGTTAGGATCTGAAAAAAAAACTAATCAATTTTTACCTCATCTCACACGAAGGGTCCCATCAGTGCTATTGACGCTACCCTGGTATCCATTTACATACGCCCTTAATTCATATATGGCCCAAATATGTATCACTTCTTTCACGGGAGTCGATGGAATGTTTATAACTTTTTGTCTTTATGCTGCTGCTTTGTTGAAGATTCTCCAAAAGGATCTGCAAAAAATACTTGAAAGTCGTTACTATGCTCGCAAGCCGCACAAATTTTAAATTATTGATTTTTTTTATAAAGGTTGTACCCATATGACTCCTGACGAGAATCGGAAGAGCTATGAACGACTTGGAGTAATTGTAAGACGTCATAATGAAATAATTGACTTGGTCAAGAAGTTTTCATCCCTTTATATGTGGATAATTTTGATACACTTTTCGACATCGGCATTAGAAATCGGAGCAAGTATAATTGAGGCTTTATTGGTAAGTGAAATGGGTGATTTTTTAAAAGCTATAGGAAAGTTTTTTCAAAAAATCACATAAAATTCAGAAAAATGCATGAAATCATTATTTGAATCGATAGTACGGTCCATATAGTTTAATTTTTGAAGATTATTTTATGCAAATGTTGACCTTTACCGTAAAGTCCAATTTTAGCATACTCTTTTCAACATTTCGGCCGGGGTATCTCACGAATAAATGCTTCAATGTTGTCTTCCAATACGTCAATTGAAGCGGCCTTGTCTGTATAGACATGAGCTTTAACATAGCCCTACAAAAAAAGTCTAAAGGCTTTAAATCGCACGATCTAGGCGGCCCATTCACCAAAAATTTAACGTTGCAGTAGGTCTTTCGGCTTCAATTCTTGCACCAGCTGTATTTTGAAAGGCATCACACCTAAATCCTTCCGGAAAATTGTCCACGTTGTTGAGTAACAGAGGCCCAATTGCTGAGAACGGCGGCGACGAATCGATAATTGATAGTCATTATTAACACTGGCCGATACAGCTGCGATATTTTCTTCAGTTCGCACTCTACGTAAGCGTGTTTTGGTGGTTTAATGCCTAAAAATGTAAATTTGGTGCGAAATTTAGTCACAATAGCTTGAATAGCCGTTTCAGTGGGTCGATTAAACTGACCATAAAATGGAAGAAGCGCGCGATGAACTTTCTTAACAGAGCATGCATTTTGATAATAAAATTCAATAATTTGCAAGCGTTGTTCGTTTGTAAGACGATTCATGGTTAAATTATAGACCAAACTAAAGATGTTTGACTGTGAAACAACAAAACAACAAAACGTGCTTCAGCTATTTAAACCAGTTTTGCCAAAAAGATAATAGCTAAAAAATCACCCTTTAATTCTGAAAAATACTGAATTTTTGAAGTTTAATTTTAAGGAGATAACCATTAAAAAATTAGATAGGAATGAGGCATTTATTATTGATAATATCATTACTTATTATTTTCTTAAGAGGTGTAAGCTTATAAAGCCATTTCGTTCTTGCTTTTATTCTTTCATTAACTTCCCATAGGAAGTTATTGTAATGGGTCCGATTTGTCAAATTGAAAATTTTGACATTTCTCGACGTTTCAAGGTCCCTAGAGTCGAAATAAAAGATTTTTAGAAAGATGTCTGTGCATGCGTGTGTACGTACGGTCGTACGTCCGTATGTCCGTATGTCCGTATGTCCGTACGTCCGTATGTCCGTACGTTCGCGACATTTTTTTCGTCGTCCATAGCTCAAGGACCAGAAGAGATATCGACTTCAAATATTGTAACATGATACCAACAAAATATATTTTTGGAAAAAAATCCAATTACCGGTTTTTCTTATAAATCAAAAAAACTGAAAAGAAAATTTGTTGGGAGCATGTCTTAATATCGAAGGATACAAATCTCGAATGAAAAAAATCTAGAATACAATTCCTTGTAATCTAGAATTCAAAAATCTCGAATGAATTATAATCTCGAAAGAGAAAATCTCGAAAAAAAATCTCGAATAAATTGTAGATTCGAGATTTTGTATTAAGAGTTAATACTCAAGTTAAACACAGCTCTTTAGGTAGTTAAACAATTATTTATTTTCTGAACTTAAAATGAAGAAAAAATTCAATATAAAAAAGCAAAAAACACAAGAATATTATTCAGTTTTATATATGTAAATATTAATATCTATAGCCAACAAAACTATAAATGAGAGTTGTATGCAAAACTTTTTAAATATCCCACATGACTTCTCTCTTCTTTTTCGTTCAAAACCTTCAATATTTGTTTTTCTTTTTTTATAACCTCTCGTCTGACTTTTGTTTCTTCTCCTTTGTGCATCTTTTCAACTTGGCAAATGACGTGCACTGATTCCTTGCCCAAAATTTCGATTAATTTATAGAGGCCAATGTGTGACCTTCCCACTAAGACTTTCAGCCTTCTGTGCCACGACTCAACTTTCTTTTGTGTCCTGGGTTGGTTCTGCTTTATTTGGTCAGCACAAGACCAAAATGAAGGGGAATATAAGGGCTTACATCTTGTCGATCCAATATAGTTCTTATCAAACCATTTTCCAATTTTTCGACTACTTACGCAAAATTGAAAGTTCAACGAATTGAAGTAGTCAGGAATTTCGTGTGCTGGAACAAACGCCAAACATTTTAACATTCGCATTTGTAAGCTGAAGTTCTCATCTCTTCCGTATTCCTTGGCAAAACCTTCTTTTTGAATTTTTCTATAGAGAATTTGGCCCAAATGAAAAAAACAGCCTTTAGGCTGGGCTTCCGGAAAAAAAGATTGTGCCGATTTGTAACTTGCTTTTTCGAAGTCTGAAATTATCATTGATGGATAAAGGATTATGTTGTTTTCGGCAGACAATTTAATTATTTCAGAAAAAAAAAACGTCGTATGAAGCCCGTGATTTTGAACTCATGATACAAAATATTACTGGGACAATATCATCCTTCACCATGCAGTGTAAGGAAAATAGTTGCCTCACAATCGACGGCACTACTTCAAACTTCCCATCCATCAACCAAACTCTTGAAGAGCCGAGAAGATTTAGACTCTCTGTTGTTCATAAAATATTGAGTTTGTTTCCCTCGTAATCTTTTTCAGAAAGGACAAAAAGCTTCCCATCAACGTACCTTGAAGACAAAAATAATAAGACTCATTTACTAGCAGATTAAAATATATTTAAAAAAATTTATTAGACATATACTGATGAACAAAAACATGTATATAAATTAGTTTCTACAGACGAAGAAAAGATTTGTTTTTATTATTTGTATTTAATTTTTGTTGGGAATTACCGTAGGCGTTGCGGTACATTGATTTCGCTTAGATCAGTAGGTTCTCTCTCGTTTTGACGTCTAACACGAGCGATTTTTCGTTTCTGAGCGACATCAGGAGGTAAATAGACCCTACATTCTGATGGGGTTTCTACTTTCGTGTTTAACACTATTTGAGATGGTGCATCACAAGTTGACTTTCCTTTATTTTTGACAGATGAATTACATTTCAACGCGTGTTTTTTATATGCAGTTGGGGTATGGGAATGCTCACTGGGAAGTTTAACAAAACTGTGTGTACCACTATTTTTCACCGTAATCACTCTTCCCCGACAGTTGTGAGTTTTGTTAAGTTCGCAGATCCAATAGACCTTGTTTTTTAAACTTTTATTTGAGTGATAAATAAATCCATCGATTTCAATTTTTGTAAAATTTTTGTTCGATGTTATTTCGTTCACCTTCATTTTTTTTTTTCTTATTTTTATTGTTCTTCAAGTAACGATGTGAACACAGCACCATAAATAGTTTAACTAATCTCTGCAACCTGTTTTTACAGTTGCATTATACCTACAGTTCAGAGAGGTCATTTTTTTATCGCAAAGAGTGTAATAATTTACTTACCATGAGTTAAAATATTAATTTTTGAGACAATGTTTCTATTCGCGCGCGCGAGATTATAATTCATTCGCGCGCGCGAATAGAAACATTGTCTCAAAAATTAATATTTTTTTTCGAGATTTTCGCATTCGAAATTTTTTTTTTCTAGATTATTTCGTGATTTTTTTTTTTCTGATTTATTTTTTCGAGATTTTTTTATTCTAGATTTTTGCTTTCTAGATTTTTGCTTTTTAGATTTTTGCTTTCTAGATTTTGATTTTCTAGATTTCGTGGTAGACCCAAATTTGTCACTTCGAAAATTTTACGGCTGAAACATGATTTCATCTCCAAAACAATTTTGTGCAAAGAAAAATAATAGCTTTGACATCTGCTAAAATTTTGAGAAAAATCTAATTGACAGTTTTTTTTATAAAAAATAAAAACCTAAAAAAAACATTACACATTACACAAAGTTGGTAAAAATTGAATTTCGACTCAAATATCTATTCAAAAACTTGAGATTAAGGCTTCAAACTTATTTTATCTTATAAGACATATTGTTTTCAACATTCTGAAAAATGTTGAAAAAAATCGAATTGACAGTTTTTTTTACAAAAAGTAAAATCGCAAAAAAAAAAAAAACTTTTTAAAAGTTGGTAAAAATTGATTTTTGATTCAAATATCTTTTCAAAACTTTTAGATATTGGCTTTAAACTACTTTAATCTTTCAAAAAATATTGTTGTCAACATTCAGTAATATTTAAAAAAAAATCGAATTGACAGTTTTTTTTACAAAAAATTAAAACCCGAAAAAAAAATTTAACAAAAATTGTTCAAAATTGAATTTTGACTCAAATATCTTTTCAAAAAATTGAGCTAATGGCTTCTAACTAATTTTAACTTATAAGAAGTATTGTTTTCAACATTCTAAAAAATGTTGAGAAAAATCTAATTGACAGTTTTTTTACAAAAAATAAAAACTGTAACGTTGGTTGTTGTTACGTTTCCGAAGAGAACACAAAAAATATGTTTGCGTGAGTGTGTGTGTGTGTGATGAGCGTGATGCTGAAGCTATAATATGTAAGCGAGTGGAGCGAGTGGATCGACGATGATGATGAGCAGAGCCAAGCGACCAAAGTAATTTTGTTCAGCTTGTCTACTGAAGACGATGAGTGCTGCTGAAGCTATATGCTAGCGAGTGGAGCGACGATGATGAGCAGAGCCAAGCGACCAAAGTAATTTTGTTCAGCTTGTCTACTGAAGCCAGCGTTGAAAAGCAAACTATTGAAAATAAAAGAGCAACTCCAACTATAGGTTGTGTGTTTACCAATTTATTGAACAGAATGCTTACTAAGTATGATTTGCTTCGCCCTTTTATACAAAAAAAAGGAGAAGCACATTACATTAAAATATTTATGAAAATGTGTTTTCTATTAATAAAATATAGCACTTTTGATGTTTGTATGATAATGAAAAAATGTGCTGATTATTATAAATAATTAATTTATACAATTCAAAATATATATGTTTTATGTCTGTATAATATGTAAAATATGTATGGTTGTTGTTATATATGATGTTTGTGTATTTTAGGCTGAAGGTGGCTGTTACAATCTCCCCCTCTGCCTCATTGAACGTCTCGGAGATGGGGCAGCACCAGGCGAATGAGTGGCTTCAGGTGAGGTAATTTTTGTTTCAGAATTGGGAACAGTCATCCTTCTCTTACTGGTAGCTTTGGTATTTGGTGGTCTTCCTCTTTTTCTGAAAGAAATAAGTGGTTTAGGGGGTGGAAGTTCGCTTGAACATCCGAAAAATGGTGTTATCATAGAGGCGTGATATGTACCCAAGGGTACGTTTGGATTTTCTTCATTACCGATGGTGTAACTACTTGAACCTTTCTTTGCTAGTATTATATATGGCCCATCTCTTTTTGGTGCAAGTTTTGCTGTGAAACCTGCTGATGTCTTACTTAAAGGATGAGTTTTTACAAGGACTTTGTCTCCAACTTGAAACTTATCATGAGTTCTTCGTTTTTGATCGGCATATACCTTATTTCGGTCCTGAAAATTTTCAACCGCCCGTACAACGGCAAATGCTTCCCGTTCTGTGGTTGAATAGTTTCGTCCTGCGAATGACAATAGACGACTTGCAAACACAACAGGGTGTTCCATTTCATTCTCCCCCTGGAGTGAAACAACACCGATAGCATAACTATTTGCATCGGGTTTTTGCATAACTGGAATTTTTCTAGCAGGCGAAATCCTGTAGGGTGGATTAGAAATCGGTTTGTTCGATCCGGTATCTATTTTATGTTCTATGAACGTTATAGGAGTGTTAATTTTTCCGAATAAATCAACTTCTTTTGTGAGAACTTGTTCAAGATCTCGTTTTCCTAGCTCACTTATCCCACAAGCTTCCTCTGGGCGAAGTTTAATATCGAGTGAGTTAAGCTCAAACCAATCATCAACATTAGAATCGACTCTTGTTGGTTCGGTGAACAGGTCAGTGCTTCTTTCAGGCGTTTTCATTTCTTGCGGGACTGCTCCTGAAAAGATCGCTTGGATACTGTGTGGAGAATAGTCGTTTGGCTTTTTTCGTTTTGGGGTTTCAGGAATAGGACTCAACATTTGACGACTTTCCACCCAAGTGAGGTATGCAGAGACTTTACTCAGTTTATCGTCCTTTTCCAACATCTTGTGGTAAATTGGCTTCACTGTAAGTGGCTTAGATTGTTGATTTTCTTTTTTATCCTGTGGCTTGAGTATGCTACACTTTGCCAGTTTGAAATCAAAGATGGTTTCTGGGTCATCAATGAAATTATAAGTTCTCTGAGCGATGTTAAGAACGATCCCACATTGCTCAAGAAAATCGATTCCCAATAAGGTGCGATTACTTTTGGCTTCGGGCAGTGCAATAAAGCGAATTTTCCGTAACCTTTTACCAATAATTATGTCAACTATGGTGGAATATACAATTTCTTTCTTGGTAATTCCATCGGCCAAAGTCACCTCGGCATTCACCTTTTGAAAAGGGCATTCTTTTTCCATTAATCTTTTATATAATTGAGCTCCTGCGACACTGGTTCTGGCTGCGGTGTCTATGTAGGCTTCACCCTTAAGTCCGTTGACATTGATATTAATCGTAGGAACATTTCTACCTATGACCGTAGATTCAATTAATTTGAAGTCTAATGTAGCAGGGCTGTTGGCGTGTTTGTTACTACAGGTAGGACAGTTTGACCTGCAATATCCAGCAGCTCCACAACCGTAGCAGTTCAGGGCTGGCTTTTTTGTATCATTTTGATTACTATTTGCCTTTTTAAAACATTGTTCAGCCAAGTGGCCTTGCTTCCTGCAAAACGTACATCGTTTTCTTTTGAATTCCTCAACAGGTTTTTCGAGAGGTTTGGTTTCTTTAATAAGAATTTCTACTTCTCGGGCTTCTTTTAATAGATCTTGGAATGTTTTAACAGAATTCCTCGGAACTTTCTCTCGAATATGGAGTAGAATTTGACCGTAAATCATGTTGATCATTATCTCTTCCGTCAATTCATCCGACAATTGAGAAAAGAGAGTTCTTTTTCCACATATGAACTTGTCAATCGGTTCATTTGACTTTTGTTTTTCTTCAAAAAGTTCCATATAAATTCTCCATGAAGGTTTCGGAGGAGCAAACGATGAATGCAATAACTTAATCGCATCAGAAAATGTTTTTGCCTCATTTTTGACTCCTTGCCACCAATTTGATGCAAATCCTTCGAAAAGCAACGGCAACCCTATAAGTGCATTGGCGTCGGAAACGTTCTCGATATTCTTGTACACCGTAATTGTGGCTATGAAATCTTCCAGCTTGGACGTATTCCTTTCACCATCAAATCTTGCAGTGCATCTACTGAACGTACCTTGGTTTTCTCTTACACCTATAGCGGCTACCAAACGCGTTATCTGATCTTCAGAAAGCGTAATTGGATTTGGTAAATCACCAGGCATGATTGGTTGTTGATTGTTCGTTTGCGGAAGTTCTTGTTGAACAAATGTTGAATCAAAGTCTTTGGGTTCTGTATAGTCGGAGGATTCTGATGATTCAGAAGAAGAGTATGTATTAGAATATTGTGCCTGTTGTTTCTTAACCAAACGAGCGCTTTTTCTCATAACTCATAAAAATTTGAAATCTTTAGGTTTTATTCTTTTTTTTTTTGTTTGTTTTCCACTTAACTGGGTTTGCCTGTTTTCGGTTCGACTGTGTGGATTTTGTTTTTGTATTTTGTTATTTGTTTTTTTTATTAGAAAAAAAAAATATTGAGAAAAAAAAAATTAATATGCACTTAAGAGGGTGCGATTGTACAGGTTCCACTGTCTGAATTTTGTTGCTGTATTTTATTATGTTTTTTTTTCAAGAAAAAAAAAATATTGGAAAAAAAAATTAATATGCACTTAAAAGGGTGCGACTGTACAGGTTTGACTGTTTGGATATTTAATTGTGTTGTTGTTTGTTCTCTATTACATATATAGTTTTTCAAAAAATATATGCATGCACTTAAGCGGGTGCGACTGTAAAGAGAAAACCTTGATACATATGTATATCTCAACAGCTTCACAACTTAACACGTTGCCACAAGGTTGGGCGCCAATTGTAACGTTGGTTGTTGTTACGTTTCCGAAGAGAACACAAAAAATATGTTTGCGTGAGTGTGTGTGTGTGTGATGAGCGTGATGCTGAAGCTATAATATGTAAGCGAGTGGAGCGAGTGGATCGACGATGATGATGAGCAGAGCCAAGCGACCAAAGTAATTTTGTTCAGCTTGTCTACTGAAGACGATGAGTGCTGCTGAAGCTATATGCTAGCGAGTGGAGCGACGATGATGAGCAGAGCCAAGCGACCAAAGTAATTTTGTTCAGCTTGTCTACTGAAGCCAGCGTTGAAAAGCAAACTATTGAAAATAAAAGAGCAACTCCAACTATAGGTTGTGTGTTTACCAATTTATTGAACAGAATGCTTACTAAGTATGATTTGCTTCGCCCTTTTATACAAAAAAAAGGAGAAGCACATTACATTAAAATATTTATGAAAATGTGTTTTCTATTAATAAAATATAGCACTTTTGATGTTTGTATGATAATGAAAAAATGTGCTGATTATTATAAATAATTAATTTATACAATTCAAAATATATATGTTTTATGTCTGTATAATATGTAAAATATGTATGGTTGTTGTTATATATGATGTTTGTGTATTTTAGGCTGAAGGTGGCTGTTACAAAACCTTAAAAAAAATGTATAAAAGTTGGTAAAAATTGTTTTTCGACGTAAATATCTTTTTAAAAATTTGAGATTTGATTTGACTTCAAACTAATTTTATCTTTTAAGAAATATTGTTTTCAACATTCTATAATATTTTGAGAAAATAGCTTTTCAAAAATTACAAATTTGGCTTCAAACAGATTTTATTTCACAGAAAATATTATTTTCGATATTCAGTCATTTTGTTATAAAATCCAACAGTCCGTTTTTCATAAAAAATAAAACCTACAAAAAATAGTACGCAAATTTGGTAAAAATTGATACACTAGACAAACTTTTAAGCAAGACAAATCGACAGACGGATGGGAAGTTATCAGTGTGGGTCGCATCAGAGCCTCTTTTTATTGTATGTACTTTTCCTTGAGGACCACGTTTATCACTTGTCACAGACATTTCACCCTGTCTCTAAGGACATTTCAATATCAACGGTTCAATGATTCCGAAGATAAACGTGTACAGACAGATGAATAGATGGATTGAGAAAAACGCACATTATTATAAAAATATCTAGCTTTTAAGGTTCTCCAAAAAATACATTAGAAAATGATAAAATATTCGACAATTGTATTTATTCATCGACATGTAAAAGTCCATCTTCATGCGATTTAAATTAAAAAAGTTATTAGATAAAAAGTGATATTATATCCTTTTTATATGATTTCAGTATCCTGGATTAAGAGCTATTATTTACTTTACTTATACTTCGGCAGTTACTTGTGAACTATTTCTTTATTGTTATGGAGGAAGTGTTGTCAAGGATATCGTAAGTAAATTACTTGAAAACTTAAATTTTAAAATTATTAATATTTTCTAAATTTTATTTAAAGGGTTTTGAATTGGGAATGTCAGCATATTTATCAAACTGGTATAATTATGATAAAAGAGTTCAGAAAATAATTTTATTGATAATTATTCGCTCGCAAAAGCCCCTTAAAATAGATACTCCGTTTTTTAATCCATCGTTGGAAACTTTCACATCGGTATGTCTTAAAAATTTTTAAATACCTTTGTATCTTTCTTCCACGACTTTATATTTTTGTTTTCAATTTTTGCAGATAATTAAGACAGCCGGATCAATTATTACTGTAGTAAAAACTGCACTGTAAAGAAAAAGTTAACAATTGATTTGTGATGTAAATTAATTTTCAAAATTAACGAAGAAGACAAATAAAAACAATGAATATTTAATATTTACACATATTCAAAGCTATTCATTTAATTTATGTTTATGAACAATATTATTTGTTGTTTTATTAATTTCCCATTAAAAGAAATTGCCCAATTGGAAATTTTGACATTTTTCTCTAGACAATTTCCCTAAGAATACATTTACAGCATGAGAATCATCGTTTTTTTTCAAAATCTGGTAACTTTTTAAGAATCATACACTACACTTTTTCAACAAAAAATTAAGGAACAGTTAAAAATACTACTTGCATGAAAACCAATGATCCGGCACGGAAAGTCTTTGAATCCACACCCACAGGACAGCGCTGTAGAAGAAGACCGCTGATCAGGTGGCGCAAACAGGGGAAAGTGACCTCACCCAATGTGAAGCGCCAAACTGGAGACATCTAGCTATAGGGACAGAGCTAGATATAGAAGTTTCTTGGGTGAAACCCTAGTTCACACAGAATTGTAGCGCCACCTTAAGTAAGTAAGCGTGTAAATGCAAGTCCTTATAAATAACGTTCATCAACGCCGAGCATGAATGGTGCACGACGACGAGTTGAGGTGGAAGGCTCTTCAGCCACACTATCGCAGTAATATTTTTTTGCAGCACGAGCTGTATGAGCACGCTCTGTTGCTTTCACATCTCCTGAAGAACCGCTTTACTCAAATTATTGCACGATTTATTCGACTGTACACACATTTGGACGATTAAATTGACCGAACAATCACAAAGTGCACGATATGCATTTTGATTTGAACGCCCATTTTCATAATAAACCTGAATAACTTTAACGCGTTGTTCGATTGTTTATAATTGAGTACCTACCAAATTAAATTAATCTGAAATGGAAAGAAATAATTTTGTTTTATCATTTGGTAAGTTTAAGGAAAAATATCTTACAAAGAAATGGCAAAAAAAAGTAATACAAAAATTTGTATAAAAACGCATTTTTGATCTGAAAAAGATAAAGATTTTAACATAAAACTATGAAATTTAATTAAATAATAAATATTATCTTTAACGTTCTGCAAACATTTGTTTTAGAAAAATCAATAGGAAGTTCATAAAAAAATAAAAATTTACGAAAAATACTAAAACATTATTTTAATTTGTTGAATATTTCAACAGAAAACAGCTTAAACTTAAATTTTATGCTTTTCAAGTTTCTTTAAACGACAATTTGATTTATTACTTAAAGATATCATTGCAAAGGTTGCCATGGGAAGTTATCGCTGTTACGTCATCAATAGTTGTTCATTTATTAATATCATGTTTACTATCATTACATATGCATGAAAGTTCACAAGAATGATCTGCTGAGTAGACGTGCTTTGATTCTGGTGACATTGTTTCTATATATTATTGATCTAAAATTGCTATCAAACCTTGTAAAATTATCGGGCGGAAAGTTTAATTACACGCTGACAATAGCCGTGGAATTTCTTTTTCGGAAAAGTGTAAAATAATTGTGTATTTTTACTTTTAAATTAATACAAATTGATTACATTCCATAAATTATTTTTTATTTAAACAAAGAAAAAGTTTCCTCTCAGTGACTTTCCAATCTGAATCTCTCCACCAACACAACTTAATTTACATAACTCAAATAACCCACTCATATTTATAACTATACAAATCGCTTATACCTACCTAATACCTAAACACATCTAACTATGTCAACAAAAACACGCTCTTCTCCCCGCACCCAAAGCTCTGCCTTGATGGACTTACCCGCTAACAAATTATCTTCATCAGCTAAAACCGGGAAGCGTGATGATCACTCCTGGATGGACGATAAACTACATGAACAAAGTGAGTTTATTATTAAATTACTGTCACAAAAACTTGAAGGCATTGAAAAAAGAATAACAGAGGAGCTAGGTCGCGAAATCAAAGACATTAAAAACAGTTTAAATGATATTAACAACCGTGTCGAACAATTGGAAGCTTTCAATGTTGATATACAAAAGAATATCAGCTCACTTAATAACGAACTCAATAATTTCAAAACGTCACTTGCTAATGTCCCGCTGAATGTACAAACACTAAGCTTTCATTGAAAGAAAATACCGATAAACTAAGTTGTGTAAACAATAATTGTGATCACGTCGTTGATGATGTTTTCCATCTCAATAAAACTTTGAACACTTATGAAAACCAAATTATTGCATGGGATGCTTTTATATTCGGTATTCCGTTCTTGTCAAACGAAAATCTTAAATCCGTTTTTAATCTAATTTAATATTATACCTCCAACTTTAAATAATATATACCGCACATTCACTTTACCGTAACAGAGTAGTAGCTATGATACGCGAGGCTAAATACCAAAATTTTTCTCAACAGCTTAGCACAAGTGCAAATGGTCGCCAGCTCTGGAAAAATCTACGCAGAATAGGAATCGGAAAGACAAAATTTGGTGCTATTGAGGACATTGATGGCAATAAACTTAATGAAAAATTCATTTTTTCTCCACCGCCACAGGTCCCACAAATTTGGCCTTCAATTTCGTTTACTGACCAACGCGATAGTAATGAGCCTGGTTTTGAATTTTCTGCAGTAGATAGTGCTGATGTAGTCGAAAGTGTTCTCTTTCTATTAAGTCAAAAGCTGTTGGACTCGATGATATACATCCTACCTTTTTGTGTATGATATTGCCAGTTGTATTGCCATATGTTACTTTTGCTTTCAATACTATTTTAACGTCCTCGATATACCCTGAGTCATGGAAAGTTGCTAATATAATCCCCCTTCCCAAAAACGCTAAAAGAGATGAATTTAGACCTATTTCGGTATTGCCATTTTTGTCGAAAGTTTTTGAAAGGATCCTTCAAAAACAAATTAATGTCTTTTTATCTACAAACTCACTGCTCAGCCCTTATCAATCTGGTTTTCGGAAGAAACACAGCTGTGTAACCGCACTTTTAAAAAACGTTACTGATGGATGACTTTAGAAAAGCATTAGATAAAGACGAGGTTACGTTTCTGGTTTTGTTGGATTTTTCGAAGGCTTTCGATTCCGTTAATCATGTCAATCTATGTATTTATTTTTTATTTATTTATTTATTATTCATCAATCAGAGCATATTGTACTCTTACAGACTAAGATACATAATTAAAAATTTAGTTACATATTTGTAGGTGGGTATATACAATTCAAATTACATTTAATTGATTTACATAGTTAATCTTATTAAATAATAAAAAATGGTATAAATGTATAATAAATAACAATATTTAAATTTTATTTAAAACTATTGATTTAAAAGTTTCTCTGGTGCAATCCATATAAAAGTTTATCCCAGAGCAAACTAAATTGCTTTCTCTGATGCAACGAGAAATGGGTTCATTGCGACCATAGTTTGTGCGGTGAAACTGCTCATAAATTAAAAACCGTTCTCGTGTAATTCTTAGAGGAGCATTACCCTCATGGACTAGAGCTGCTAGAGGTGGACAATTAACATGATTTGTAATGATATCCCGAACAAACATAATTGAAAAGTATTTACGACGAGCTTCTAGCGTTTTTATTCCAAACAACAGGCATCTGGTTTCATAAGAAGGTGTTACTATTCTCCAATTTAACTTGAAAAAAGCATAACGTGTAAAATTTCTTTGAATTTTTCCAATTCTTTCTGATGTATTTGCATAGTAAGGATTCCAAACTGTACAGCAATACTCAAGTACTGATCTTACCAGAGAGTTATAAAGAGATAATAAAATGAATGAATCAGTAAATTCTCTGGTATTTCTTTTTATAAAACCCAGCATCTGATTCGCTTTATTGATCAAGTAATCATAATGAGGAAGGAACGACAGATTAACATCTAGGATTACTCCCAAGTCTTTTTTTTTTGATTTACCCTTGTTAGAATTATGTTATTGATATTGAAATCAAAGACAATTGGATTAAGAATCCTGAAACACGATAGTATTTGACATTTTTCTACGTTCAAATGAAGGTTATTTATCCTGCACCAATCTACCAATCTCACCAGGTCTTCTAGCAGAAGGCTACAATCCGATACGCAGGTAATCCTACGGTAGATCTTGAGATCATCGGCAAAAAGGAGACAGTCAGAATTTGTAAAAATTGTTGGAATATCATTCACAAAAATAAGAAAAAGTAAAGGTCCTAAATGGCTACCTTGTGGAACGCCTGATGGGACATAAATATCATCAGAATAAAAGTTTTTAATTTTAACAATTTGTACTCTTCCAGTCAAGTAAGACTCGAACCAGTTTAAAAGAGACGAACTTATACCAAAGGAAAGTAATTTGTGGAGTAGAATTTTGTGATTGACTCTATCAAATGCTTTGGCAAAGTCGGTAAAAATTATATCGGTTTGAAACCCTTTTTCCATATTATTTATGATTGCATTCACCATAATAGTTAAGTTAGTTGCAGTAGATTTACCTACTACAAAACCGTGTTGGAACACTGATATCTTTTCTTGGATTAAAGACGAAATTTTGTTATACACCACTTTTTCAAATAATTTTGGTATAGCAGATAGCTTGCAGATTGGTCTATAGTTTGTGACCTCTTGCTTTGATCCCGATTTAAAAATAGGGGATAAAAATGAGATTTTCCAGGTTTTCAAAAATTGGCCTGTAGCTAAAGAAATATTAAAAATTTTTGTTAGTGGCTGAGCTAACTCAATTGCACATTTTTTTAGTAGAAAAGGTGGAATTTTGTCCGGGCCTTCACTTTTATTTAAATCTAAATTCAATAAAGCCTCCTCTATTTCATTTTGACATAAAACAAGTGAACCAATGTCAACGCATTTGCTTAAGCCTGATGGAAGATCGTAATTTGTAACAGTTTCTGAAGAATAAACAGATTGAAAATATCTCGCAAATAAGTTGCAAATTTCAGAAACTTCACTGGTAGTTGTGTCTAGATACTTCATACAGCTAGGCAGCCCAAAAGATTTACGTTTGGAGTTTAAGAAATGCCAAAAACGTTTGCTATTGCATTTGAGTTTGTTTTCAATTGAAAGAATGTAGTTACGATGTAGAAATTTATTTAAATAGTCAAATTTTCGCTGACAATCTATATAATTGTTTCGTAAACATAGATTTTCTTTATTAATTTTGTGTAATTTGTATGCTTTATTTTTTTTGATTTTTGAGATTAGTAAGTCTTCTATTATACCAGGAAGGGTTAGAATTTGTTTTTAAATATTTCGTTGGTACATACTTTTCAACTGCATTATTTAAAATATTTGTAAAAATTGCGTAATTGTTATCTAAATTAGAATCGCTGAGTATAATTTGCCACGAAAACGATAACAAATACTCAATCATTGCATCAAAGTTAGCATTTTTATAATCATAAATAATAGTATTAAATTCATTTTCATTTTTCAAATAACTATAAAAGATAAAATCACCTTCTAATGCCAGATGATGAATTGAATTTTCCACTAAAGGAAAAATAGACTTTTCCACATAAATAAGATATTCCTTGTCTACAAATATAAGATCTAGAATGCGATTTAGATTATTTAATTGAAAATTTATTTGTATTAGATCATACTGACTTAAAAAATCAATGACAGTTATTTCAATTTCATTTGTTATATTAAACGGAATTAAATATTTATCATCAGAGTCTAGGCTCCAATTTATATTTCCAAGGTTGAAATCTCCAGCAAAAATAATATGATCTAAATTTAAATTATCCAAGATATTTTTAGAATTAAGCAAATGTAAGTTATAAAGCTCTAATGGACTCTTAGGAGGTATATAACTCGCTAAAACATACAATTTATTCTCTTCTATTTTTACAGAAACAATAAGCTGATCAACATCCAGGTTAGAAGAAGAAGAGTTTGATTGCAAGTCAATTGCTTTACATGGAAATGAAGCCCGAACCGCAATCAATACTCCACCCCCCCTTTCCATTCCTGTTTTTTGTTTACATCTATCCTTTCTAAACACAGTATAGAAATTTGAAAAAAATTCAGATGTTAAATGATTCTCGGATAACCAAGTCTCTGTTAAAATTATTATATCATAAATACATGAAGATAAAGATAGATATAAAGAATCAAGTCTTGTTCTTAACCCACCTACGTTCTGATAATAAAATGAAAGTTTACTTCTTCCAAAATGAGAAATCGAAGTTTTATTTGAAAAATTTAGAGTTGAATTAAATGATGATGATGATTCTCCAGCAGGTACAGCAACAGCAGCATCAACAATATTATTTATTAAGTTGTTAGGATTTGAGAAGAGAGATTGACGTTTTTTGGAAAGTTTATAAATTGTTTAACTTTAACTGAAAACGGCCATATAGACTTGTTATTCAACAAATCATTTAAGAGAGTTGAAGGCACGCTTAGTTTGAAGTTGACATGTTTAATTTCTGATTCTGGGATACCTTTTTTAATTAATTTGAAACACTTTAAAAGGCTTATTGGTATACCAGTTTTAGATGAAACATAGTTAATAACATCTTCACATTTTGTTTCCTTATTGAACTTTGAAATATGTAACCAATTCGAGGCGACAACAATATTTAGAGAAGAGTTCATATCAGATCCAATGATGGCACTAGGTTTATTTTTGTTTGGTTTATTTTTTAGAACTTTATGCCATTCCTGTTTATTATTGATAACATTCCTGCTTTCTTGTTCATTAACTTTGACTATAGATTCGGTTTGTGGTAGGTCAGTGAGGACCGAGACAGCGACAAAAGCAGGTTGAGAAGATAACGCATGCGCAGAATAGTTCGCAATTGCATTAGATGATGATGATGTTGATGCGCTCTCAGCAGAGTTGCCATTGCTATCAGTAATTGTAGGTAAGAAAGCTACATTATTCTGAGCATGGAGAGCGGTCAATTTGTCTATACTCGTTGACTCATCTAATCCAGTAGACAATGAAAGAGAATTTTTTTTGTCAACAGCATTAACATCGAATGCTACGGCTGCGTCGGTGGCGGCGGCGGTGGTGATGTCGGTGGCGATGGTGTTGTCAGTGGTGGTGGTGGCTGTGACGGTGGTGGTGGCGGTGGAGGTGGTGGTGGCGTTGGTGGCGGTGGTGGTGGGGGCGGTTTTGATGGCGATGACAGCAGTAACACTCTCAGACTCAATGCTTATGATTTGTTTTGGTTGAGATTGTCCTACTGCATTTATCGATGGTAAATTTTCAGAGACGATGGCGGGGATTTCATCTGATGGTACTGCAATTTGGTTTGTGTTGGAATCGTTTGGGGTTGGTTGAACAGGTGGGGAGGCGGGGATTTCGACTATTGGTACGGCGATTTTGTTAACGATGGTATCGTTTGGCGGTAGTTTTGCGGTAGGGGAGGAGGGGATTTTGTCTATTGGTTCGTCGGTTAGGTTTATGTAGGCTTCCACTGCTGCGGTAGTGGCAACAGCACTCACAAACTCAGGGGTTTTATCATAATGATCTACATTTTTAGGTATTTGCGTTGATGGCCGAACGGATGGGGAGAGAGGGATTTTTTGTGATGATTTATTTAAACGATTATTTTTGTTCTGCACCACAAATGGAGAGCTTTTGTTGGTGCTTAATGTGAGTTTTTGGCGAGAATTTTTTGATGATGATTTCGAGGGTTCAATGACCTTTTCTACTCTCTGGGTGATCGTTGAAGGGCGTACATGTAGGAAGGGCGTACATGTAGGAAGCTTATGCAAAATTTTAGTTTTTCATCTAGTGCAACTAAATTAATTTTTTCTTATTTAACTGATAGGAAGCAAGAAGTGCAAGTTGGTGACACCCTTTCAAATTTTTTGCCGAATGTCACTGGTGTACCACAAGGTTCCATACTGGGTCCTCTCTCGTTTTCTGCTTATGTAAATGAACTTCCATCTTCATTACTTGATTGCAGCTCTCACCTGTATGCTGATGATGTTCAGCTTTACTTCAGCTGTCCACTTGGCCTTATCGAACATGGAGCTTTCTGCGTCAATGAAGACCTGAAGAGAGTGGCAAATTGGTCTTTGTCAAACGGACTTATGTTAAACCCTAAAAAATCCAAATGTCTTGAAATTAATAGAAAATCTCTTGACCTTTCTTATTTTCCACCGATTGTTCTGAGCAATGCTCCAATCGAATATGTGCTTACAGCAAAGAATCTTGCTGTGACTCTTAATCGTCTTTTGACTTGGGATGATCATATAAATAGACTCGTTGGCTAGGTTTATGGAGTACTTCGTACGTTATGGGTTACACAATCTTTCACTCCATTAAAAACGCGTTTTCTTCTCGCTAAGACATTGGTAATTCCTATCCTGGTCTATGGTTGTGAAATCTATTGTAACTGTAGTTTCACGAGCAGGCGAAAACTTAATGTAGCTTTCAACTCAATCGCTCGTTATGTTTTTGGATAAAGTAGATATGATAGGATATCGGATTTTTCCTCGCGCTTACTAGACAAGCCTTTCGAAAAATATATAGAACTTCATAGTTTGTTTTTGCTTTCCGACATACTTATCTCACACCGACCACAATATTGTTTTGACAGAGTAAGAAGGTTTTCTTTTTAACAAAGCTGATTGATACTATATCAATCAATGTCTTACTTCAAGTTTCATAATTATACTTAAGTGCATTGGAATAACGTGGGAATATAATTTAATGATAAACAATCGCGCAATTAATTTTGTTAAAATGCAGTCATAATGAAATGTGGTTAGGAGGATGTTTCATTTTCTTTAGCTCATTATTTGGGCAGCAGCCACATTTGAAGCTGTCACCTTTAGACAATTTACAAGAAATAACTACAGTATTATTAAAAATGGATAGATGGGTACACTGCTTTTTTTGTTAAGAGGTGAACACAACTGGCCACCGAAATTCTGTTATTTTACAACAGCTTTAGACCTTTTTCCTTATGCTTTAAAATCGTCATCGAGGGCATATAGACGAAAATGTGCAAATTGGTCATAGAATGGATATGTTTCTTAAGCCGTATAGTCGTTACTGGTCTTTGGATGATATCCAAGGGCGGATCCAAACTTTTAATCAGGGGGGGGGGTTTCTCACACTTAGATGGAGGCTAAAAAAATTTAAATAACATAGTGTGCATCTTAACGTTACGTTTACTTGTTTCAAGGGCTAAAGTGACAACAAGTTATCAAATTATTATAGAACACTGTTGTACAATGAACAGCAACTTATGATGACTCCCTACATATGAAAGCATTCCAAGATTCCAACAGTTTTCTAAATATAACATATTTAAGAGCTAAATCATAATAGTTTAGAGGGTTTTTGGTGCATTTCACGCAGAAATATATGTAAGAAACTGTTCTGAAAAGTAGCTTTGTTTCCAAAAATAAAATATACGTTTCTTGTTTACATTTCTATTAATGCGAAGAACACTACAAAACTTGAAAAATCCAGAAAATGAGAGAGGATCTGATATAAATAATTGTCGGCCTCTTTTTGACGTAGTTTTTTTTTAACTCAATTTTCGGGAGTCTATTATTACTGTTTACTCTGTCTGTTTACTCGTATTTTGATCTTAGTCAACAGAACTTATAATTGTAGAGAGGAACATGTTTGGTTCTTGAATTTAGCCATTAGTTTTTGTCGCTTTTGCAGTTTTTGGGACATTTATATTATTGAAATTTATGTTTAAATCTCAGTTCTAGAGCATCCAAAGCAAATTTTTTAAGATCTTTTGTATTCAACAGAAAATCAATTTTGAAAAAAATAAAATGCACGACGGAGTCGTTAGAACTTTCTAATTTCTTCCAAAAAGTCGGTTTAAAAATATTTCCTACATTTTAAGATTTAAAAATGTACCTGCAAAATAAGTTTTTCTCAAAAATTTAAATACCATTTTATTTCTTAAAAACTCTAGATTAACTTATTTTTTTTTTCGAAAATCATTTTAAATTTTGTCTTACAAATATTTTTGGTAAGCACTAAATAAAGTGCTTATAAATATACATTTAAATTTCGTTAAAAAATGTTGACCACTTTCTGAGACATCGAGTTTTGTAAACAAAATTAATATTATTTTTTAAAATAATCAAAAATCATCATCAATTTGATCATTTGTTCATCGACAAGAACTTGCACAAAAAGAAAAGATCATTGAAATCGGTCCATTAGTTCTTGAGAAAAATTAAAAACAAAATAAAGTTTATGAGGGGTACCCTTCTGGAGTAACACCAAAATATGTGTTTCTTGTAGAAAGAAGACAAATTAAGAATACGAAATTTAGAGAAAGTTTTAAAAAATCACATATTTTTAACAAACAAATTTGTATGGGAAGTGGTGTTATTTTTCGTATTAATAAAATGGAAAAAAACGCCTTACGCTAATCGACTAAAAACCTGAATTTCAATCAACACAATTGTTTGGACAGACAGACATACAGAATCGGGGTACCCACTTTTTTCGAATTCTCTACCATCGCAATGTTATGTTTTATTAAAAGCTCTAGTTCGAATTTTTTTACTATATACTTCCTATATGTCGCAAGTAAAAATCACTTCAATGATCACTATGTGTGTCAATAAATGTAATAATAAAATTGAAGGCTAGTTTTAGGAATTTAAAGGCAACTTAATATCAAATTCACGATCTCTTCTCTTATTCAAGGTTTCTTCTTAAGAACCTGAATATTTGCTCTTTTTCTTAGTAACAAATCTTATGAAAATAATTTAAAGCATGACTAAAGTTTTTTTCAAATTCTAAATTAAGTGAAAAGAATAATTTTAGTTGTTTAGACAGGAAACCACTTTTTGGTGAATGTCGTTAAATTACTAACAAATTTTTAGCTGAAATCTTTACTTATAGGTACGACTTATTTGTATAAGCTTTATGGCTCATATGACCCCCCCCCTGGATGGTCCATTGGTCAAAAGTTGATGAATTTGTGCTGTGTTTTTGGAATAGGACTGAATATCCGATTCATATTATGTTCTTCGTAATAGTACATAGTAAGTAGTACTTTTAGCAACAAAGTTTAAGGAAGTAAAATACAAATTTTGTTTTCATATATGTAGGTACACAAAACAAATAATTCAAAATTATAATGGGGGTCATGTCCATTAACGCCCCCCCCTGGATCCGCCATTGATGCTATCGTTGTTTACTCTGTTTTTCATTGAAATAAATATCAAATGATTAAAACATAGGTACTCCTTTTTTTAATTAACAAAATAAAATCTATTATTGGAAAGCCCTATATTAAAAATGGCTGAAGTCAAATGTAAAAGAACATACAACGTAATGTGATAGATACTGAGACATAATAGTATAGGAGCTCGCAACGTTTTCGAGCGAGAATTTTAGGTCGGTCAATTTGTTGATATGTTGTCTTTCTTGCTTTTACGGTTAGAGTCTGGGCAGTCTGGCTGGCGGTAGTGGTTGCGTTTAGGGGGGAGGGGCAATTTAAGAAAATTATTACTTAAAATGGAAAAAAATAGTTAAAAAATAACGGTAATACTTACAGTTAAGTTTTTTACGTTGTTTAAGGCCAACATTCTGTTCTGTTAGCCACTATTTAAATCAAGTCAAATCTATACACAGTTTTTGAAAAACGTAATTTTAAACTCAAAATTTAAGTAGAAAAAAGTTGAAAAAAAATTTCAACTTCAATATTTCAAAACCATTTGTTTATAAATATTATTTTTTTTTAATAATTTGTTGCTCTTATTAATTATTAATCAAAAACTGAAAACTAGATGATTTTATATCTTTTTGTTTTTGAGAAAATTGAAAAATTAATTTAGCCTAGGTATATCTTAATCCATATTCGATTTTTAGTAATATTCAATTTTCTCGAGAACTAGTAGACATAAAATCATCTTATTTTCAGTTTTTGATCACAAACAAATAAGAGCAATGAATTATAAAAAAAAATTAGTAAATAATCTTAAGGTTTTGAAAAATTACTCTTTAAACCATATTTTTAACTTTTTTTTTATCAAATTTTGAGTTTAAAACAATTTTTTTCAAAAACTATGCATAGTTTTGACTTGATTTAAAAACAAGCTAATAGACAAAAGTGTTGGCTTTAAAAAAAGGTATAAAACTTAATTGTAAGTATTACCGTTATTTTTTAACTATTTTTTCCCATTTTAAGTAATAATTTTTTTTAAATTGCCCCTCCCCCCTAAACGCAACCACTACCGCAGCCAGACTGCCGAGACTCTAACCGTAAAAGCAAGTAAGACAACATATCAAAAAATTGACCGACCTAAAATTCTTGTTTTCCAAACGTTGCTAGCTTCCGGACTATAAGGAATAAGTTGCTGGACTTTTTAGATGAAAACCCTGATTTAAATTTTTCCCATATTTAAAACATTTTGACTTTTTAAATTTATGACAGTTAGAATTTAAAAATGATTTTCAAAAATCTATGCTTTCAATTAAACGAAAAATGCTGCTTTTTATTGTTGTTGAAATTCTTGATTTATGGATCTTGTCTTGGTTGCTTCCAGACAACATCTTTGTATATAAAAATTTTGTATATAAAAACATACTTTGAGATATTATATACAAAGTTTTTTTATATATTTTACAAAGCTTTCATACACCCAAAGTAAAGAGCTTTACTAGAAAAGCGTACATTTAAGAGATGTATTTTCTAGTACACAAATCATCGAAAAATTTGCACTTATACAAAGCTTTTAAGGGTCCTCTTTCACTTTATATCAACCACCAACCAACTTTCTTCCCAAATTATTTTTATAATGAGACATTTTTCCCATAATATGATTAAGCTTACTTTCATAAAAGTTTAAAAAAGTTCTTGTTTTGGAAGTTTTAGAATTAGAGGCAATTGCTGAAAGCGATTGTAAAATTTTGGAGGAAATGAATAAAATCTTTGTATGGTTTTCATTCACTAAGATAAAATATTTACACAAAAAGCTCAGATATAAAAGTATTTATAGTTTTAGATGAATACGAAATTAGTAAAAGAAGTTGCTCAATAAATATTTATATTTTAAAGCAGTTGCTATTAATACAAATTAAAATGGTTTTAACGAGATTGCTCTCATGAGTCTATAAAAACATAAAGAGTCGCACGAACATGCTCATTTATCCAAAGAAAGTCTGTTTAAAAATATTTTTTGTATTTTAAAATTTAAAATTTTCCTGTAAAAAAAGTTTGTTTTCAAAAATTTAAATGCCATTTAGCTAATTTCTCAAAAAACCATAAATTTTAAAAATTTGTATATTTTAAATTAGATTTTTTTAAAATCATTTTTAACTTCCCAGAGAAAGTTATTGTAATGGTTCCGATTTGTCAAATTGAAAATTTTAACATTTTTCGAAGTTTCAAGGCCCCTAGAATAGAAATAATTTTTTTTTAGAGAGATGTCTGTGCGTGCGTGTGTGCGGACGTACCTACGGACGACGTTTTTTTCGTCGTCCATAGCTCAAGAACCAGAAGAGATATCTCATGAACCAATGACGCTAGAGACTTGAATTAAATTTAATATTATATATTGTAACGTGATACAACACAATTATATTTTTGGAAAAAATTCCAATTAACGGTTGTTTTTATAAATCAAAAAAACTGAACAAAAAAATTTGTCACCTCGATAATTTTGCGACTAAAATATGATTCTCCAAAACAGTTTTGTGCAGCAAAGAATAATGTTTTTGACATTTGATAACATTTTGAGAAAATCAAATTGACATTTTTTTAATAAAAAATAAAAACCGAAAAAAAACCTAACTCAAAGTTGGTAAAAATTGAATTTCGACTCAAATATCTTTTCAAAAACTTGAGACTAAGGCTTCAAACTTATTTTGTCTTATAAAAAATATTGTTTTCAAAATTCTGAAAAATGTTGAGAAAAATCGAATTGACAGTTTTTTTTTACAAACAAATTCAAAAGCTAAAAAAAATGCAAAAAAGTTGGTAAAAAATGATTTTCGGCTCAAATATCTTTTCAAGAATTGCAGATTGTGTCTTTAAGCTAATGTTTTTTATAAAAATTATTGTTTTTAACAATCGGTAAAATTTTAAGAAAAATTGAATTGAAAGTTTTTTTACAAAAAATAAAAACCAAAAAAAAATGTATTCAAGTGGGTAAAAATTGATTTTCGACTCAAATATCTTTTCAAAACTTTGAGATATTGGCTTTAAACTACTTTTATCTTTCAAAAAATATTGTTGTGAATATTCAGTAAAATTTTGAAAAAAATCTAATTGACAGTTTTTGTACAAAAAATTAAAAACCGATAAAAAAAATTTAACAAAAGTTGGTAAAAATTGATTTTCGACTCAAATATCTTTTCAAAAATTTTAGATAATGGCTTCTAACTATCTTTAACTTATAAGAAATATTGTTTTCAACATTCGAGAATTTTGAGAAAAATCGAAATGACAGTTTTTTTTTTACAAAAAAAAAACTAAAAAAAACAATACTAAAACTTGTTAAAAAATTTACTTTCGACTCAAATAGCTTTTCAAAAATTACAAGTATTGGCTTCAAACTTATTTTATTTCACAGAAAATAATGTTTTCGATATTCAGTAATTTTTTTTTTAAATCCAACAGTCCGTTTTTTCATAAAAAATAAAATCTGCTCAAAAAATAGTACGCAAATTTGGTAAAAATTGATACATATAGACAATGTTTTTAGCAAGACAAATCGACAGACGTTATTAGTGTTGGTCGCATCCCAGTCTCTTTTTGTTTATTATTATTTTATTTAAACTCATTAAGAAATAAGGCATACTTTGCTTTATTTAAAAGATAAAAACTACGCTGAAACTTGAAAGGAGAAGTTGTAAAACGCTCATTTGAAATTTTATTCTAATATAATTATCCTAAAAAAAATAAAGCCGATCTTATTTCTTATAATTGTGCAATAAACTAAAAATTGTAAAATTGTGGGTTACACAATTTTTGGTCTCAGTGTCTCACATTTTATCTTCAAATAAGATATTGATTTATTTTAAATGTTTGTAAAAGTACCCGTGGCATGATGGTTTGTGCGTTGGACTCTTAGGGCCGAAAGGCATTAGTATTAAGTATTATAGTTTAACTTAGAGTGTCCGTATGGGACCAGTAAGTTAGTAATAAGTTATGGATAATTAGTCTAGTTTTATGAATTTTTGTCTAGCTTTAAGATAGTCTTAAGAATGAATTAATAAAAATGAATTGGTAAAAAAAAAAATGGTTGCCTGTAAAGTCGGTTTTACGGGCGAAGATTTTACGTGACAACATCTTTTTCTCGGTAGAATATTTATTGATATGAATATAATTAAATTGCACAATAGGAACAAGGAATTGAATGAAAATAAGAATTGCACAAATTTTAACTATAGAAATATATTTTTTTTCTTAATATTTGTAATTTTAAAGAATCAATTCGAAAATCAAAACATTTATTCAGATCGAAGGTTCAAATTTTTGCTAAATAAATTTGAAATTAATGAAAATTTGTAAAATAATAATTAATTAATTAATTAATTTTAAACTAATAATTTACTTAACACTATCAACATTTATCAATAGTATGACATAACCTATAAACTCAGTTTCTCAACTTTTGTGTCAATCTAACAATTAATCAATCAATCATAGTTTACGATAATGAAATATCAGTGTACAATTATTTACCTTTATTGTTGTAGTTGTTGTTAATGACGAATCTAAGCACTCCACATTTTTACTACAGACACAGCTGACGATACTTTAACCACACGTGTGAACTTGTATTATGACGCTTTCTTGTTTTTCCAACGCCAAGAACGTTCGATAAAGACAAAGACAGAGACACAAGCATGCGCCGATTCAATGCGCCTAATTCTCTAGTGCTGCGCGCGCGGCAGACCGATCATAGTTGAGTGGGAGAGAGACGCAAGGCATTCGGCGGGCCTCTCTCTCGTTCGGTGACTCATCGTTACGTTACCGGGCGTTACACTTTTTCATAAGTGACTCCCAGCCGCAACCTAATTTAAGACGTTGTCACGTGAAAAAAAAAAAGTGCGTTGGACTGTCATGCGAGAGGTCTTGGGTTCAATCCCTGCCTCTGCCACCCTAATTAAAAAAAAAAAGAGTTTTCACGGGTACTGCCTCTTGCGAGGAATTGACAAATTCTCCATGATTAATTCTTGTCATGAAAAAGTGCTTTCTCAAAATCAGCCTTTCGGATTCGGCATATAAATTGTAGGTCCCCTCCATTCCTGAAAACATTACTCGCACACAGGAATGGTTGAGAGTTGTAAGTCACTAGGCCCTGGTTCTCTACGGACTGTCGCGCCACCTAATTTATTTATTTATTAAAAGCTTCTTTTAATTACTCATACGCCACAATGCTTTTTTTTCATGATATTGTGCTTAACTTTATTTTATTTTATTTTATTTTTTTATTTTATTTTATTTTAAGGTAAGAAAATTATTATTCCTTATTTGGCGGATAGATTCGATCAAGAACTTATTTTATTCTGCTTCACATTAACTTCATTTAGCTTTCATGGGAACTTCATTTTAAAAAATATCTTGCATACATCTTGTTAGCATGAAAGGTTTTACAGCGTAGTAATAAATGTATTTCAAATATTTTTCTTTTTTTCATAATACTATTTTTCCTAATCGTTCTTCTTAAATTTCACTTGCCATATAAATGTGTTTCATTTAATAAATTGAATAAATTTGATCCTTGAGAAATGTGTAACTGTGTACCAACGCTACATAAAGTAGGTATTTATTACAAAACATACTCGTATAAGGAAATTAAATGCAACAAATCTCTTTTCAATCACCACACTAATTCCATTAATTCGAAACTGTCTTGAGGTTAAATATCCAAAAGGCTATCGTGTTTATCAAGAGGACTTCTAACATATCTAACAAAACATTTCGTTCTCGTTTCCAGTCCAATGTTCATATATCACTTCACCCAGAACCAACAAAACATTAATCAAATCAATTCCCCATTCGAATGATCTCTTCAAAATGTAAATATATCTGTTCTTATGCGTACAGTGACTTCTCTAGTCCCATATAAACACATATGTAGGTAGAATATCTATAAAGCTATATAAATTTACATTCCACTCTTGACCCTAAAATGTGAAGTGAAATAGCTGCCAGCAAAATAGATGTTCACATTTAACCTTGAAAGTCACAGAGAGGTGACACATTCTCGTGATGATGGTATGATGGTAGTCATAGTGCTCGAGCATAACGAATGCAAACATCACAGGGGGGGTGTTGACAATAACTACCGACCGACCGAACGTTTGGCTGCTGTTGGGAAAACGAGAACCGCACCAGCATATTCACATCCACCCTGCCACTATGCCACTCTGCCACTCCAACACCACTGCCACCTCCTCCGCCAAACTCATAAATCACTGCCGTTTAATTAAACTGAACTCAGTATGGCATCTTTTGGGTGCCATGGAAATACCAAAATCCATTTCTGGGACGCTTCAAAAGATTTTCGCATTCAACGGAGCTTAAGTCGGGGATGGTTGGTGTTTTCTTTTTTATTTTGTATTTGAATTGGTGGGGATGATTAATTTCACCCCCAGCTTCGAAAATACTTTTGATTTTCATTAAAAAAAAAAAAAAAAACTGAAAAATATGAATTGTTTGATGAAATACTTTTTAGTCTGAACCAATTGAAAAGTTTTTTTTGTTGTTGTTTATGTCATTTAAAATTATTTTAATGTAATAAAAAATAATTGGAAAATTCAATTTTTATTTTTGCTATTTTAAATTAAAATTAAATAAGCAGCCTGAAATTTGATCGTTGAATGGTTCGGTAATTTGAAAAAAAAAACCTGAAATACTTTATATAATTTGATGTTGTAAACTGATATAAATTCCAAGAGTCATAGTATTTTTGGTTTAATTGCAATATTGTGAATTAAAAGTAATAATATCTTCTTTAAGGTAACATTGCTTTTGACTTAAATAAGATATAGGTTCTTGGTTGAAACTGTAAGGTTATTTTAAATTTTGAAGGTTTCAACACCTTAGCTGCAAGCAAAGTCTCAAACAAAGTTTTATTAAATTTTAATTATTTATCGAGTGTTGTTGGTTAAATCTTACAGGCGAGTTATTAAAAGATGTTATAAATACAAATAAATTGATATTTACCCGACAAAATTAATATCTTATAAATATCAAACATTGTCCTCTAATTAAAAGAAGAGGAATTAATTTGAATATATTATAGTGTGAAAAATTTCAGTATTTGTCTATTATCCATCGAGTTACAGTGTCATTCCATACAAATGGAACCCAAAATTCCAAAAAAAAACCTTTAATTTAATTATCAACTTTTGAATCAAATTAAATTGAAATTGGGAAACTCTTTTTTTAACAACTACATTTTTGATATTTTTGGGATACAAAAGAAACACGGATTTAGACCACACTAATAATTCAGAAAAATGATAATTTAAAAAACTTAAAAAAACTGTGCAAATAAATAATTAAAGTTTTAGTTGCTAAAAGTCGAGATGTACGAAGCGTTAAATGGTTCTCGTAGATTGTATTTTTATAAGAAACATTAAAAATTATTTTTTTTTTTAAATTTTACCAAGTGTTAAAAGAAATATCTATATATATATATATATATATAATGAGAAATAAGTTAAGGTCAATGTCTCTCCGTGTTCTCAGGATATTTGAATTTAGAATCAATTTTTACCAGTTTTTGTACACAAAATATTAGAAATCAACCGAAATTTTTCCTTTTTTATAAATTTCTATAATACGAGTACAAACATTTTATAAAAAGCTGATTCTGCACTTCTTGATATTGTTATGTTTATTTATTTATACATATATACTAGCGGCCCGGTACGTGCTTCGCTACGTATAAGGCATAGTAATTAAAAAAAATGATTTAAAGTTCATTGATTCCAAAAAAAAAAATATTTTAAATTGCTAGCTATTTAAAAGTCCTAATGACCCAAATGATATATTGTTTATATTATATTTGTCAGCAAAGAGTAAAAATTAAAAAATAAAAAAGAATTGGCTACCCTTACAATGGTGGGTCTAAATGGGTTAGCCTAAAACAGTTGAATAAACAATATTTTTTGTTTTTCCATTTTGATCATGAATAAATAAACAGGAGTATTGACTCTGGAACAGGCAACATAAAGTTGGCCATGTGAAAACACGATTCCTCCAAATTGACACCACAAACTTGAAGTTCTTGCCCTTGGGCCTTATTTATGGACATCGCAAATGATAAACGAACAGGATATTGTAATCTTTTGAATTCAAATGGCATATCAGTTGGAATCCTAGGGATACGCGGTATCAAACACACTTCTCCTTTTGATTTACCAGTTAAGATTGTAGCTTCAATCAAATTTGGCAGTAACTTTTTCACTGCCAATCTGTTGCCATTACACAGTTTTGGTGGATTAATATTTCGCAATAATATAATCAAAGAACCAATTTTCAGATTCAAGCAATGCGGTGGTATACCAGCCGGTTCCAAAGAATTTAAAAATTCAATTGGATAATTCATTGCCTCATCTTGATTCATAACACTGTCAATTGATTTATATGTATGTCGTGACTACACCTGGCAGTTCCGCTTGAACTCGAAAATTAATGGTAGCGATATGAATGTTTTTCGGTGCTAAAATGGCACGTTCTCTCAACCAATCATGATTTCTGTAATTCTAAAAAATATTTGGCAAAACACTTTCAATCAACTCATCTATAGATTGCGCAATTGTACAAAAATTGTTCGGTAAAGTGATCAATCCGTTGGTACTGTCGATTGGTATTTTGACATAACCAATTTCTAACAATTGTTTTAAAAACTCATGGGCAGTTGCATCATTATGTAGGTGAATACGCATATTAATGTGCAGTGTCAATTTTCGTACATATACCTCCAAAGAACTGATGACTTCAAACAGGCGTTTATTTCATCAGCAGGAGTTGATCGAGAAATGACAGGCAATGTTTGACGAAAGTCCCCTGGAGGCAATATCAGAGCACCACCAAAAAGCTGTTGATTACCGCGTGAATCTTGCATTGTTCGATTAAATGCTTGTATTGATTTTTTATTCGCCATTGTGCACTCATCCCATAAAATAATTAACATTAATCGCAGAACTTTTGCCATAGCAAAATTTCTAGAAATATTGCAAGCTGGACATTCAATGGCAATTTTAATACAGAGTGTAGCAGCAATTCCCGAAGATGCAAGTGCCTATGCAATTTTCTGTTTCTGATCGAATAGTCGCTAAAATCAATGATACAACGAAAGTTTTGCCTGTACCACCAGGTGCATCCAAGAAATATAATCCACCTGCATTATTAGAAACGGCTTACATGATTGTGTCATATATATGTTTTTGTAGAATATTCAATTTAGTGCTATTACAATTTTGTGATTATCAGATGGCATACGATCAAGAGCAATTTTGAACAATTGAACTAATGCGTTATGCTGGTGGAAAAACCTTTGTAGCTCACGAATAATTTCTCGTCTTGTATTTGAAACAATTGCACAACGTTGATCCAATTCACAATTTTCATCACCAATAAAATAAATTTGCAAAAATTGATGATCAGCGTCGGGGTATGGCAATAACAAACCAGCGTGATGATAAATCTCGCCTTGAATCTGTAACATGTATGTATATGCAATTTTAGACAGATGTTGAATCAGAATTTGTAAGTCTTTATAATTCAGATTGATATAAAGATGTGACAATCCTGTTGAGGTATTTACCTTAAAAGTCGGCATAAAATTATCTGTAATAATTTTAGTAGCACCAAAAGAAGTCATTTCAAATGCCGAATTGTATTATTGAATATTACTCAAAAAACTGCTACGACGACCGACGTTTGAGATGTCCCAAAAATAAATGAATACAATGGTTCGGGTGGAGTTTCTAATGTTTGCAATCGCACTTTACCATTAGCACAACACATTCCGGGCGTTTCACCCGGAAAGCATTACTATGTTGACATATTCCGTCTATCATTCCAATGTATCCGTACTAAAATATATACTATAATCAATCTGACTATTGTAATTAAAAGCAGCACACAGCATTTAATCCAAAACAGCACGACGTGTTCGTGATCAAGTACAGGTACAGGGTCAACAAATCTATTCTGTGCAGTACGTTTACGCTGCGATGCATTAGCTTGTGCGCGTTCATCTATAGTCTGAGATCGTCTTAATAATGCCACTTGACTTGCATTACGCGATCGCCGGCCTATGTTTGGTCGTCTTGCTCGTGGCATTTTACCTTCACTCAACAACTCAACAATATTTTGGAAAATATAAACACAAAGCAATAACTCAACAATAGTTTGGAAAATATAAACACAACAAAGCAATAATTATCGCTGATAAAATGAAAGGACATATGATGACATTAAATTTGTTTGACAGAACTAACGTCACTTTTTTTATCTTCGATTGTTTTGCCAAAGGTTCAAATTGGCTTTTAAGTATTAGTACAAATTGTTTGTATATGGGTGTATAGAAAGATGTTGATTTTACACTTTTTCAAGATTTTTTTTAAATTTTCTCTACGTACAAACCTTCTCTGGACTTCCACGAATAATTCAAGACCAAAATTAGCCAAATCGGTAAGGGCATTGTTGAGTTATAACATTACAACGAAAAGCGGCATTAAATTTTATATGAATTTATATAAGCTTTAAGTTTTCCCCATTTTTTTTTTTGGTACAGCTTAAGTATTGTTAAGAAATCTTTTTAGGCTATCAATACAAATCAAGTCATATTTTATTGTGTTCATATGAGCGGAATTGCTGATGAAAAATACCATTTTCCATCAATCGGAAAAAGAAATAATCAATACTCGAAAATTTTACCAGAAGGAAAGTACGCCAGAATTTTTGAAAGGCTTGACATAAAATTCAGTTTCTTTTTCTAAAAAAAGACTAAATTTTCCCTGCAAAATTTCTTCTTCTATATAAAGCTCTCTTATAGCACCATAACGAACATGTTTAGCTTCTTAATTAGACTTAATTAATTGGATCTTTTGCAATTTAAAAAAAATGTTGGCGTAATATCTTCTGGAAGAGTTTCTGGAAACTAACTAATCTGGACCCAGGTCTGGGGAATACCATTCAAGCTTTGCCAGGTAAGTTTAAATAGGTTTGAATATTTTTTTTAGCAGTGGTAGTTTAAAAAGCTACTTAATTAACGAAAGCTCACTCATGCTGTGGCGAGAGTCCTAAAAGATCTCGACATACATATGGATGGTATTCTCGCTATTGTTCTGAAGAAATGTTCTTCAACGCTGTCAAAACCACTGTGTAAGCTTTTTCATTTGTCCTACTTCTCAGGTTTCGATCCAAGTAGGTTAAAAACTGCATTTGTCCAGCCCATTCATAAAAAAGGCGAATTTTTTTAACCTTCTTATTTCCAAGATCATGAAAACGCTGATTAATTATCAGCTCAAGAAATATCTTGAAGACCGAAAGCTTCTTTACGACCGACAGTACGGGTTTGGCAGCAATAGGTCCACTAGTGATCTCATGGTTCATCTAAAAGAACCGTGGAGCAAATATTTACATCGTTTTGGAGAAAGTAAGATTATTGCACTTGATATTTCAAAAGCATTTAATAGGGTTTGACATCAGGATCTCTTATCGAAAATGTGTGCTATGGGTTTTCATGAATCCCTCCTTCTTTGGATTAAT
This sequence comes from Eupeodes latifasciatus, assembly GCA_920104205.1. Taxonomy (NCBI): domain Eukaryota; kingdom Metazoa; phylum Arthropoda; class Insecta; order Diptera; family Syrphidae; genus Eupeodes; species Eupeodes latifasciatus. Next base: position 38,007,976 of record OV049924.1, on the reverse strand, counting down.
AATTACCTTTCGGCACGTTCAATACACGTGGTATTGGATAGGTTAAAGTCTGAAAACCATATAATAAATGCTGGTGTGTCCCAGGGCTCTGTTTTGTCACCACCACTTTTTCTCATTTTTATTAATGATCTCCTGTCTGCAACTTCTAAACCAATACATTGTTTTGCTGACAATAGTACTCTTAGCTTATCATATTTATTTTCAGACTCACATCCCTCTTCTTTGGAACTACAGAGACACACTATGATAAACTCATTCAATTACGACTTAAACAGCATTGTTCAATGGGGAATAAAAACCCGTGTGAAATTTAATGCTTCGAAAACTCAATGCTGTCTTATTATCGTTAAAGCGAGATATACCACCTTGTCATTATCCTTGGATCCTTGGATGGCAAAATGAGACTGAACATCTCGATATTTTCAAAATGTGTGTCACCAACCTCCTCTTGTGGAACGATCACATAAGCAATATCGCAAAAAATTCCCCAAGGGTTTTCTATTGCAATAAAAGAAGTTTTTTTCCCCATCTGATCTGGCTGTTTTCTACAAGACTTATATACGTCCGAAGCTTGAGTATAATTCCCATCTCTGGACTGGTTCTACTGCAGCTTACATAAACCTACAGAGATTTGTTCTTTAGCCGTACTACGCGAATGTGGATTGCCTTACCAAGCTCTGACTTTCCAAGTAATTGCAATATATACAGGAGTTCAAAACTAATGTGCTGTGCACCCGACACCTCCTTTCAATCCATCCTTCCTTTTTTTAATGCTCACATCTATGTTTGCACAATAAGGGTTATCCCTTTGATATTACCTAAGGTGTGTTTATATATAAGTTAACTTTTTGCATCTCAGTGAAATTACAAAATCAACTCTTTTTGTTTTGTTCTTGCTTTAATTTTTGTATTTAATTTAAGTATAATGCACTTTAAATTGTGGTTAACGCCTTTTCTACCCTCAAAGCCTTTATACATTTGATTTCATTAAACAAAACAACAATTTTGAAGTCAAGATTTTGTATACTATTGAAATAATTGAAAACTAGAAAATTTATTAATTTATTTTAAATTTTATCAAAAGTTTCATACTTCTCACACATTTGTCTTCAAATTCCTTACCTAATTTAACAAACAATTTTAGTGTAGACGTTCAAATTTTATTTTTCTGTCTTATCCGTCTTTCCAGCTTATTATAAATTAACCGCTAATTTTGTTGTTCTTTTATTTTAAGTTTAAATTTTCTAAACTTCCAAAATACTTCACAGTTTTAAATGAGTTTGTAAAAGAAGAAGAAGAAGCTGAAGAAGTATCTTTTACCAACACCCATTATATATGTACATAAGTACGAGTATATAGTTGTTGTGTTGTATATCCTTCATCATCTCATATATCCTCTGGAGCATTTATCCTTCATCGTTCATTCCACATCGACATCGCAGAAGCTCCATCAAACATTAACACAGTGCAAAAATATTTTCTGTTTGATTATCCTAGTTATACTGAGCAACTGAGCCTGAGCTGTTGTGTTTTGAGGTTATGATGTTATTTACTTCCTTTAGGCAGCTCATTAGCCCATGTTTGTGAACCATCTGTTCCTGTTTATTTTTGATAACTTTTCTTAGATAAGCCAAAGTCTATTTCTTTTTTGTTGTTCTTGGTGTTGTTTTTGTTGTGGGCTGAAATTTATACAAGTTAAAAGATACAAAATATTTTCTTAAGCTATAATGAGAATAAGTTGTGTTTAAGGAGAAACTATTGTTGAGTTAATTAATTTATCCTTTGCCAAAAATGTAAACAGGACGATGTATACAAATACGTATGCAAATATATTGTTGAGATATAATTTTGTATAAAATATGATAACAACTTAAAGACTTATTAAGTTTCTTGTCTTACTAAAATGTATAAGGCTTTAATTTAAACATGCTGATGGAAAAAGATAAAAGTTAATGAAAAGAATTTACAAATCACGTCAATATTTAATCGATTTAACTTGGTTACTTAGTTAAATAAAGAAGCTATCGGAAATATCTTTCTTCGTAATATTAAAACATATTGGTTTTCCTTTATATGAAATTTGTATGTATGTATAATGTATATGTATATCGTATCGATGGCAATTACACGCATCAATTACGCGAATATCCTGTTTAGATTATAGCCTATAGGTATCCAAGCAACAAATAAAGTAGATTATTAGGCTACTAATTAGGAAGTTGTGTTTCACTTTCCGATTAAATTTTATCGATGGTGGAAATGGTGGTAAACTTAAATAAAAGTTGAAAAACAAATATAACTTTTTATTCCATTCTATATACCTGATGTACAGGGTGTGCCATCTAAGGGTTCCTTTTTAAATGATGACACTAATATGTTGAAATCTTTACGAAATGTAACGATAAGTATAGTATCATGTAAGCTTTAACACTGTGTGTTGTTCCAAAGAGCCCAAAAGGGCGTTTTATAAACGGAAGTAGGACCGAAATGAAGCACGTTGAAAGCAGGTTTGTATACAAAATTCGTGTGACGGGTATGCTAGTGTATAATAATCATGGTCTCGGCAAGGAAGAGAGACTCGATTCACAAGCCACCATTCACCATCGAAGTTAATAGCTTTTACTTACTATTTTAAAAAGGATTCTGCAAATCTTGGATTATTCGCTTACAAGGTCTTATTCACTCAGAAAGTAACAACAAGGCCATTTGATTCTATATCGCTTGGCAGTTTGGGTTATTTGGACGAAAAAAACGTCTTTTCTGTTGACGCTATTCCATCTTGGTGACTTTGTTAACCCCCACATTATTGTCGGGAAGACAAAATACATCCATAGAAAGTGTCAGTTTCGAGCTGAAACTAAATATTTAGTGTTGGCAACAGTGCACAATTTTTCTTCGAAAATGAAGGTGGGAACAAAGTTTCGGTCAACGGTGGGTGTTACAGATCCATGTTAACGGAGGTTTCTTTAAACTAAAATTGAAGAATTGGTCATTTGAACAATGACGCCTGAATTATGTAGATATCGTGCAATGTCAACACACTTAGATGAGTTTTTACTCACCGTTTAAAAATGTTCTTTAATGTTTTGTAAAGGAGGCTAACAAAATTTAAATAACATAATGTGTATACGAGTATAATATTAACCTAACCTTTACACATTTCAATTGCTAAAATGACAACTTTAGTTATAAAATTATTTTAGAACACTGTTTTCCAGCAAGGTATGGTCTAACTATTTAATTTGGATGACTCCCTACATTTGAAAACATTCCTAGATTTCAAAAGTGTTTTAAATATGCCATATTTAAGAGCTAAACACAATAGTCTAGAGGGTTTTTGCTGCATTTCACGTAGAAATATAAAAAATTGTTTTGAAACGTAGCTTTTTTTCCAAAAATAAAATATACTTTATTTGATTCTATATTTCTATTTATGCTAAGAACGCTAAATCCAGAAAATGAGAGAGGATCTAATATGAAGAAATGTTGGGCTTTTTTTGACGAAGTTTTTTTCGAAGTCTATTATTATTATCGCTATCAGTCTGTTTACTCGTATTTTGATCTTAAAGGAGTCAACAAAACTTAAAAATTTTAGAGAGAAAAATGTTTGGTTCTTGAATTTAAGGAAATAGGTGCATTTAAGTACATAATTTTTCTAAAAAATTAAATTAAAGCAAATTAAGCTAAACAAATAAGTTGTGAAGAAATGTTTGTGTGACACTCACAAATTACACGTTTCAGAATCTCTTTTTACTTCAAATCTTAAGAGATTCAAAGCTTGTATATCAATAGATATGACCCGTTTATTATGTTTTTCAATTGGCCATTAGTTTAACAAAAGTGACAGTTTTGCTGTTTTTGGAACATTTATATTGAAATTCGTGTTTAAATATTAGTTCTAGAGCATCCAAAGCAAATTCATTTAATTTTTTAAGATCTTTTAAGATCCTTTGTATTCAAAAAAAACCAATTTTAAAATAAATAAAATGCACGACTGGTTCGCTAGAACTTAATAATTTCTCCCAAAAAGTCTGTTTAAAAATGTTTCCTATATTTTAAGATTTAAAAATGTACCTGCAAAATAAGTTTTTCTCAAAAATTTAAATGCCATTTTATTTGTCAAAAAATCTAGATTAACTTATTTTTTTCGAAAATCATTTTAAATTTGAAATTTTGTCTTACAAATATTTTTGGTAAGCACTAAATAAAGATCTTACATATATGTATGTATGTATATGTACATTTTACATTTAAATTTCGTCAACAAATGTTGACCTTTTTCTGAGATATCGAGTTTTGTAAACAAAATTAATATTTTTTTAAATTAAAAAAAATACATTTTTGATCATAAAAAATCATCATCAATTTGATCATTTGATCATCAGAAAGAGCTTGCACAGAAAGAGAAGATTATTGAAATTGGTCCATTAGTTCTTGAGAAAACTTAAATCCAAAATAAAGGTTTTTAAGGGGTACCCTTCTGGAACAATACCATAATATGTTTTTCTTGTAGAAAGAAGCCAAATTAAGAACACAAAATTTATAGAAAGTTTTAAAAAAATCACATGTTTTAACCAACAAATTTGTATGAGGACTGCTGTTATTTTTCGTATTAATAAAATGAAAAAAAAACGCCTTACCGTCATCTTCTGGAAACCCTAATTTCAATCAACACAATTGTTAGGACTGTAGGAGCCAGGAAAGACAGACAGACGGACGGAATCGGGGTACCCACTTTTTTCGACTTCTCTACCGTTGTAATGTCATATTTGATTAAAAGTTCTAGTTCGAAATTGTTTACTAAAGCAAAACTTGCCATATAGTTCCAATATGTCTGTCACCAGTAAAAATCACTTCAATGTTCACTATTTATGTGTGTCAAAAAAATTTAATAATAAAATTGAAGGCTAGTTTTAGGAATTTAAAGGCAACTTAATATCAAACGGACGATCTCTTATACAGGGTTTCTTCTTAAGAACCTGATATTTGCTCTTTTTCTTAGAACTAAAGTTTTTTTCAAATTCTAAATTGAGTGAAAACAAAAATTTTAGTTGTTTTTGACAGCAAACCAATTTTTAGTGAATGTCGTTAAATTACTAATAAATTAATAGATGAAATCTTTATTACTGTATAAGCTTTATGGCTCATGAGAGTAGAACCCCCCCCCCCATTGGATCGTCAGTTGGTCAAAAGTTGATGAATTTGTGCTCCGTTTTTGGAATAAGCTGAATTTCCGATTCATATTATGTTCTTGGTCCAGTCCTCAGTTAAAATTGATACTTTTAGCAACAAAATTTAAGGAAGTAAAATACAAATGTTGTTTTCATATACAAAAAATAAATAATTCAAAATATAATGGGGGTTATATCCATTAAAGGAATACGATTAGTTTTGAATTGAAGGGTATTCCTACGAAAAAGCAAACAAATTATCTCCCAGGAAGGGATGGGTCATGACCCCTACGACCCCCCTCCCTGGATCCGCCATTGCCCTCATTGACCACTAAACTCGTCTTCTTTGCTTCCGTCGGAATGCTCAAAAACGCTCCACTGACATCACGCTTTTGATCTTCTAACTATGTCAATATCATATGATGCGTATCCGAGTAACTGAATGGACCTTTGGAAGATTGTGCCTCTAATGTTGGCGGTTGAGTTTTGCACAATTCTTTCCAGAACGATATTGAAGAAGTCGCATGACAGTGCATCGCCTTGTCTAAAACCTTTTTTGACATCAAATGCATCGGTGAGATCTTTTCCGACCTTGATGGAGCAGCGTGCCTTCTCCATCGTCATTCTGCACAAACGGTTAAGTTTGACAGGGATGTCAAAACTAGACATTTCTCTGTAGAGCTCTTCCCTATGGATGCTGTCATACGCGGCTTTAAAATCGATAAAGAGATGATCGATTTGAAGCTCCTGGGTTTTTTCCAAGATCTGCCGTAGTGTGAATATTTGGTCGATAGTGGACTTTCCTGGTCTGAAGCCACACTGATAAGGACCTATCAGGTTGTTGACGAACGGCTTCAGACGTTCACATAGTACGGTAGAAAGGATCTTATATGCAATGTTAAGGAGACTGATCCCTCTGTAGTTGGCGCAATTTAAAGGGTCTCCTTTTTTATGTATCGGGCAAACTATGCTGAGATTCCACTCATCGGGAATGCTTTCTTCCGACCATATTTTGCAGATGAGTTGGTGCATGCCCCCTACCAAGTCATCGCCTGCTGCTTTAAATAGTTCGGCAGCTATGCCGTCAGCTCCAGCAGCTTTGTTTGAATTCAATTAAGATATAGCTATCTTCACTTCGTCTAGGTCGGGTATAGGCGGAATTGTTGATCTCCGTCGCCAAGGTTGAGTGGTTCTATCTCCCTTACAGCGGGATTCGGGTCATCATCGCCGCCGGTATATAATTTGGAGAAGTGGTATTTCCATATTCTCAACCTCTGCTGCGGTTCTACTACGATGTTCCCCTGATCGTCTTTACAGGTTCGTTGGTACCAGCTACGAACCGAACCGAACTTTGGGAGGTTTTTTTACCTTTTGGTAAAATTTACGAAAGTCATTCCTGTTGTGACATCCCTCTATCTCCTCGATCGCGCGCTTCTCTTGCTCTCTTTTTTTCCATCTAAGAAGCCGGTGTTCCTCTCTCCTCTTCTGCTCGTAGAGCTCGCGAGCAGCTCTGGTCCTTCTGTGCAGGGCCGTTTTGTATGCCTCTTGTTTCGCTGCGTGCGCTTGCCGGCATTCGTCGTCAAACCAGGGGTTTCGGTGTTGTGGACGTGTGAAACCTAGCACTTCAGAGGCGGCATCTCTGATGGCTGCAAGGCAATGATTGCTTGCTTTGTAAAGCTCTTCCCTATATATGCTGTCATAAGCGGCTTAAAAACCGATAAGGAGATGGTGGCTATCGATTTGATGTTTAAAAAGAACCTATCAGGCGCAATTCAGATTATCTCCTTTCTTGTGTATTTGGTAAACTATGCTGAGATTCAACTCTTTGAGCATGCTTTCTTCAGACTACATTTTGCTGATGCGTTGGTGCATGCTCCCTACCAAGCCATCGTCTGCTGCTTTCAATAACTCGGTATTCGATGCAGTTAGCTCTATCAGCTTTGTTGGATTTCAGTTTCACGTCATTTCGTCGAAGGTCTGATATTGCGTCCCGTAGATAATGGTAATTATAAATGCACCTTTTTTTGTATAGGAAGCAACATGTAGATGAAATGTCTTCAAGTGAATTTATACTATCCTTGAAGTGAGGTTTGTGACATAAAATTGACTTATTCTTAATGAATAAGTTCAAATCTTGTTCACATACCTTGAATAAAATACCGAATACGTTTTGAGTAAAAATCCTTCATTGTTTCCATATTTTACGAAAAGTCAAAAATATCTCTTTTTGTAATATAAAATATAGGTTAAATTATTTCTTGCTCTTAAAATTTAAGAGGAAAATAATATTTCTTCCTAATAATATTTAAATCTATACATGCACAGTAAGTTCTTGAAACATCTTACCAGATTTTTTAATTAAATTAAAAGCATACCTTTCAGATGTACCTATTTAATATTATTTAAATTTTTTTGACTACCAACTTATCTAATAAATAAAACCTGTTCACCTCATCTGTTCAAAGGAATATTAACCTCGTTAAGAATTAAATATTTAAGTAAGCATTGAATATTTTCTTACTTTGCTAAACTTTTAAATAACCATCCTGTTAAGTTTTAAGCCCCTTAGAACAGAAGGTAAATATACAAACAATTTTTGAGGTATTCTCGAGAAGCTTTTCTACCACTATCACCAGTCTGATTAAAGCCATAAGGTAAAAGCAGCATAGAGACGATAGGTATGTAAGGTATGATTGCATGACCAGACCATCATGAGGAAACAGTCATTTTCATTTTGCTTGGAATTACCTTATTAAGAGCTAATGCTTGTGGTCCTCGTGGAATTGTTCATTTGCATTTTTAAACCATGCCAAGTCAGGCCAGGCTGGGACGGCCGGCCGTCAGTCCAGAATCCCAGTTGGTAATAAGGATTCAGGATTCCTCGCTCATGCATTAAGTTGCCCATTATTGTTTAAACTACGAAACATAGACCGCGTTGTTGCTGTCGTTGTCGACGATTCTGTGTTCATTTTCATCATCATCACAATACGAGAAAAGTACATACATATCATCCTCCACTCTCGTATTCCCCCTTGCATCTATACATTCTACAACCCTTAACCATTCAAAATAAGTAGCTACTGGTATATGTATTAATATAAACGTTGTTTGTGGTTGAATTTTAATGCCAAAGTGCGGAGGTTGGCCAACCAAAATGGCTTCCCAAGTTTCAACATAAAATGCAAACACTCGCTATATTTTTGGATTCTATATAAATGTTTATATATATTTGTATATATAAAGAACATATGTACTTGAAGAATATTATGACTGAGCTATGAAGTCTGGAAACATAATATTATAATATAAAGACCTTGGGAAGCGTTTTAATGTTGATATTTGCTGCCAGCGGCTCGTGAAATTCCAACTTGAGTTTTAATTGAAAAGATTGCAATTAATTATATACATAATACGATTTTATTTAAGGATAAAATACACAAATGTATCTACGTACCAACTATAATATGATATATAGTAGCAGTTGAAAGAGCCAGAAATGCACTTAACTCTGTTTTTAGAGTACATCATTAGTCTGCTTATGCAATCAGAAAGAGAGATGTTATGCCTTGCCTTACCTTGCCTTAACTATACCAAACTTCGATGCTAGACGTAGATATATAATGACTTTTCTTTGAATTGAAACATAAGAGTATAACCATTAACCATGCAGGCTTAAGAATTCACCTTCTGCATATCTAAGGATAAAGAGTATCATTTTCAATTTGCACCCAAACTAATTGCACAATAAGTCAGTATGTATGGCTTCTGAAGGTGGTACTACTTTAAACAAGATAATAAATCTAGGTTCTATTTTACTTGACCTTGCTAAGTTATTATGTGAAGTAATTTGAAAAAAATGCTATGTAAGCAACTTTCTTTCTTTACTTCGTGAAAATGAATCAAATTGCAGATTTATTACTAAAAGGTGTCATTAAATTGTTGACATTTTTAAGAAAATCGCTGACTATTTAGCAGAAATTGTTGAACTTCAATATGACACGAGGTGACAAGTAGGACAATATTTCAAAAGCATTGAAAATTATGACCCACATTTTGAAAATTTCATAACCGTGGGTTTTTTAATTTGACAATGCTTTTATTCGGAGTGTGTATATTTGACAGCTGTCACTTGATTTATACTTCAAATTTATTACGAAAAAAAGAGGCTGGGTCGGGACCCACACTGATAACTTCCCATCCCGTCTATCGATTTGTCTTGCTTAAAAGTTTGTCTATATGTATCAATTTCTACCGAATTTGCGTAGGTACTATTTTTTGTAGATTTTATTTTTTTTATAAAAAAACAGTGTTGGATTTTTATAAAAAAAAATTACTGAATATCGAAAACACTATTGTTTGCGAAATAAAATAAGCTTGAAGCCAATATTTGTAATTTTTGAAAAGCTATTTGAGTCGAAAGTAAATTTTTACCTAGTTTAAGTATCGTTTTTTTTTAAGTTTTTATTTCTTGTAAAAAAAAAATTGTCAATTCGATTTTTCTCAAAATTTTGTCGAATGTTGAAAACAATATTTCTTATAAGATAAAATCAGTTTGAAGCCAATATCTCAAATTTTTGAAAAGATATTTACGTCGCAAAACAATTTTTACCAACTTTTATAAATTTTTTTTTAGGTTTTTATTTTTTGTAAAAAAACTGTCTATTCGATTTTTCTAAAAATTGTTCCTCATCTTGAATACAATATTTCTTATAAGGTAAAATAAGCTTGAAGCCATTATCTCAAATTTTTGAAAAGATATTTGAGTCGAAAATCAGTTTTTAACAACTTTTGTTATTTTTTTTCGGTTTTTTTGTAAAAAAAACTGTCAATTCGATTTTTTTCAAAATTTTATTTAGTGTTGACAACAATATTTTTTGAAAGATAAAAGCAGTTTAAAGCCAATATTTCAAAGTTTTAAGAAGATATTTGAGTCGAAAATAAATTTTTAACAACATCTATTAATTTTTTTTTAGGTTTTTATTTTTTGTAAAAAACTGTCAATTATTACTATTATATATACTATTTTTCTCAACATTTTTCAGAATATTGAAAACAATATTTTTTATAAGATAAAAAAAGTTTGAAGCCTAAATCTCAAGTTTTTGAAAAGATTTTTGAGTCGAAATTGAATTTTTACCAACTATGAGTAATGTTTTTATTTTTTTATAAAAAAAACTGTCAATTGAATTTTTCTCAAAATTTTATCAGATGTCAAAAACATTATTCTTCGTTGCACAAAATTGTTTTGGAGATGAAATCATATTTTGGTCGTAAAATTTTTGAGGTGACAAATTTTTGTTCAGTGTTTTTGATTTATAAAAAAAACCGTTAATTGGGTTTTTTTCCAAAAATATAATTGTTTTATATCACGTAACAATATATATTACAAAATTTAATTCAAGTCTCTAGCGTCATTGGTTCATGAGATATTTAGGGTTAAACAAAATTGTCACCTTTTTTTTAAACTGCTATGGTAAAAAAACCACCAACGCAATTTTCTTGAGAGCCCTTTCTGCATTTTTCTGCCTTATTATCTGTATAACGAAAAAAACGTCGCGAACGTACGGACATACAGACATACGGACATACGGACATACGGACATACGGTTTTACTGACGTACGAACGTACGTAAACACGCACGCACAGACATCTTTCTAAAAATATTTTATTTCGACTCTAGGGACCTTGAAACGTCAAGAAATGTCAAAATTTTCAATTTGACAAATCGGACCCATTACAATAACTTCCTATGGGAAGTTAATTAAATGCTCATTCTACTAAAAGCTTCATGCTTCCCATAGTTAGTTCTCTATATTCAATTTTACCATTATTGAGTTGATGAAGAAATATTAAGTCATTATTAACACGCCTTTGATGGAGAGATTGCATTTGAAGAAGCTGAATACGAGCTGAATTCATAGGGAGGGGGATCTTTCATAAGGATCATCAAAATGAAGACCCTTAAGGGCAGAGCGAATGAAATTATTTTGAATTGATTCCATACGTTCTCCCGAATTTCTTAATAGGGAATCCATACTTGTGAGAACTTCACTTGCAGACATAGACTGGACGAACATAAAAGGGCAAAGATGGTTTCTTTTGGGAAAACCAGATTGATCAACAAAAGGTTCTAAATTTTACCTGATAGGATCTGTTTTCAAGGTAAGATTTGATCCAAGCTAAGAAAAATGGTGGGAAACCAAGAGCTTTAAGTTTAAATAAAATAATTCCGTGGCTAAGTTGGCCAAAAGCTTTAGAAAAGTCAGTTAATACACAGTTAACTTCATAACCTTGTTTTAAAGCGTTTAAATTTATGTTTTGAGAATTTGAGGAGATTTGTAAAGATTGATTTTTTTTTCACGAAACAATGTTGCTGTTCGCAAATGAGATTCTAACTAAAAAATGCTACATTCTCAAAAACAACTTGTTCAAAAAGTTTAGAAATGCAAGAAAATTTTAAAAAAGGCTTTGTTGAATATTCCATATACTGGGAAATTTGCATTTTCTTAAGGAAAGTTTGAATATGAACTCAAGGGTTTCAACTAAAGCATTTATACACTTTCCTATTGGGACAATACTTTTGGAACTGGCTGAGCAGTCATCATTCAACAGGGATAGAAGATCAAGAACTCTGTAGCATCGGGATACGACTACAATTTGCTTGCGAAAAGAAGTAAAGATTATTAAAATATACTCCATCAACCACTTCAGGGCAACTTACAAATCACTTACGGAAATTGGTTGCAAAAGTATTACAGATATCAACAGTTTAATCTAATGAAAGATTCTTGTAAGTGAAATTAAATGAAAAGCCATCTGATTTTTTCTTTAAGTTGACAAATTTTCAAAAGTTTTTAGAATTATGTTTCAAAGATGTGCTCATATTAGTAACTTAACTAGAATATACAAAAATAGAAATAGACTTAAAAGAGTTCAACATAAAAACTGAAGTTGATTGGAGACAGAGTTTTGAGGTAACTTTGTATATATATTTGAATAGTACTATTGTGAAGAGGAACGCTCGACCTGACATCTTTTCATCGACTTCCTAAACAGTTCGTTCCACATGTTTTGCATGTGGAATGTATTGGGGTGGGGGTAAATATTAGAGAAAATTCCAATATCAAATTATAAATTTCCAGATTATTAAAAAAACAGAAGATAGAACATACATACGTATATACAAACTATGCAAACTCTATGTTCGAGGGAGGCAATGCAAAGACATATTTGTTATAATTTATTATTTATATTTTTTATAATGTGGTTTTTTGATTGGTTGATTGGGAATAAAGAAAATAAAAAAAAACACAACAAGACAAAAAAAGAATTAGGTTAGGTTAGGTTGGAGTGGCTGTCCAGATGTCATTGACTCACTTAGACCTCAAGGGTCCATTGTGATACCACTAATGAGGTTACTTATGGGAGACTAATGAAAATTAAACAAACCATTTCGTGCTTTTAATAAAGTTAGAGAGACACTTTGTGTCAATCGTTGCCAGTTCACTGGTATTGTCGAAGAAGGGATTACCAAGAAAGTTATTCCTTCTAATGGAGAGTGCTGGACATGTACATAGAAGTTGTTGGACTGTTTCCTCTTCCTCCTCGTCCATGCAGCTTCTACAGAAGTCATTTGTGTAGATCTAGCCTCAGAGCATGTCTTCCTATGAGGCAGTGTCCTGTTATTACTCCAATTAAGCTTATATTTTGTCTGCTCAAGGATATCAAGCCTTTTGACCGATTTAGGTCTATGCTTGGCCATATTTGCTTCTAGAGCATATTGTTTGAGAAGATGTTTGCATGTAGCAAGTGGTGTTCCTATGTTATGTTTTTGTCTAACATTTGGCAGAAGTGCTCCGTTTTTGGCGAGCTCATCGGCTTTGCAATTTCCCGGAATGTCTCTGTGGCCCGGCACCCAAATGAGGTGAATATTAAACTGTTCTGTCATCTCATTCAGAGATGATCGACAGTCGTGGACTAATTGAAAGTTTGTAGAGACAGACGCGAGAGATTTAAGAGCGGCTTGGCTGTCCGAGAAAATTCGTATATCTTTGCAAGATATAACGTTTTCTTTGAGCCAGGATAGTGCCTCTTTAATCGCCATTACTTCTGCCTGGAATACACTACATTGATTGGGAAGTCTGTATGATAGACTTAGATTCAGTTGTTCCGAATAGATACCACTTCCAACTCCATAATCGGTCTTTGAACCGTCTGTATAGAAGTGTTCCGCATTGTCTTCCAGGGGTCCCTCTTCTTCCCAGGAGGATCTTGAAGGGATGGACACATGGAAGTTTTTGCCGAATACCATTTTAGGGGTGGTGTAGTCTAAGTCTGGGGTAGATCTGAAATTGTCTACGATGGTAGTATGTCCAGTATTGTTACTGTTCCATTGAGAGGTGGCTCTAAGCCTCACACATGAGTTGGCTGCCACCATTTTGGAGAAGATGGCAAGAGGTGTTAGGTTTAAAAGCACATCCAGGGCTGCGGTTGATGTTGAGCGAAGTGCTCCTGTGATGCACATACCTGCTGACCGCTGGACTTTGATGAACTTATTTAGATTTACCATCTTGTCCAGTGCGGTCCACCATACGACAACTCCATAAATAAGTATCGGTCTAATTACCGAAGTGTATAGCCAGTGGGTTATTTTTGGGGAGAAACCCCATTTTGATCCTATGGCCTTTTTACAAGTAAAAAGCGCTACAGTAGCCTTTTTTACTCTTTCATCAATATTTGCCTTCCAATTTAGTTTTTTGTCTAAAATGAAGCCTAAATATTTAGCTTGGTCGGAAAACCTTAATGGTATTCCTTTAATCTTGGGTGGGCTGATCTGAGGAATTTTGTACCTTCTCGAAAAGAATATGTGGATTGACGTCCAAGCCACATTGCTTAGCCCATTTTGTTAGCCTATTCAAGGCATTTTGTAGGAGTTCCGAGAGAACTTGGGAGTGTTTTCCAGATACAAATATTGCAACGTCGTCAGCAAAGGCAATCACCCTGAAACCCCTTCCAATGATGTTAGAAGGTCGTTTACTACCATGTTCCATAAGAGAGGCGAAAGGACCCCACCTTGGGGGGTACCTCGGTTCACCAATCTGGTGGTAGTAAACTTCTCATGCTAGAAGTTATTGTCCTGCTTTTGAGCATGAGACTAATGAGATCTGTGAGTGGTTTCTCTAATTGCATAGCTTATCCATTGCTGTCTTGATTGCCTGGTAACTGACGTTGTTGAAAGCTCCTTCAATATCTAGGAAAGCTACTAGGTTATATTCTTTGTATTCGGGGGAATATTCAATACTTCGTACCAGCGAATTAAGTGCTGTTTCTACTGATTTTCCCTTAGAGTAAGCATGTTGAGCTGTGGAAATGAGACATGGTTTTAAGTTATGTCAATCAAACTTTCCAAGGTTTTAAGAAGGAAGAATGATAGGCTGATTGGTCGTAGATCTTTAGGGTTAACGTGGGAGGGTTACCCTGCTTTAGGAATGAAAAAAAAAAAAAGAATTAGAATATAATATTAGAATATTAGAATTAGAATAAAACTAAAAAAAGAATTGGAATATAAACTTTTTGTGGTTGCCAATTAGAAAAATTAACGTTTTACCTACATTTTTTTTCGAATCATTTTCAAATGAGACAAATATTTTTAAACCATGCTTATAATAGTGGGAACATTTTTTTTTTAGTTTTCTTTTAGGGATAAATAATATAAAAAGAATGACTTAAACAAAGTACATTAACTTCAGAAATTAGTTGAAAAAATTCAAATGTTATTAACATCCCATATGAAGTTATTGTAAGTGTAATTTTGACATTTCTTGACGTTTCAAGGTCCTTAAAGTCGAAATAAAATATTTTTAGAGAGATGTCTGAGCGTGAGTCAGTACGTACGTCCTTGCGTCCGTACGTCCGTAAGTCTGGGACTTTTTTTCGTCGTCCATAGCTCAAGAACCAATGACTTCAAATAAATGTTGTTATACAGATAATAATGCAGAATCATGCAGAAAGGACTCTAAAAAAAATTGAGTTGGTGATTTTTTTTACCATAGCAATTTGAAAGAAAGGTGAACCAATGACGCTAAATTTTATATTATATATTGTAACGTGATATGTACCAAACTAGTATATTTTTGGGAAAAAAACGTTTTTTGTAAATAAAAAAAAACTGAAAACAAATATTTGTCCCCTAGAATATTTTACGAACAAAAAATGATTTTATCTCCAAAATAATTGTATGCAACGTAAAATAACGTTTTTGACATTTGGTAAAATTATGAGAAAAATCGAATTGACAGTTTTTGTACAAAAAATAAAAAAACAATACTAAAACTTGGTAAAAATTTACTTTTCACTCAAATATCTTTTCAAAAATTAAAAACATTGGCTTCAAACTAATTTTATCTCACAGAAAATATTATTTTGACATTCTGCTAATTTTTATAAAAATCCAACAGTCAGTTTTTTTTTTTATAAAAAATTAAAATTTACAAAAAATAGTACGCAAATAGTACCTACTAAAATTGGTAAAAATTGTTTTTTGACTAAATCGCGTTTAAAAAATAGATTTTGAAATCAAAGTATTTAATCATATGCAAAATATTTTTTTCAATGTTTAAATTTCTTAGAATAATTAATCGGAATGGGAAGTTATCAATGTGGGTCGCATCCCAGCATCTTTTTTTTAATAAATATTGAAAATATGTTCATGTTCAAATAATAGCTTTTATGGTCACTTATTTAAAAACTCCTTTTAGTTCATGTGATGTTTGTACCATACAAATAAATCAATAATAATTGAGGTGAAAATTAAAATTGACAAAGATTTAGTTAGATATAAAAAAAGTTAATTTTATCAATCAATGTTAAGGTTTGTTAATCTTAATTCCTAAATTAAATTCCCTAAAATTAAAATGGAATTTTTTGTAACGTGACTACTTAAATAATTAATAACACCTAACAAACATACAAACCCATATTAAAAAAGAGGCTGGGATACGACCCACACTGATAACTTCCCATCCCTTCTGTCGATTTGTCTTGCTTAAAAGTTTGTCTATATGTATCAATTTTAACCAAATTTGCGTACTATTTTTTGTAGATTTAATTTTTTTATGAAAAAACGGACTGTTGGATTTTTATAAAAAAAAATTACTGAATATCAAAAACAATATTTTCTGTGAAATAAAATAAGTTTGAAGCCAATATTTTTAATTTTTGAAAAGCTATTTTAGCCGAAAATCAATTTTTACCAACTTTTATTAATTTTTTTGTTTAGGTTTTTATTTTTTGTAAAAAAACTGTCAATTCGATTTTTCTCAAAATTTTTCCTAATGTTGAAAACAATATTTCTTATAAGTTAAAATTAGTTAGAAGCCATAATCTCAAATTTTTGAAAAGATATAAAGTCGAATATAAGTCGAAAATCAATTTTTACCACCTTTTGTTAAATTTTTTTTTCGGTTTTTATTTTTTTGTAAAAAAACTGTCAATTCTATTTTTTTCAAAATTTTACTGAATGTTGAAAACAATTTTTTTTTTGAAAGATAAAAGTAGTTTAAAGCCAATATCTCAAAGTCTTGAAAAGATATTTGAGTCAAAACTCAATTTTTATCAACTTTTTTTTTATTTTTTTTTAGGTTATTATTTTTTGTAAAAAAACTGTCAATTCGATTTTTCTCAAAATTTTATCAGATGTCAAAAACATTATTCTTCGTTGCACAAAATTGTTTTGGAGATGAAATCATATTTTAGTCGTAAAATTTTCGAAGTGACAAATTTTTTTTTTTCAGTTTTTTTGATTTATAAAAAACCGTTAATTGAATTTTTTTCCAAAAATATAATTGTTTTGTATCACGTTACAATATATAATATAAAATTTAATTCAAGTCTTTAGCGTCATTGGTTCATGAGATATTTAGGGTTAACCAAAATTTTCACCTTTTTTTTAAACTGTTATGGTAAAAAAACCACCCACGCAATTTTCTTAAGAGCCCTTTCTGCGTTTGTCTGCCTTATTATCTGTATAACAAAATTTATTTGAAGTCGATATCTCTTCTGGTTCTTGAACTATGGACGACGAAAAAAACGTCGCGAACGTACGGACGTATGGACGTACGTACACACGCACGCACAGACATCTTTCTAAAAATCTTTTATTTCGACTCTAGGGAACTTGAAACGTCGAGAAATGTCAAAATTTTCAATTTGACAAATCGGACCCATTACAATAACTTCTTATGGGAAGTTAAAAAGCCATGTAAACGATAAGATTTCTGTAGGTTCTTAAATTAATTTTGTTAGTGTTTTGGTTCAAAACATTAATTTAACAAAATTATTCCCTAGAAACTGCCTTGCATTTTTTTCTACGCAACAACCTGCCAACCTAAACAGATACTATCGTACTTATTCATGTACCTATTTAAACCCTGGACCTACATATCTGCTTCCAAAAGGATAAATATAAGAGAATACATATGTTTGCAAATAGGTGCATATGCATAAATTCTCAATTTTTTCAATTTTAACACAGTTGTTTCGCACTGCAAAATATTAAAGAAAAAAGTCTGACATTACTATTAGAAGGTTAACGTAAACGGTCAACGCGTTGACTCTTTGACGTAAAAATGACGTCATTTGTAGACCTACAATTAAAAACTACAAAATAATTTTGTTATATGCTTACATTGTACCATTTTTAACACACCCTAATATGAGAAAATAAAAATAACGATGACTTAAATAAATATTATTTTGTCTAATAGTGTGGTAGTCAACGTCTTAAGCATTGACGCTGTGAACGTTGACCGTGCGTTGACACAGAAAATTTAGATGTTTTTATAACGTCAGAGAGTCAACGCGTTGACCGTTTGCGTTACATTAATAGGTATGAATAAAAACGTTGGCAACAACTGATTTTTGTTTACATTTGAGTAATTTATTTTATTTATTTATTTCAATATTTTTAGACTTCCAGTCGCTCTTAGATTCCACACTTAATTTTCGTACAGGCAGCGCCCTCATGGCCCGCCTTCCGTAACAAAATGTTGTGTTTCATGATAGTACTATTCAAATATATATTCAAAGGAGGTAAGTTTTCCATGCCCTTTATCTTTTATTTCGCAGTGAACTCAGTTATTTCGTGTACAGGGTGGTTAAGGATTGTATTTCTTTAATGATACATTTTTTTATAAACAATTATTAAGAATTTTATAAAAATTTGAAACTTCTTCGTCAATATTATAAAATGCTAATGTATCAGCTTTTCCAGAAATGGTTAAATCTTCTGATTTCAATATCAATGAATTTTTCAAAAAGATTAATACTTGAGTTGAAAAACAATTTTAACAAATTTCTAATAGATATTTTTGTTGGTTTTAATTTTTTGTTAAGAAATTATGAATTTTTGATTTGTATCAAATGTTAAAATTCATGAATTCCAAATATTTAATAAATCAATTTTTTTAATTCGTAAGAAGATAGATTTAGATTCTAGATTATACATAATAACTTTTAAAGGGGTGTTTAAATCATAGGATTATTATTAAAAACTAAAGAGCAGTCCATTAAGGATTTAAAGGTAACAAAACAAATGGTAAAATTTCACTTAAAGCACTGGAATTTCATGTTATTGGTGTCAACTAGTACCGGGATCACTATGTGGGGACTCAACTCAAAGCAGATTTCTGATGCTCTTTAGTGTTTTGAAGAAGTAACAAAAAAAAACAATTTTAGCTTTTCTACTTCAAAACATATACATTATAAGCTTTAGCATTAGTATATTTTGAAAACCGTCGCACAGTGGGGCACCTTGTATGGGGAACTGGAAAAAACTCAATAAAATCTGAACCACTGAATTGATTTTCATGAAATTTACAGAGAAGATTGATTAAAGCAAGAAGAATAAACTCTAAAAATAACCGCCCACTCCCACGCCCACAAGAAGAAAAGGCCTTTGACCAAAACATGTTTTTTCTAAAATCCAACTTTGAAGCAAATATTAAGATTATTTAAATTTATTTTGAAATCATACTTTTTTTGGAAAAAAAGAACAAACTTCCAGTTAAAATCCCTGAAAAAAGAGATATTTTATGTTTTTTTCATTAATTGAAATCTTGTTTGTATATCTTTTATTTAATATTGTGGCCCTCAAAAGGGCCATTTTTGAAAAAATCTTTCTCAAACAATTTAGAGTTTTTGTAATGACTATTTCGTTCATAATTATATTAAGTTTTTAGCTTCTTCACTCATCAAATAGTTTTTGGACTTCGGCTCAGGCCTTAAAAATAGAATAAAGGGATCTGACGATATAAGGAACATATGCAGGACATCTTCGTTTGTAGCCGCCCTTGAAGTTTTCCTGCTATTGTTGGATCGAAAATATCTGTGATCCTTATTTCGGCTCTCTTGAGCCTCCTCTGACAAGGTATCAATGGGAAGTTCACAAAATCTTATAATTTCCTTTCCGTGTAAAAGAATCGGTTTTTCCGTCTATCATTGTAAAAAATAATTCGTGTGTTATTTTAGTTCGCAATTCACAAACCATTATGCTCTATTTCTGTGGCTCGAAGATTTTTAGTTTCATTCTCAACACGATCTCTTTCCTTCCTGACTTCTTCAGGAGTCTCGTTTGAAAATGAAAATCTAATCACGCGGCAGTAACGAGTTGAAGATAGTCGCGGATTTTTCCGTAAAACGTCTTCCTTCAACGAGCTTAAGAGGCACAACAGATGTCAAAAATATGTGTTCATCAGAAACACCTTCCTCGGAAACTCCACAATTCTGCATATATCAGCTTTGCCCACTTGCTTCATCACATCCCCATTTGCAGAACAAGATGTCGGTGTCGATTGACGGTTAATTTTTCATCGAAAATTCTATTGCAGGTGTGATCTAATAGATCTTGCAGTGGGACATAGGCAGACGTTTCATTAGCTGTGGAGTTATTTGGGTAGCATTTTTTTTCGCTTCTGTAACTTTCTTGTACGAACGGAAGATATCGTGCCCAATTTCTTTAGATGCTTTCCGGATTATTTCATACTGTTCTTTAGTTAGTTTTGCCTTTACAGTTAAGGCTAAAGCAGCATCTGGGTCAAAAGATGACGTTGACGGTGATGATGATGCTGCTGCATCAATTAATGCTTGAGGCACATTATCTTAAAGTTTTCTTATCTTGCTTCTTTTTCTGCGATCGCAGCATTTTTCTAAGTATTTCGTTGGTCTTCCACCAAAATTAACGCGGCGTTCCTCAATAGAAATATCGGTAGAGTTCTTAACATCAAACTTACCTTCTATCCAATCACTGTTTTTTATTAAAGAAAACACTTTTATTGAAAGTTGATTCACGATACCGCGTATTAAATTTCGACAAAAAATTTTGTTTATATTTTTTGAAAATTAAGTCCGTTTCTATCTATTTTTGTTAAATTTGTATACTTTGTTCTTAAAAACTCTTCAAAAGATTCTTCATTTTTCAATATCTAGCCAACTAAGAAAGATCGAGAGATTGAAAACAAAACAGCCATCGTGGCAAAGCAACTTTATTCGATTTTAGCAAATAATATTTTTATGTAAAAATTTTAAAACTTTTCTTTGTTTTCAAACAAACCGTTAATTTTTTTCTACAACAGCTAAGTAAACAGACAAAACCTTGACTTTGAAATTAGTAGTGATGTTAATTCAAGGTTACCTTGACTTTGAAATTAGTAGTGATGTTAATTCAAGGTCAAAATTTGTACTTATGTATGTACATTTCAAAAATTAATTCGCTTACAGCGCCAAACAGCGCTAACAGTCAAAACATTATTTTAATTTAAAAAACCTTTAAAAAAACAATTTTTCGTAAAAAAAAATACTATCCAATTTAAAATTTCAAATCAAACCTATGATCTTATGTGCCTGTTCTATTTCAAACATATTTACAAAAAAAAAAACATTTGAAATGGTAAAAAACTTTCAGAAAATAAGCAATTCAAAACTACTCTTATTTTTCCAAATTTCCTTGTTTTTCAACTTTAATCCGAAATATCCGCTACAATTTTTTTTTTAAAATCTATTTTTAAATTTTCCATCCTTTTTGCTTTGGGAAAATGTTTTAGAATTTTTTAAAATCCTACTTTGATAAACATAGGTTTTTTCCGCTGTTTCCCCACTGTGCGTCGCTTTAACATTTGGCTCTCATACAAATTTCAAAAATTAACACACCTTTATAATAATGTGTGGTATATTTCTGCGACCTCTCTTCAATTCACATTTTTAATTTTCTCAAGATAATATACAGTTCTGAGAATTGTATAATGTAATTCTGTACATAACATAATGTTTCCTTCAATACAACTTCTCTTATACATATATGTTTCCACAAAGTGCTTTTTTAATATAAATTAAATTGAAATGAGTATCAAGTTTTTCCACAAACTTTTTCCTATTCATTATAAAAAAAGAAGATAAATTGAATATTTTTCTTTCAATTCAATCAAATTTCAAGTGGATAATATGGATGTGGTATATGGGATACGGGTGAAGAAAGTGAAATACAATACACCACCAGAAATATGTATGTTCTTAGTGTTGTACGCATTATGTTGAGTGTTAAAAGTTATGAAGTTAAAAATGAGAAATTTTAAAAGTGGGATTTGGAAGAAGTGAGGTTTATACAATAAGAAATTCAATAAACTCTCGTGCTTTGTATGTTGTGTTATGTTTGCTCACAAAAATCATAAACGGGGATTTTTTACAATATATTGTAATTTCAATGGAAATAAAAAAATTATACAGGGTTTTCCAATAACAGGTTTCATTTTGATATTTAACAAACTAGAGAAAATAATGAATGTTTATTTCATTATAAAGGGGAAGGTCTGATTCTAACAATAATTTGTACATTTGTCCTCGATTACTTCAAAAATCCCATGTTAATGGTCTGAGGAAACCACACTGAAAGTATTAAATCATAAACATTTTTGTAGTTAATTTTAGGAAATTCAATGGTTTGTGGAAGCGTGCATTGTTTTATTTTTAGAACTTTTTCCTACTCCTTAAACATCAAAAGATGAAAGGTATAAAAGTAGCAGCTCCCAAAATGCTTACTTACTAAATGTAGCGCTACAGCCCTGTGTAAACTAGGGCCTTATTAAAACACTTCTCCATCTAACTTAGTCCCTATAGCTAGATCTCTATAGTTGATCACTCGAAGTTGGGTGAGGTCACTTTCCACTTGTGCCCGCCACCTGATCCGCGGTCTTCCTCTACTGATCTGTCCTGTGGGCGTTCATTCGAAGACTTTCTAGGCCAGAGCATTGGCGTCCATGCGCTCTGTATACCCAGCCATTTCAGTCGTTGGACATTTATTCTTTTGGCTAAGTCTACGTGTCCGTTCCATTTTCTTCTCCACTCATCTTTTATGCATACGGGACCGTAGAATAGGAGAATAAATTTTCTCTCGAAACGTTAAAAGGTTCTTTAATCTGCTTTTGTCATGCTTCTGCACCGTTTAGCAGGACAGAGATGATGAGAGTCTTATATAGCGACACTTTAGTCGCTCACTAGGGAGGGCTTTACTATACTCAATTGCTTTCTTAACCCAAAGAAACAGTGGTTAGCAAAAGTAATTCTTCGTTTGATCTCTTTTTCTGCCTAGTCTCCACTATGCGCTGTGTTCATAGTGGAGACTAGGCAGAAAAAGTCCTTAACTACCTCAAAGATACGTCTATTGGTGGTGACGTTGACATTAATCACTAAACCAATTTTTGCCGCCTCTGCCTCAATATTGTGCCAGTAATTGGACAGACTTTTGAAAGAAAGTACCCGTGGCGTGATGGTTAGTGCGTTGGACTGTCATATCAGAGGTCTTTGGTTCGATCGCTGCCTGTGCCATCTATAAAGTATTTTCACGGGTACTGCCTCTTGCGAGTAATTGACGAATTCTCCAAGAGTAATTCTTGTCATGGAAAGTGCTTTCTTAAATTAGCCATTCGGATTCGACTTAAAACTGTAGGCCCCTTCATTCCTGACAACATTTCTCGCACACACGAATGGTTGAGAGTTGTAAGTCACTAGACCCTAGTCCTCAACGCCACCTTATTTTTTTTTTTTTAAAGAAAATGTCTCTAATGTTGAATAGATCATGATGTTAAAAAATAACATTACTAAAATCTTTTTTGACATCGAAAGGTTTGGTTCATTTCTGCTTTTGAACCTCAAAAAATCTTTGACCGCACGCTTCTCATGGTCTCTCTTTTTCCTTCTAAGATGTCGGTGTTCCCCTCGCTTCTTATGCTCATAGGATTTCGTGAGCAGCTTTGGTTCCTGTTGTTTGACTGCATTAACCTGCCCACATTCCTCATAAAACCAGATGTTTCTTATTAGTCGCTGGTTGAAACCCAGCACGTCAGAGGCGGCTTCTCTGATTGCATCTTGGCAATGTTGCCATTCTTTTTCGATACATTATTTTGGTGGTAGAGAACCTCGAAAGAAGTTACTAGTGATTCAGCCGGAGAAGGATTTGCCAATCTCTTGCGATTCAATGTGCTTGATGTGCAGACTGATCTGGAGAATTTCAAGTTCCTTTGTGGATATTGTGATTTTGGAAAACGCGTACTGGCTGCACCAAAGATACCTTCCCTTCCTAGCTTTGCATTGAAATCGCCCAGTACAATTTTGAATATTGTAGCTAGAACATTGCTTATATGCTTTCTCTCTCCAAGAGTTTGAAAAACATATTCTTTGTGTTGTCATCCTTCTCTTCTTCCCAAAATACTTGGGCTTTTTTAATTTAAAAAACGAGGTTACGTTTCGGACAATACTCTATATTGTTTATATTTTATATGGCAAGTTTCAATTTCCACTAATTTTCTAAGCAATTTACTAGTCTGTGTCAATATATCGACATAGTCTTTTACTTGTGTCTCAATATTAAGTCTAGGTTAGTCAATAGAAGAACATTCACTTTTATGAAAAATTATAATTCTAAAAGTTCATTACGAGTCAAGATTCCACAAATTATAAAAAAAAGAAAATATTGCGTTAAGAAGTGGCACTTCAAAAAGGGAAAGGTTAGTTCAAGTAAATAGGTCAATTGCACATTTACCTTTTTGCAGGCTCAATAAAGTTATGTACTTTTTGTAAGAAATTGAAAGGAACTCACAATTCAGTTCCGAAAGGAAATTTGTTCTAGTTTTTCCCTTAACTGCAACCAACAATATTTTCTGCTTTATTTAAGATAAACTTCGATAAAAAAGAAAATGTAAAAGAGGATCTTTTTGTTTATGTTACTCGTATCCTGCTACTGCAACGGTTGTTTTTATCAGTGATGTAAAATGGCAAATTGAATTCCATCATGATTTCTTCGAAGAGAAAGATTTCCAATGATGAAAATAAAATTATATTGAATCTACCTTTATTTTGTATTTTTCAACTTTGTTTCTTTCTCTGTTATCCTTTGTATTGAATTCGTTTAATCATAGAAAAAAAAAGATAATTTTGTGTGCTGGAACTTGAACAAAAATAATTTGGGTACATGGGGCGTATACGCATTATTTTAATTGAAAGAAAAAATATGTGTTTTTTTCATTGTTCAGTAAATTTTATTGGAAGGAAAATAAAAAGTAAAAAAGAGACTGGGACGCGACCCACACTCATAAATTCCCATCCCGTCTGTGTTTGTCTTGCTTAAAAGTTTGTCTATATGTATCAATTTTAACCAAATTTGCGTACTATTTTTTGTAGATTTTATTTTTTTATGAAAAAAAGGACTGTTGGATTTTTATAAAAAAAAAAATTACGGAATATCGAAAACAATATTTTCTGTGAAATAAAATAAGTTTGAAGACAATATTTGTAATTTTTGAAAAGCTACGAGTATTTGAGTCGAAAGTAAATTTTTACCAAGTTTTAGTATTGTTTTTTATTAGGTTTTTATTTTTTTTTTTTTTAAACTGTCAATGCGATTTTTCTCAAAATTTTATAGAATGTTGAAAACAATATTTCTTATAAGTTAAAATTAGTTAGAAGCTATTATCTCAAATTTTTAAAAAGATATTTGATTCGAAAACCAATTTTTACCAACTTTTGTTAATTTTTTTTTTCGGTTTTTAGTTTTTTGTAAAAAAACTGTCAATTCGATTTTATTCAAAACTTTACTGAATGTTGACAACAATATTTTTTGAAAGATAAAAGTAGTTTAAAGCCAATATCTCTAAGTTTTGAAAAGATGTTTAAGTCGAAAATCAATTTTTACCAACTTTTATTAATTTTTGTACCTATAGGTTTTTATTTTTTGTAAAAAAACTGTCAATTCGGTTTTTCTCAAAATTTGTCCCTATATTGAAAACAATATTTCTTATACGCTAAAATTAGTTAGAAGCCATTACCTCAAATTTTTGAAAAGATATTTGAGTCGAAAATCAATTTTTACCAACTTTTGTTAAATTTTGTTTAGGTTTTTAATTTTTTGTACAAAAGCTGTCAATTCAATTTTTATCAAAATCTTACTGAATGTTGACAACAATATTTTTTGAAAGATTAAAGTAGTTTAAAGCCAATATCGCCAAGTTTTGAAAAGATATTTGAGTCGAAAATCAATTTTTACTACCTTTTATAATTTTTTTAGGTTTTTATTTTTTGTAAAAAAAAAACTTTAAATTCGATTTTTCTCAAAATTGTACCTAATGTTGAAAACAATATTTCTTTTAAGTTAAAATTTGTTAGAAGCCATTATCTCAAAGTTTTGAAAAGACATTTGATTCGAAATTCAATTTTTACCAACTATGAGTACATTTTTTTTAGGATTTTATTTTTTATAAAAAAAGTGTCTATTAGATTTTTCTCAAAATTGTATCAGATGTCAAAAACATTATTCTTCGTTACTCAAAATTATTTTGGAGATGAAATCATATTTTAGTCGTACAATTTTCGAGGTGACAATTGTTTTTTTTCATTTTTTTTTAATTTATAAAAAAAAACCGTTAATTTAATTTTATTCAAATATAGTTGTTTTGTATCATGTTACAATATATAATATACAATTTAATTCGAGTCTTTGGCGTCATTGGTTCATGATACATTTAGGTTTAACCAAAATGTTCACCTTTTTTTAAAGTGCTATTGTGAAAAAACCACCCACGCAATTTTCTTGAGAGCCCTTTCTGCCTTATTATCTGTATAACAAAATTTATTTGAAGGATATGTGGTTCTGGTTTTTGAGCTATGGACGACGAAAAAAACGTCGCGAACGTACGGACATACGGACATACGGACGTACGGACGTACTAACGTACGTACACACGCACGCACAGATATCTTTCTAAAAATCTTTTATTTCGACTCTAGGGACCTTGAAACGTCGAGAAATTTCAAAATTTTCAATTCGACAAATCGGACCTATTACATTAACTTTCCTATGGGAAGTAAATAAAAGAATTAAAAATAAATAAAAATCAACTTTATCAATTAAGTTTTTGAATAAAGAAAAATTTTAAAAATTGACAAATTCAAGACTGAAATAAAAAGCTAAAAATAATATAAAAACATCATTAATTAGTGACATTCAAATTTTTTTTCAAAAATATTTTCTGTTAACTTTTTTTTTGTATAAAAATTGTTGAATCAATTAATCCAGAATATAATAATAAACATTCATGGAGAGTTGATCCAATTTGCTAATAAAAAATGGCACTAACCAAATATGTAGACATCTAACGAATGCTTAAAGCTTGTTCCTCGTCACAAAATGTTTGTCAATTTTGTCTTTGTTGATTTTGTTTCATTTTTCATGATGAACATGAAAACAAGTTCATACAAAAATCAAACTCAAACATAGCTTCAACAAAGTGTTTATTTCATTTTTCGCACCAATAAATTTCTGACTGGATTTATTATTTTTTGTTGTTGTCTTTCTTTATTTTTGTATCTTTTTTAATTTTCGTTGGATTTCATATCCGTATAAAGTTTGTATTTTGTATTCAATGATGAAAACATGCATCAATAAAAAAAAGCAAAACATAAAAGTGCCATAGGCAAATCTGTCGACGCAGTGTCATCGAAATAAAATAATTTAAACAAAAATTGTCAATTCAATTTTTCCTACATACATATGTATATATTTTATATAATGCTCTATATATTCTGAATGCAAACTCGAGACAATAAAAATATAAAAAATAACTCCAACCATTCTCACCAGCCTTTGTAGATATTAATTGGTTCTACCGACATTTTATTTACAAAATAACAATAAGGTAGAAAAGATAGCAAATATTTTTAAATATAAGCCAACATCAGGATATCGATGAGGAAATTATATTTATTTACTATGATTATTATCGTTTGCAATATTTAATTCTTTTTTGTAAATTTTTTTCAAAACACTCTTTAATGTTTAAACAACACAAAATCCTTTATTAATATTTTGTTAAGACATCTTGAAAATGAGTGAATTTTGAGACGGTCTAATTAAATATCAAGGTTGTCAGTTTTGAGTGATTAATAATGCCGCATTTTTGAGTGATTAATAATATCAGTTTCAATTGATTTATATAATCGAAAGCCGGCAGACGGCTTATAAGCCATGCATGTAAATCTTTTAAACTAATTCTATTAAATAAATTATGTATGCAATAAAAGAAAAGAAAAATAATCGAAAATTCACACACTTTCTATATTTGGTCTTATTAGACAACGAAATGATTGCAAAGACTTTTGAATTTTGGTTGTGTTTTCGAAAACGTTTTCCAAAAGCATTAGCAAAATATTAAAATTAAATGTTCGTGTTGTATGAAATATTAATCAGATAATTTAAAAAAAAGGCTGGTAAGATCCCATCCCGTCTGTCGATTTGTTTTGCATAAAAGAATTGTAGGTTTTCGTGTTTTGTTAAAAAAGTTGTCAGTTGAATTATTTAAAAAAAATAATTTAAATTATCATAAATATTTTGCATATGATGAAATAGTTTTATTTCAAAATCTAGTTTTTTTAACGAGATTTTTAGTCGAAAACCAATTTTTACCAATTTTAATAGCATTTCATAAAAGTTTTTATTTCTTATATAAACAAATACAAATTGGATGAATAAAATTAATATCTTCTTTTATCCACGATATATCGAAAACCGAACACCAATGTTTACCAATTTTGCGTACTGACTGTTGGATTTTTATAAAAAATTTACTAAATGTCAAAAATAATATTTTCTGTGAGATAATTATTTTTTGTAGTATAATTTTTTTTAGGTTTTATTTCTTGTAAAAAAAACTGTCAATTCAATTTTTCTCAAAATTTTACCGAATATTGAAAACATTATTTCTTATAAGTTAAAATTAGTTGGAAGCCATAATCTCAAATTTTTGAAAAAATATTTGAGACGAAAATCGATTTTTACCAACTTTGAGTAATGTTTTTTTTAGGTTTTTATTTTTTATAAAAAAAAAACTGTCAATTTGATTTTTCTAAAAATGTTGAAAACATTGTTTTTCGTTGCACAAAATCATTTTGGAGATAAAATCACATTTTGATAAAAATAAAAATAAAATAAAATAAAATAAAATAAAATAAAATAAAATAAAATAAAATAAAATAAAATAAAATAAAATAAAACAAACTAGCAAACCCGGCGAACTCCGTTTCGCCACCAGATGGCTTCGTTTTATGTAACATTTCGTTACATCGATAAAGAAAAATTATTTTTTTTGTTTCATATTTGAAAAGGAAAAAATGTATTCCATTTCACAACAGTAATGAATTCATTTCGATTACAAAAATGAAGTGTAATTTAGTTGAACTTCTCTAAGTAAAAAATGAAAGTGAATCCAAAGTAAATACTGAATCGAAGCGTTATACTTGTCCGCAAATTATCCATTTCATTGAAGTGCTCTTTGGTAATCCACATTTTTTGTTTTTTGGTCTGATTTTAACACAAACAACTCGTATAGCTGCCCATGTGTGACTATGCTCTAGTGAAATATCCAGTTGCATTCCTCCCCTTAAACAATTTAACCGTAATACCCGCGCTTCTAGGAATGCCCATCAGTTTACCATTGAGCCCAACTTCGGCTGTACTATGAAGTACAGAGATTCATTTTTTAGCCGAACTACGCGAATGTGGAACGCCTTGCCACGCTCTATGTTTCCCTATCATTGCAATGTTCAGGAGTTCAAAATCAATGTACACCGACACCTCCTATCTAACCCTTCCTTCTTTTCCTATTGCTCACACTGTGTCTTTGGCATATTAAAGGTATAAAAAAACCCTTTTAGTGTTCGCTAATTATAAAAAAAACGAGGCTGGGATGCGACCCACACTGATAACTTCCCATTTAGTCTTTCGATTAGTATTGCTGAAAAGGTTTGCAGGTTTTGGTGTTTGGTTAAAAAAGTTGTCAGTTGAGTTATTCTAAAAAATTTAAATAGTTTGATTCCAAAATCTATTTTTGTAATGGCCTTCACGTTTGCCATTTAAATGCTCAAAGTCTTTATCCTAAAATAGATGAATTTAGATATGTGTTTGAGTGCTCTAATATAGACATTATCTGTGTATCTGAGACATGGTTCAAGGCAAGTTTATCTGACGTCCTGTGTAACTTAAAAGGATATGATTTGTTTCGCTGTGATAGAAGTGACCCAAGAGTTAGAGGGGTTGCGATTTACATTCGCAGTTCAATAAATCGCAGTTTTGTTGCCAGATCAGATAGCTCTTATCCTGTTGACTATTGCTTTATAGAAATTTTTAATGGTGTGAATAAATGCTTAGTAGGTGTAGTTTATCGTCCAAATAAACACGTTGATTTCTCGCCCATGTTCACAGTATTAGAGAGCATTTCCTCTTTTTATTCTGAAATCGTCTTATGTGGTGACTTTAATTGTAATTTGCTAAACAAGGAAACATCAAAATTATTATTGAACGAATGAGCAGCCTAAGCTTATATACAAATAATTTTAGTAATGCAACTCAATTTACTAATGATAGTGCAACACTCTTAGTCTTATTCTTTACCCATAACCATAAACTTAAATAATAAATAAATAATAAAACTTCTTGATCTACGACCAGCTTTCCGCATCCGCCTTTTCGAACGAAACATGATTTAATTTTTGCTACCTTTGATTTTGCTCCCCGAACGGTAGCTACTACTATTGAATATCGAGATTTTAAAAATATTGAATTGGCTCAACTGGAACACGATCTATTTCAGATTCGGCAGACGGATCTAATGCCATGCTTGTAAGTTTTTTTTCTATTGTAAATTAATATGTATCGTTTTAATGAATAAAGATTTATCTATCTATCTATCTATCTATTTCAGATTAACTGGCAACAAATATATTTTATGGCTTCCGCCGATGACCAGGTTTTATTCTTAGAAAATTCTATTCGTAGTTTATTCGACAAGCATGTGAAGCTCAAAACAAAGGTGGTCAAGCACAAGAACAATTCGTGGTTTTCTCTTGAAATTAAGGAACTGGTGAAGCAAAGAGACTTATCTTACAAACAATGGATACGTTTTCGATTGACTGAGTTTCATAATACTTTTCGTGACTTTCGAAACAAAGTACGCATTGATAAGGGAAGCTAAAATACAGGTATATTCAAATCATTTGAGGAAAGATCTACCTTCTAAAACACTCTGGAATATACAAGATCTTGGAGTAGGACCATTGAAAGGAAAATACCCTGAAAACATTAATCCTGATGTTCTTAATGCTGATTTTGCGAAAGTTCAGTCTAAATCTCTTAATGAGGTAGAAATAGCTAATGATATGGAACCAGTGGATCCGAGCTTAAATTGTTTTGAATTTCAGGCAGTTGAAGAAGCTGATTTAGTAGACAATATTTTAAAAATTAAATTAAAAAAAAGCCATGGGGTTTGATGAAATGCACCCCTCGTTTATTAAAATAATACTACCTCACATACTTTCCACCCTTACGCATATTTTCAATACAATCATTGCGACAAGCTCCTTTCCTAATACCTGGAAAGTTGCAAAAGTAATTCCTGTGATCAAGAAACCTGCTACTCGCTTAACATCTCCCGAATACAGACCAATTTCGATTCTTCCATTTATTTCAAAAGTCTTAGAAAAAATGTTACATAGTCAGATCTCGAATTTTTTAAAAAATAACAATCTCTTATGTGTTAACCAATCCGGTTTTAGAATAAATCACAGTTGTGTGTCTGTTATCATTAAAGTAACTGATTATCTAAGATGTGCTATTGACCATGATCAAGTATCATTTTTAGGATTACTTGACTTCTCGAAAGCCTTTGATACGGTTAATCACAGTGTTCTTATTTCCAAAATGAAAAGGCTGTTCCGATTCAAAGATTCAGTTTCCGATTTAATGTTTTCTTACCTTTCTGGGAGAAAACAAGCTGTCGTTGTAGATAATCATGCTTCAGGATTGCTGGATCTTTATTCCGGAGTTCCCCAGGGATCAATACTAGGACCATTGCTATTTTGCATGTGTATTAATGACCTTCCAACCCAGGTGCATTATTCGTCCATTGATTTGTATGCAGACGATGTCCAGATTCGCCTAAGTTGTGAATTGGGCATGATTGAAAACGGTGCCCTACTTAATGAAGACTTGTATAGAATTTATCGTTGGTCAGAGGAGAATAACTTAAAGTTGAACCCAACAAAATCTAAATGTATGGTAATTTATAAACATAAGCTTGATCTCAGCTTTGTATATTAAAAGTTTTCATATACAAAGGTTGGGATTGTCACATACAACATATTATAGGAAAAATTTACGGATGTCTACGCAGTCTTTCCTTCACACAGAAGCATATACCACAAGATATTAGACTTTGCTTAGCAAAAACTTTAATTATCCCGATTATTACTTACGGATGCCAGATATTTTGCAGTCATAGCTCAGAATCTAAAAGAAACCTAAATGTTGCCTTCAACAACATAATTCGATACGTGTACAATCTTAAGCGTTATGATTATGTTTCCGCGTATAAGAAAAATTTACTTGGTTGTACCTTAAACGCATATCTAAGTTACAATACTTTAAAGACATTGAATGGCATCGTAGCAAAGAAGGAGCCATCTTATCTTTATAACAAAATTGTGTTCTCTACTTCCATCCGCTCTTTTGTATTTATTCAACCAAGATTCACTTGATCTGCCTCTGAGCGCCAATTCTTTGTTTGTGCTGACAGACTATGGAATTCCCTACCCTTAGACATACGAGAGCTTCGAGGACGTAATCGCGTTATCTTTAGGTATTTGGCTGAAAATTCTTAACTTAATTTTCTTTTTTTTTTATTAAAAATTTAAAAAAGGTTTAAATGTAATTTAACTTATTCTTAAAATTGAATTTATAAATATTTATATAATGCTCCAAATTAAAACAATTTAAATCTAAATTTGGATAAGCTTGTTATAGTGTAACTATAGTATATAATAAATGTGACTTTTGCTTCTATAGACTTAAGTCTACTGTAAAAGATGAAATGAAATAAATGAAATAAAAATGAAATTAAACGAGATTTTTAGTAGAAAACCAATTTTTACCAATTTTAGTAGTATTTCTAAAAAGTTTTTATTTCTTATATAAACAAATACAAATTGGATGAATGAAATTAATTTGAAGTCAATATCTTCTATTGTTCACGAGATATCGAGAACCGAACATGAATTTTTACCAAATTTGCGTACTTTTTTTAGTAAATTTTAGATTTTTATGAAAAAAACGAACTGTAGGATTTTTATAAAGAAATTACCAAAATGTCCAAAACAATTATTTTCTGTGAGATAAAATAAGTTTGAAGCCATTAATTTTCACCAACTTTTATTAATTTTTGTTCAGGTTTCTATTTTTTGTAAGAAAACTGTCAATTCAATTTTTCTCAAAAATTTTCCGAATGTTGAAAACAATATTTCTTATAAAATAAAATTAGTTGGAAGCCATAATTTCAAATTTTTGAAGAGATATTTAAGTCGAAAATCTATTATTACCAACTTTGAGTAATATTTTTATTTAGGTTTTTACTTTTATAAAAAAAAATGTCAATTCGATTTTTCTCAAAACTTTACCAGATGTTTAAAACGTTATTCTTCGTTGCACAAAATTATTTTGGAGATAAAATTATTTTTTGTTCGTAAAATTTTCGAAGTTCCAATTATTTTTTTTAGTTTTTTTGATTTATAAAAACACCGTTCATTGGATTTTTTTTCCAAAAATATATTTGTTTGGTATCACTTTACAATATATAATTTAAAATTTAATTCAAATTTCTAGCGTTATTGGTTGATGATGAAAAAAACGTCGCGAAAGTACGTACACACGCACGCACAGACATCTCTCTAGAAATCTTTTATTTCGAGTCTGGGGACCTTGAAACGTCGAGAAATGTCAAAATTTTCAATTCGACAAATCGGACCGATTACAATAACTTCTTAAAAAGTTTTTAAAAATGTCCAAGGTAAAAGTTTAAGAAGGACTTAAGTTATAAAATTAACTAAGGTTATGGTCTAATACAAATTTTGTTGACCATTATTAAATAAATAAATAAATACCTACACGTAGCTTAATTGCCTTTTTCCGCATTAAACTTTTTGGTATTTTTTTTATAAAAGCCCATTTTCTTGGCACTGCAGTCAGTCTCCGTGCGAGTGACAAGTAACCTCTTTCAAAAAATGTCTGCGGCCAACACAATGTATCAAGAACCAGTGGCAACATTACAGCTTCTACGAGCAGAAGAACACCGATTTCTCAGAAGAAAAATAGATGTGGAGAAGTTCAGAAGCATAAATAAATTTTAAAAGATAGATAGATTCAGATAGATAATATATAGATAATAATAGATAGATTCATTTATTAAACAGTTTTTAAATATTTTACATGATCGTGTTACAATGCTTTAAATGAAAAAGAGATGACATTGGCCCAAATAGCCGTCTGTGAGTAACATATACATACAATATACATACAATATTTTAAGTGATTTAATTAAATTCTGAAAAAATAAGTTTTCGGTAGTGCAAAGCTGCTTCGCAGTAGGTATTTATAAATAACGTCCCAATTCGGACCATTAAGTAATTTTTTAAGTTCTTCTAAGGTTAATGTTGGTTTTTCAAAATACTGGATCCTCCAGTTTCTCAATATTGGGCAAATACCTATGAAATGAAACGTGTCCTCTCTAGCATGTTGGTTACAAAGTGTGCAGATGTTCCATTCAGGTTAAGAAGTTCTCCTCTTGATGGAAATAACAAAGATATTTTTCTGCAACTATTTGTATCGGTAAAATAATTATTTTTGTTGAGATTATAGACTAATGTCGGGTATATAAGGCGATTTTCTGATTCATTTGCTTTTTTCATATAGTTGTCTCTACGTTTTATATCTATTTCTCTTATTATTGCATACCTACATTTGATTTTTTAATTCTAAATGTCTTTCAAGGTTTATAGCCAAAGGAGAGGCAACTGACTCCGCTAGATCTTTCCATTTTTGTATAAAGGGGTGGTTCCTTCTAATGGCGTACAGTCCTAGAATGTGTTGTAATCTTTCTTGACTATAGGTTGAGATAACTTTTATAATGTAGTCAACATGGAGTTTTAGTGTGTATATGTAGAGTGCGGCCAATCCAGTTTCAAGATGAATCATGTTGTTTGGTGTATTTTTAGGTAGCTGAAATATTTTTTTAATGAAGAATCTTTGAAGCTTTTCGACTTCCTGGTATTCTTGAAAACCCCAGACCTGGGCTCCATAGCACATCATTGAACGTAGTACCACCTCATAAACTTTGTATTTGGCTGAATTTGGTACCTCTTTCTTTTTTTATAGTAGATTCCAACTAACATTATTAACTTCCCATAGGAAGTTATTGTAATGGGTCCGATTTGACAAATTGAAAATTTTGACATTTCTCGACGTTTCAAGGTCCCTAGAGTCGAAATAAAAGATTTTTAGAAAGATGTCTGTGCGTGCGTGTGTACGTACGTCCGTACGTCCGTACGTTCGCGACGTTTTTTTCGTCGTCCATAGCTCAAGAACCAGAAGAGATATCGACTTCAAATAAATTTTGTTATACAGATAATAAGGCAGAAAGATGCAGAAAGGGCTCTCAAGAAAATTGCGTGGGTGGTTTTTTTACCATAGCAGTTTAAAAAAAAGGTGAAAATTTTGGTTAACCCTAAATATCTCATGAACCAATGACTCTAGAGACTTGAATTAAATTTTGTATTATATATTGTAACGTGATACAAAACAATTATATTTTTGGAAAAAAATTCAATTAACGGTTTTTTTTAAAAATCAAAAAAACTGAAAATAAAAATTTGTCACTTCGAAAATTTTACGACTAAAATATGATTTCATCTCCAAAACAATTCTGTGCAACGAAGAATAATGTTTTTGACATCTGATAAAATTTTGAGAAAAATCGAATCGACAGTTTTTTTACAAAAAATGAAAACCTAAAAAAAAAATAAAAAAAAGTTGGTAAAAATTGAGTTTTGACTCAAATATCTTTTCAAAACTTTGAGATATTGGCTTTAAACTACTTTTATCTTTCAAAAAATATTGGTTTCAACATTCAGTAAAATTTTGAAAAAAATAGAATTGACAGTTTTTTTACAAAAAATTAAAAACCGAAAAAAAAATTAACAAAAGTTGGTAAAAATTGATTTTCGACTTAAATATCTTTTCAAAAATTTGAGATTATGGCTTCTTACTAATTTTATCTTATAAAAAATATTGTTTTCAACAGTAGGAAAAATTTTGAGAAAAATCGAATTGACAGTTCTTTTACAAAAAATAATAACCTAAAAAAAAATAAAAAAAAAGTTGGTAAAAATTGAGTTTTGACTCAAATATCTTTTCAAGACTTTGAGATATTGGCTTTAAACTACTTTTATCTTTCAAAAAATATTGTTTTCAACATTCAGTAATATTTTGAAAAAAATATAATTGACAGTTTTTTTACAAAAAATTAAAAACCGAAAAAAAAAATTTAACAAAAGTTGGTAAAAATTGATTTTCGACTTAAATATCTTTTCAAAAATTTAAGATTATGGCTTCTAACTAATTTTAGCTTATAAGAAATATTGTTTTCAACATTAGGACAAATTTTGAAAAAAATCGAATTGACAGTTTTTTTACAAAAAATAAAAACCTAAACAAAAAAATTAAAAAAAGTTGGTAAAAATTGATTTTCGGCTCAAATAGCTTTTCAAAAATTAAAAATATTGGCTTCAAACTTATTTTATTTCACAGAAAATATTGTTTTTTATATTCAGTAATTTTTTTATAAAAATCCAACAGTCCGTTTTTTCATAAAAAAAAATAAAATCTACAAAAAATAGAACGCAAATTTGGTAAGAATTGATACATTTAGACAAACTTTTAAGCAAGACAAATCGATAGACGGGATGGGAAGTTATCAGTGTGGGTCGCATCCCAGCCTCTTTTTGTCAGTTGTTTTGATTTGTAAAAAAAACCGTTAATTGGATTTTTTTCCTAAAATATATTTGTTTGGTATCACGGTACAATATATAATATAAAAAAAGTCTCTAGCATTATTGGTTCGTGACTCGTGAGATACTTAGGGTTAACCAAAATCTTAACCTTTTTTTAACTTCGTGTGATCTACTTTCCCGTAGAGGAGAAGATGGAACGACAAGCTGTACAGCGACGTAGAATTAACCAGAAAGGTTAAAAGTCCAACGATGGCTGGGTCACGTAGAACGCATGGGAACCAATGTTTTGGCCCGGAAAGTCTTTCAATTCACACCCACAGGACTGCGAAGTAGAGGAAGACCGTGGATCAGGTGGCGCGCACAAGTCTAAAGTGACCTTACCCAAGTTGGAGCGCGAAACTGGAGAAATATAGCTAGGGACGGAGCTAGATGGAGAAGTTTGTTGGGTGAGGCCCTAGGTCACACAGGACTGTAGCGGCAACTTAAGTAAAGTAAATAAGTAGAACATTGAAATGCCCTTTCATTTAAATAGATTCAAACTTATTGATATTCAGGCACTCGAAAACCGTCAAAAAATTGACTCTGTATTGTTTGTTACTGATATTTTTTCCAATCGTATTAATTGTTCTTCTCTTTTCTCTCTAATAGATTTGTATCCTCCAAGTCGTCCTTTGAGGAATAGATTCTTATTTTTTGAAAAAGATCATAAAACAAATTATGCCAAAAATGTGCCCGTGAAGTTAACCTTATTTCTTATGTTTTTGATTTTAACATTAATTATAGTCGTTCTATCATTTAATGGAATCTACGTAAAAACGTAATTTTTAATTAATTTTTAAGATTAACATACATGTACAGTACATATATACAATACCACATTTTTGTTAAAGTTTTTTTTTATAACATATTTGAGTATTATTGATGAATAAATAAATAACTGAAGCATTAGGTATGTATAAATGGGTATATTATTCAAAAAAATTCACAGCAGATGACAGTATAATTGATTGAGGGCATCGAAGTCGATTTTTCTAAAAGTTTAACAAAATATTAACAATTTAAGACTAGAATTGTTGTTGTAGTTTCAAATAGTATTAATAATGTTGAAATCAACATTTTTCTGTTTTCTGATAACACTTGATTTAAAATCCATTTTGCGTCAGTTTTTTGTTGATTTTGTAAGTTTTCTTGTTTTTGAAAAAAAAAAGTTGTCAGTTGGATTTTTCTAAGAAATTGATAAAAAGTTAACAACAGTCTTTTGCACATGATATATAAGTTTAATTTCAATATATTTTATTATTCTCAAAATTTTTAGTCGAAAAACAATTTTTTACGATTTTAGTACCATTTTTTGAAATTTTGAATTTCTTTAAAAAAAAGAGGCTGGGATGCGACCCACACTGATAACTTCCCATCCCGTCTATCGATTTGTCTTGCTTAAAAGTTTGTCTAAATGTATCAATTCTTACCAAATTTGCGTTCTATTTTTTGTAGATTTTATTTTTTTTTATGAAAAAACGGACTGTTGGATTTTTATACAAAAATTACTGAATATAAAAAACAATATTTTCTGTGAAATAAAATAAGTTTGAAGCCAATATTTTTAATTTTTGAAAAGCTATTTGAGCCGAAAATCAATTTTTACCAACTTTTATTAATTTTTTTGTTTAGGTTTTTATTTTTTGTAAAAAAACTGTCAATTCGATTTTTCTCAAAATTTGTCCTAATGTTGAAAACAATATTTCTTATAAGTTAAAATTAGTTAGAAGCCATAATCTCAAATTTTTGAAAAGATATTTAAGTCGAAAATCAATTTTTACCAACTTTTGTTAAATTTTTTTTTCGGTTTTTAATTTTTTGTAAAAAAACTGTCAATTCTATTTTTTTCAAAATATTACTGAATGTTGAAAACAATATTTTTTGAAAGATAAAATTATATTAAAGCCAATATCTCAAAGTCTTGAAAAGATATTTGAGTCAAAACTCAATTTTTACCAACTTTTTTTTTATTTTTTTTTTTAGGTTATTATTTTTTGTAAAAAAACTGTCAATTCGATTTTTCTCAAAATTTTTCCTGCTGTTGAAAACAATATTTCTTATAAGATAAAATTAGTTAGAAGCCATAATCTCAAATTTTTGAAAAGATATTTAAGTCGAAAATCAATTTTTACCAACTTTTGTTAATTTTTTTTTTCGGTTTTTAATTTTTTGTAAAAAAACTGTCAATTCTATTTTTTTCAAAATTTTACTGAATGTTGAAACCAATATTTTTTGAAAGATAAAAGTAGTTTAAAGCCAATATCTCAAAGTTTTGAAAAGATATTTGAGTCAAAACTCAATTTTTACCAACTTTTTTTTATTTTTTTTTTAGGTTTTTATTTTTTGTAAAAAAACTGTCAATTCGATTTTTCTCAAAATTTTATCAGATGTCAAAAACATTATTCTTCGTTGCACAAAATTGTTTTGGAGATGAAATCATATTTTAGTCGTAAAATTTTCGAAGTGACAAATTTTTTTTTTCAGTTTTTTTGATTTATAAAAAAAACCGTTAATTGAATTTTTTTCCAAAAATATAATTGTTTTGTATCACGTTACAATATATAATACAAAATTTAATTCAAGTCTCTAGCGTCATTGGTTCATGAGATATTTAGGGTTAACCAAAATTTTCACCTTTTTTTTAAACTGCTATGGTAAAAAAACCACCCACGCAATTTTCTTGAGAGCCCTTTCTGCATCTTTCTGCCTTATTATCTGTATAACAAAATTTATTTGAAGTCGATATCTCTTCTGGTTCTTGAGCTATGGACGACGAAAAAAACGTCGCGAACGTACGGACGTACGGACGTACGGACGTACGGACGTACGGACGTACGTACACACGCACGCACAGACATCTTTCTAAAAATCTTTTATTTCGACTCTAGGGACCTTGAAACGTCGAGAAATGTCAAAATTTTCAATTTGTCAAATCGGACCCATTACAATAACTTCCTATGGGAAGTTAAAAATACAAATTGAATTTTTCTACGAAAAATACCTTATTTTAATAAAATTTAGTTTTGAAGTCAATACCTTAATTTATTCTCGTGACATTTAAATCAAACATTAATTTTTAATAACTTTTATTAGTACTTTAATTAGGAATTTGTTTAAAAAAAAGAGGCTAGGATGCGACCCACACTGATAACTTCCTATCCCGCCTGTCGATTTGTCTTGCTGAAAAGTTTGTCTATATACTATATGTATCAATTTTTACCAAATTTCCGTTCTATTTTTTGTAGATTTTATTTTTTTTATAAAAAAAACGGACTGTTGGATTTTTATAAAAAAAATTACTGAATATCGCAAACAATATTTTCTGTGAAATAAAATAAGTTTGAAGCCAATATTTTTAATTTTTAAAAGCTATTTGAGTCGAAAGTAAATTTTTACAAGTTTTAGTATTGTTTTTTTTTTAGGTTTTTATTTTTTGTAAGAACTGTCAAATCCATTTTTCTAAAAAATTTATAGAATGTTGAAAACAATATTTCTTATAAGAAAAAAATAGTTTGCAGTCAATGTCTCAATTTTTTGAAAAGATGTTTATGTCGAAAACAATTTTTACCAACTTTTATACAATTTTTTTGTATGTTTTTATTTTTTGTAAAAAAAACTGTCGTTTCGATTTTACTCAACATTTTTCATAATGTTGAAAACAATATTTCTTCTAAGTTAAAATTAGTTAGAAGCTATTATCTCAAAGTTTTGAAAAGATATTTAAGTCGAAAATCAAATTTTACCAACTTTTATACATTTGTTTTAGGTCTTTATTGTTTTAAAAAAAAACTGTCAATTAGATTTTTCTCAAAATTTTATCAGATGTCAAAAACATTATTCTTTGTTGCACAAAACTGTTTTGGAGATGAAATCATATTTTAGTCGTAAAATTTTCGAGGTGGCAAATTTTTTTTCAGTTTTTTTTTTTTGATTTATAAAAAAACCGTTAAAGAAAAAACTAAAACAATCGGCTTTTGCCGATCATGTAATTGCGGAAGGTCATAGCTCTGATGAGAAAGAGCACATCATAACATTAATAAAAAATGTAAACAACTTTAATAGACTTGATGCTTATGAAAGCTATTTCATCGAAAAAGAAAACAACAATTTGAATTTGGATGGAGGAGACATTCAATCACCTTTGTTCTCTCTTGTATAGTTTTTACTTACAAAAAATCTAACTGTTTCTTTTTCGCTCTGGATTTACCAAAACTAATAATTGTTTCTGTCAATTGAGTTAGTGCTGATGATGAGCGCCACCGAAGCGTTCGAAATGCATTCACGTGTAAGTCGTTTATAATTAATGTTAAAATATTTTTCGTTAATTTGACTTAATTGTTTGTGTGAAACAATAAGGTGTTTTTTTTTTTTTTGTAATTTTTGTTTGCAAACCGTTAATTGGATTTTTTTCCCAAAATATACTTGTTTTGTATCACGTTACAATATATAATATAAAGATTTAATTCAAGTCTCTAGTGTCATTGGTTCATGAGATATTAAGGGTTAACCAAAATTTTCAACTTTTTTTTAAACTGCTATGGTAAAAAACCACCCACGCAATTGCATCTTTCTGCCTTATTATCTGTATAACAAAATTTATTTGAAGTCGATATCTTTACTGGTTTTTGAGCTATGGACGACGACGAACGAACGGACGGACGTACGGACATATGGACGTACGAACATTTAATAAGATGTCAATAACTTAGATTTAATGTTCATACAATTATTTTCGAGATTACATCATTTTTTGTTTTGCAAAATATCCGAAATTTCGAATTCATACCAAATTGGTATCAAGTCATAATGTATAATAAAAAAAGAAGGTAAGGTCTCGTGGAGTTATGGTTTCAAGAGATATTTGGGGTCAACGAAATTTTTTACTTTGTTTTTTCTTAAACTTGTCATAGTGAAAAAAAAACCATCAACTCAATTTCGGAATTCCTTTCTGCGTCTTTCGAAGTTAATATCTGTAAAATAAAAATCATTTGAAGTCGATATCTTTTTTGTTTCTTGAGATATGGGCGAGGGAAAATGGAAAATTACACATTTTTAGAATCAACAACTTGCAATGCATTGAACTTTTAATGATTTTCAAAAAAAAACATATGACTTTCTATTTTAATCAAACATTACATTTATTCATACAAATCTATGAAGCTATCTTTATTATGTATCTTTTAAATACACTGAGCACGCTCCAGTGTGTTTTGTGTAATTTTGGTTAAAACTTAAGGGATTTACTATAAATGAATCCTTTTGGGAAAAGATATTTTATTGCATGGTGTTGTTATCTTTATATCTATATCCATCCATGTTAAAGAGCCTATGAAAACAAGATTCGAGCCAAGAGGCAAATTGCTTCATTTAGAGAACATGTAAACAAGTATATACACTGATTCAAACGATATTATGTACATACATTGTACATATGCAATATAATAAAATAAACTTTGATGCTACATACTCATATATAAACATATATCCCGAATATCCTGGTTTTGTCTATGTTTCTATACCGAAAGGTAAACTAAACATAAACAAGAAAAACAAATCTAAATAGACATGGCTATACGAGTACGAGTATATTCATTGTGAAGTAATTGTTATTTCATAAAATTCCTTGGGGATAGAGAAGATTGTGAAAGCAATAACATCCAACAAGGATATAAAATTAAACGTACGAAATCGAGTGTACATGGATATACTCGTAGGCAAAAAGTAACTATTTCCTTGAATTTGTATAACATCGAAGATTAAATTTTATAAAGGTTTAAATAATAAAATACAAAACTATACAAAAACCAATCGTTAAACTTATTTAATTTTACTTTTACAAACCCAAATCGAAATGCCAGGTAAACTAAGCATTTTATAATTGTGTGCCTTTTTAAACTTTAAGAGCAGTTAACTTGCAAAACTTTGACAAATCTAACTGCTTCAAACATTTGTCTTAAATTTAAAATAATTTTCTTTTTTAAATTAACAAACAAAACTTAAGTTCTCAACTTAGTCCGATTTTTTGAATTATATACTCGCATATGTATGATATTAAGCTGTGTTAACTTGTTCCCAAATAGTTCAAGACTTTTTTTTAACAATGACAATATAAATATCCATTTTTTAATGGATTTTCGTTTTTGGTAATAGCATTTTTCAAAATGGCCATATTTTGAAATTTTAATACAAATGTTTTAATCATGATAATAGTTTTTATTGTTTTTTAAATATTTTTTAACTTTCCATAGGAAGTTATTGTAATTGGTCCGATTTGTCGAAATAAAAGATTTGTAGAAAGATGTCTGTGCGTGCATGTGTACCTACGTTCGTACGTTCGTACGTTCGTACGTTCGCAACGTTTTTTCGTCGTTCATAGCTCAAGAACCAATAGAGGTATCGACTTCATATAAATTTTGTTGTATAGATAATAATGCAGAAATATGCAAATAGGACTCTCAAAAAAAATGAGTGGTTTTTTTACCATAGTTTAAAAAAAAGGTGAAAATTTTGGTTAACCCTATATATCTCATGAACAAATGACGCAAGAGATTTGAATTAAATTTTATATTATATATTGTAACGTGATACAAAACAATTATATTTTTGGAAAAAAATCCAATTTAAGGTTTTCTTTTAATAAATAAATAAATTGGGTGGCGCAACAGTCCGTTTGAGAACTAGGGCCTAGTGACTTACAACTCTCAACCATTCCTGTGTGCGAGTACTGTTGTCAGGGATGGAAGGGACCTACAATTTTAAGCCGAATCCGAACGGCAAATTTGAGAAAGCACTTTTCATGACAAGAATTACTCTTGGAGAATTTGTCAATTCCTCGCAAGAGGCAGTACCCGTGAAAAAAACTTTAGATGGCATAGGCAGGGATCGAACCCAAGACCTCTTGCATGACAGTCCAACGCACTAACCATCATGCCACGGGTTTTCTTTTATAAATCAAAAAAACTGAAACAAAAATTTGTCACCTCGAAAATTTTACGACTAAAATATGATTTCATCTCCAAAACAATTTTGTGCAACGAAGAATAAAGTTTTCAATATCTGCTAAAATTTTGAGAAAAATCGAATTGACAGTTTTTTTTATAAAAAATAAAAACCTAAACAAAAAATTAGTAAAAGTTGGTAAAAATTGATTTTAGACTCAAATATCTTTTTATAACTTTGAGATATTGGCTTTGAACTACTTTTATCTTTCAAAAAATATTGTTTTCAACATTCAAGAAAATTTTGAAAAAAATCGAATTGACAGTTTTTTTACAAAAAAATTAAAAACCTAAAAAAAGTTTAACAAAAGTTGGTAAAAATTGTTTTTCGACGCAAATATCTTTTAAGAACTTTGAGACATTGGCTTCAAACTAATTTTATCTCATAAAAAATATAGTTTTCAACATTCGGTAACATTTTAAGCAAAATCGAATTGACAGTTTTTTACAAAAAATAAAAACCTACAAAAAAAAGAGGGTGGGATGCGACCCACACTGATAACTTCCCATCCCGTCTGTCGATTTGTCTTGCTTAAAAGTTTGTAGGTTTTTGTGTTTGGTTAAAAAGTTGTTAGTTGAATTATTCTTATAAATTTTAAAATTAGCTATAATAAATTCAAAAAATTAACTGACAAAGAAATTTTAACAGTTTTTTAATTGCT
This sequence comes from Eupeodes latifasciatus, assembly GCA_920104205.1. Classification (NCBI taxonomy): domain Eukaryota; kingdom Metazoa; phylum Arthropoda; class Insecta; order Diptera; family Syrphidae; genus Eupeodes; species Eupeodes latifasciatus. The sequence continues at coordinate 37,963,677 of OV049924.1, read as the reverse complement.
TACATACCAACAATATTTTTCATATAAAGAAATAGTTTAGTATGAAAATCTAGTTTTATTAAATAGATTCTTAGTCGAAAACAAATTTTTACCAATTTAAGTAGCATTTCTTATATTTTTACAAATTGGATGAATGAAATTAATTTGAGAGTTATCAAGAACCGATCATCAATTTTTACCAAACTTGCATACTATTTCTTGTAGATTTTATTTTTTTTTATGAAAAAAGGGACTGTTGGATATTTATAAAAAAAAACTACTGAATATCGAAAACAATATATTTTCTATGAAAAAAAAAGTTTGAAGACAATATTTTTAATTTTTGAAAAGATTTTTGATTCGAAAGTAAATTTTTACCAAGTCTTAGTATTGTTTTTTCTTTTAGGTTTTTATTTTTTATAAAAAAACTGTCAATTCGATTTTTCTCAAAATTTTATCAGGTTTCAAAAACATTATTCTTCGTTGCACAAAATTGTTTTGGAGATGAAATCATTTTTTATTCGTAAAATTTTCGAGGTGACAATTTTTTTTTCAAATTTTTTGATTTATAAAAAAACCGTTCCTTGGATTTTTTTCAAAAAATATACTTATTTTGTATCACGTTACAATATATAATATAAAATTTAATTCAAGTCTCTAGCGTCATTGGTTCATGAGATATTTAGGTTTAACCAAAATGTTCACCTTTTTTTTTAAACTGCTATGGTAAAAAACCACCCACGCAATTTTCTTGAGAGCCCTTTCTGCATCTTTCTGCCTTATTATCTGTATAACAAAATTTATTTGAAGTCGATATCTCTTCTGGTTCTTGAGCTATGGACGACGAAAAAAACGTCGCGAACGTACGGACGTACGGACATACGGACGTACGTACACACGCACGCACAGACATCTTTCTAAAAATCTTTTATTTCGACTCTAGGGACCTTGAAACGTCGAGAAATGTCAAAATTTTCAATTTGTCAAATCGGACCCATTACAATAACTTTCTATGGGAAGTTAAAAATTTGACCAATAATATTTTCTGAGCTTTAGTTCAAGAGTACCTTACAAAATTATTAACAAACAAAACAAAACAGACCAAAATTTAAAAAAAAAAGATAATTTCACATCTTGTCGATTTATCTTGCTCAAACATTTAACAAAATATTTATAACAATATTTTGCGTGAGATTAATAATTTGTTGTCAATACTTTTCTTTTTTCTCCTAATACTTTAGTCGAAAACCATTTCCTATCAATTTTTTGTTGTTTTTGTAGGTTTTCGTGTTTTTTCTAAAAAAGTTGTCAGTTGAATTTTTTTTTAAATTAACTAAAAATTACCGCAAATATTTTCCATAGATAATTATGATGAAATATTTTGATTTCAAAATTTATTTTTGGTAACGAGATTCTTAATCGAAATCCCACTTTTAGCAATTTTAGTATGATTTCTTATAAAGGGTTTTTCAATTGGTGCGGCAGATTTTGGTACAACGTGGCGGCCATTTTGTTTTGGTGACATCTGTCAAATCTTTTGTTTATTATTTAGTTGTTTATGCCAAATCATTTTGGCAAGTTACACGATTAAACAGCAAGTTTAAATGATAAAACTTTATTATCAAAATGAGTGTTCGTTAATGAAAACGTTGTGCGCATTGCGCCCATTTTACGGTAGACGTGGACACGCGTGGTGGCCCTGCACAATCGACTGTTTAACGTTTGAGACGACCGGTTCAGGAAACAATCACCCAACACTCGTACGTTCAAGGAACGTAGATCGGCCGAAAATATCGCCGCGGTCCGTGAAAGTGTACAGCAGAACCTGGGGCAGTCTATTCCTCGCCGCGCCATGCGTTGGGACTTGGGCCTACATCCGTACAAGATCCAAATGACCCAGGAGCTCAAACTTCAAGACCACAGACAAAGCCGTTTGTTCGCTGACTTGGCTTCGAATCGTTTGAAAGAGAACCCCATTTTTTTAGTGACGAGGCGCATTTTTGGATGAATGGCTGTCTTAACAAGAAAAATTACCGTAAGTAAAGTTACAGTTTGGTTACAGCAAATTCTCTCGTTATGGAATAGGATGTTAATTATTATTTTTTTAATTCTTTTTTGATCAAAAATCCTACTCCATAGAGTCCTTTAGTTTCTCCTATGTAGCAGAAGATATCGCTGTTGTTATTAACTTCCCATAGGAAGTTATTGTAATGGGTCCGATTTGACAAATTGAAAATTTTGACATTTCTCGACGTTTCAAGGTCCCTAGAGTCGAAATAAAAGATTTTTAGAAAGATGTCTGTGCGTGCGTGTGTACGTACGTCCGTACGTCCGTACGTCCGTATGTCCGTACGTCCGTACGTCCGTACGTCCGTACGTTCGCGACGTTTTTTTCGTCGTCCATAGCTCAAGAACCAGAAGAGATATCGACTTCAAATAAATTTTGTTATACAGATAATAAGGCAGAAAGATGCAGCAAGGGCTCTCAAGAAAATTGCGTGGGTGGTTTTTTTACCATAGCAGTTTAAAAAAAAGGTGAACATTTTGGTTAAACCTAAATATCTCATGAACCAATGACGTTAGAGACTTGAATTAAATTTTATATTATATATTGCAACGTGATACAAAACAATTATATTTTTGGAAAAAAAAACCAATTAACGTTTTTTTTTATAAATCAAAAAAACTGAAAAAAAAAATTTGTCACCTTGAAAATTTTACGACTAAAATATGATTTCATCTCCAAAACAATTTTGCGCAATGAAGAATAATGTTTTTGACATCTGATAAAATTTTGAGAAAAATCGAATTGACAGTTTTTTTTACAAAAAATAAAAACCTAAAAAAAAATTAATAAAAGTTGGTAAAAATTGATTTTCGACTCAAATATCTTTTCAAAACTTTGAGTTATTGGCTTTAAACTACTTTTATCTTTCAAAAATATTGTTGTCAACATTCAGTAAAATTTTGAAATAAATCGAATTTACAGGTTTCTTACAAAAAATTAAAAACCGAAAAAAAATCAAAAAAAGTTGGTAAAAATTGATTTTCGACTCAAATATCTTTTCAAAAATTTGATCGGCTTCTGACTTATTTTAACTTATAAGAAATATTTATTTCAACATTCGATAAAATTTTGAGAAAAATCGCATAGACAGTTTTTTTTACAAAAAATAAAAACCTAAACAAAAAAATTAATAAAAGTTGGTAAAAATTGTTTTTCGACTCAAATATCTTTTTAAAACTTTGAGATATTGGTGTCAACATTCAGTAAAATTTTGAGAAAGATCTAATTGACAGGTTTTTTGCAAAAAATAAAAACCTAACAAAAAAACAATACTAAAACTTGGTAAAAATTTACTTTCGACTCAAACAGCTTTTCAAAAATTACAAATATTGGCTTCAAACTTATTTTATTTCACAGAAACTATTGTTTTTGATATTCAGTAATTTTTTTAATAAAAATTCAACAGTCCGTTTTTTCATAAAAAAATAAAATCTACAAAAAATAGTACGCAAATTTGGCAAACATTGATACATTTAGACAAACTTTTAAGCAAGACAAATCGATAGACGGGATGGGAAGTTATCAGTGTGGGTCGCATCCCAGCCTCAACAAAAAATTGAGGGTTAAAAGAATACAAATTGGCAATGCTGATTTTGAATAATCAATACATTAATCGCTTATCTTCAAATAATATAATAGCCTGTGGCTTAAATAAATTTCTATTTTCTATAATAAAAAATAAAAATTAAAGAATTCTATTCCCAGTCATGTAACAAGAAATTAAGTAGAGGTATAGGTGTGCTGAGTATGGTGTTATTTGAACTAACAACGCACGTAATGTTACATCAAACACGTGTTGACGCATCTTCGAATGCGTGTATTTCCAAAACGGAATCCAATTAATTCAAAAAGATGAGAAAACATTTTTGGAATTTCGAAAACGCTTCTCCTTAAGCAAAAATTGAATTCATCTTATACACCAACAACAAAAATTCAAAAGATGTTAATACAAGGAACTGGATATAAGGAATGGAATTTCATTAGGAAAACTGAAAGCAACACAAAATACACCAGTTGGCTTTGCAAGTTGTTGGAGCACTAGGTGTTGAATATATTCAACTAAATTCCCGTCTGGCACATAGGAGCAAAGGAAGGGGTACATCCATATAAATATATGTATGTGTATACGTTTTCCTATGCGAAAAGGGAATTTCCACCACCATCATGTTCGATAACTTCCTTCGTATATACGATCTGCACAGCTACATTTAGATTTAAGAATTCAAGCAGGGTCCTGGCGGTTGACAAAATGGGAACACCAGAATAAACTGGGTCTACAATTTTTATCCATTTATTCAACTCACGTTTCTGTCAAACAAAAGTGATTTTCAGTTTACGTTTTATTTTTGTTTTATATATTTATATAAATGTTGTATATATGTACTATTTGGTGGGATTTCATGACGTTTGTTGTACCTATATGTATGAAAATAGGCATAGGGTGCTTAACTGTATAACAGGTATATGGGATAATGTAGGTTTAGATAGGTATATCAAATCACAGGTGGCTTGTATTCCAACAACACACTTACCTTTCGTATCTTATCCCTATACCTATAAGAAACAAAAAAAGTTTCTTTAAGTAGCCAAAGTATCTTATGGGTTTTTTTAGATGCTTTAACATTACCTAGTTGTTTGGATTTTATTTCTTTAAATAAAAGCTAGCAATTGGATGCGGGAAGTAATCTTCTTCTTTTATCTAGGTATCTATAGACAAAAAGAAAGGAATAAAAAGGTTGAATGCTTATAGAATAGATACAACATCCCTTATAGTGGTACAATCTGAGAATCATTAAGTGCGGTTGAATGAGTGGGTTATTTAAGAAATAACATTTAAGTGGCAATATATGTAGCTGCTATACCTATACGTTCAACTTCAAAACAAAATAAAAGAAATATTTTGTATTGCTGATAGTGTGCCTACAAATAGATGTCTTAGATGTCTCATTTATAAAATGAAACTATTTATTCAGTTTAGAAACACAAAAATATAAAACTTTGAGATACAAATTTGTACGAAGAAGCATTTGAAATTCTTTTCGGATTTGAAGTTTACTTGATGGTGAAATTGTTATTTTTTTAAAAACCTTTAAATAATTTTTAAAATAAACAAAATAAATAAACTAATAAATTAAGCTGGGATACGACCCATACTGATATCTTTACGCATTGGTAGATATCCTTAAAGATGTGTTTCTCATATTTTTGTGTGCTACATACATACATATGTACATATGTATGTACCTTTGCATGTACATAAATAAATATTGTCATTGATAAAAGTTCTTAAACAAGTATACAATTAATAATTCTAGTTAAAGTTGATTTTTGTAGAGATTTACTAGGTATTAACCCAGATTTGTGGAATCTTTGTAGTTTTTAGAAAAATATTTAAAAAAACATAACTTTATTATTTTTTTAGTAAAAATCACCTTACGTCCAAAGCATTGTTTCTACTCAAGGCATTCGAGTCGGAAAAGAAAATTGCTAATAATTGGTATAGAAGTATTATTCTTATAACAGTTACATTTTTATTCTTAAAATTTTCTTACAGACAAATTATTATCGACTCCTCTAAGAAGTTATTATAATCAGCCCGATTTCTTGAATTGAAAATTTTGACATTTGTCGTTTCAAGGTCCCTAAATCTAAATAAACAGCAATATTAAAGAAAAAAGGAACATTTTGGCTAACCCAAAATATCTCACGAACCAGTAACGCTAGTGACTTAAATTATATTATATATTACTAGCGGACTGTCCCGGCTTCGCACGGGTAGACATAAATAGGTAGAGATATTTAAGTTAACGACCATGAATCACTAAATTAGAAAACATTTTTTGTCCTATCATTAATTCTCTTCGCAGCGTATGCGATGAAAGACATTTAATGGCTAATTTTTTATACCTTCGGTTGGTTTTAATAGGAATCTCTTAAGATTTCTATAGTAGTCTAGTACTAAATATAGCCTATGTTACTCAGTGATAATGTAGATTTCTAATGAAAAAAGAATTATTAAAATCGGTCCAGTACTTTTTGAGTTTATTCGTTACATACAAAAATACAAATCTTTCCTCTTTATAATATTAGTGTAGATAATATTGTGACGTGATACCAAACTAATATAATTTTGAAACATAAATTAATTGACTGCTTTTCTTATATGTAAATCAAAAAAAAAATAATTGTCATCTAGATTTTTTTACGAAAAAAACATATGTTTATCTTCAAAATAGTTTTATGCAACGAAAAGCCGACATCTGGTAACATTTTGATATACTAATCACATTAATAGTTTTCTTACTAAAAATAAATACCCAAGAACAATTTACTGATTTTTTACTCAAATATCTTTTCAAAAAATTAAGATATTGGCTTTAAACTAATTTCATCTTATAGAAAATTCACAAAAAATAGTAGGCAAACATAGGTAAAAATTGATGTTTGATTCTCCATATCTCGTGAACAAATGAAGGTATAGATTTCAAAATAATTTCGTTGTGCTAAATTTTCTAAGAAAAATCCAATCTGTATTTGTTTCCATAAGAAATAAAAACTTTCGAGAAATGCTACTAAAATTGGTAGAAAATTGGTTTCTACTAAAAATCTAGTTAAAAAAGAAATAGATTTGAAAATCAAACTATTTTATCAAATGCAAATAGTGTTGGTTATTTTATGTTAATTTCCAAGAAAAAATTCCAATGACAACTTTTTTTAACAAAAGACGAAAACCACCAAAATTTTTTTTCTCAGGTATTATGAAAGCAAAGAAAGATATTACTTACTTGGGTCCTCAGACCAGTTAAGACCGTTGGGAACCCCTTAAAGGGCAAAGGGCCTCTATTACGCTTACGCGCCATCGTGTGTGGTTTCTGGAGATGTGTTTCAGCTCCCTCCAACTCTTGCCTAGTGACGCAAGCTCGTCCAGCTCTTCTTCCTTCTCGTGTGAGCAGATTCCTTGGCATTGTTTTTTTTTTTCGAAGCGTATGTCCAATCCATTGCCACTTACGCCTTCGTATAATAGCGCATATAGTTTCCTGACCTGTCCTTCTATGAAGGACCTTATTGGATATTCGGTTTTGCCACAAAATTCTTAGGATGTTGCCAAGGAATCTATTCACGAAGGTTTGCAGCTTTCTTGAAATGGCTGAAGTACATTTGTGCGAAACAGTCGTACCTTTGTTCGTTGTACAGAATACAGCCCCGTCTGACTCCGCTACGGATTTCAAAATCCTCCGACAACCTACCATCGTGGAGAATGTGACACTTGGACCCATCATATGTTGCTTTCATAATAGCAATTAGTTTTCCTGGAATGCCTCTCCTCCGCAAAGCTAACCAGATGTACTCCCTGTTGACGCTATCAAAGGCCTTCTCGAAGTCAATGAACATCAGTTGTAGTTGTGCTCGATATTCAACGCACTGCTCAATAATAATAATCCGCAGGGTGTTGATCTGATAAATAAAGGAGGATCCAGGGCGAAATCCTGCTTGTTCAGCATCGAGTGTGGTCCCAGGGTGTTCTCTGATGCGTTAAAGTATGATTTTGCTGCTATTTTGGAAACGGCAGGTATAACGCAAATTCCTCTCCAGTTTTCGAACTTTGTAAGATCTCCTTTTTTTGGAACTTGACGATCATTCCTTTCTTCCACTCAACGGGAAAGCTTTTGGTGGTCCCAGGCTTCTTTTATGAGCGGATGAAGCAATACGCTTGATGACGTTGTCGCTCTCAAGTCCTACCGCTTTGTTGTTCTTAAATTAAAAGTGTTCTTTCCGCCTTCTGACTTGTTAATCCACCGAACTTAGAAAAGTACCCTCTACTTCTTTCACCAGGTGTTGCTTTCAAATGTGTGCCACCGGTCAGCTCTTTCGTTATTCTGTAAACGGTCCTGCTGTCGCACCTTTTTGCAGCATCTTCTGCTTCTTGCGCCAATGCGTTGATGTCACGGCGCGCACTGCGGTGAACCTCTCTCTTTTTCATGCGGTACGAGGCTTCCAGGTCATTTCTTTCTTCCCCTTCTGCAGCAGTTATTCGAGCCCTTAATTGTTTGCTTCGTTGATCCTTACCCAAGATTCTTCTGAAAACCAGGTGTTGTTGCTTCCTTCTTTCCGAGCGACTATTCTGACAGCACCTGAGTCGGGTGATCCTTTGGGATCCTTTAGTCTAGCGATGTTGAATTCGGGGGCTCGTGTTATTGCGTTGGATCTTCGAAATGTAGCTGTACGCAATCTTAGGGTAGCTATCATTTAGTGGTGGTCTCATGTCATGATTGCTTCTAAAGCGTCGAATAATCGCGAAATGGTCAATTTGGTTTGAAGGCGCTTGCCTGTCCGTCGACACCCAGCTTATTTTTTGTCACTAATTACAACGCTATTGGCGTTGTAGAAGTCAATGAACCTCTCACCATTGTCGTTGCTACTGCCAACCTTAGCATTGAGGTCTCGTATGTCGTACAACCGAAATAATATCTCCGCGGCGTGTGTTGTTGTAGGCGGATCCTAGTTGACTTTAAAAGAATTCTTTCTCTTCATCAGAAAGCGAGCTCCGTGCGTCGGGGCGTAAGTCGTAACACTGTATAATGGTGACGGGCCCTACTCTACTCTGAAACCTAGCTTTGATAAGGCTCCCACGAAATAAGGCTCCTGATTGCCGTTTTTGTAAGGAAACATGTTTTAAAGGTACTTTTTAAAACTTGATCTAATGAAATCACATTAAGACAGTAAATATTCCCTTAAAAAGGTTCTCGTTCTTATAAAAGTAACATACTCTTATTCTCAGGACCAATCAGATAAATTACATTTCTGGTAAAAGTTTTCGGGCTTTAAATAATTCTCGTAAAATCACACTTTCACTTCAGCTTCTTTAATAAATGCTTTTGGTTCTTATCTAAAAATGTTTAAATAATTTTCGATAATGTTTAAAACTAATATCTATCATTACTGCATACAAAACTTTATAATTTTTTTTAGAACTTAAAACCTAAACCTATCCTGAAATCGTGTTTCATATGTTTATATTGTTTTAGAATAAATATTTTTGACCAACTTGCATCTTACCATCTTTCCACGTTCTTTGAATGTGTTTTTACAAAAAGAAAATGAAGTATTTTGGAAATGCTACTCAGGGCGCGTCGTCTATTCCAAACATAAAATTTTCATCATGATATTATTTTTTAATTAAATAAGTTGCATATAAAGAATAATATTTGAATGTTTTCAAATACTGGAGATAATTTGCAGAAAACTGTAGATTCTTTAGAAACACTCGACTTTTTTAAGAGTAAGATATTTTGTTTCCAAAGACTTTTTGCATGCTAATAACTGTCATAGCTTCATATAATATTAAAGATGTTTATAAATCTATCAATTACTTAGACGAAATCGCTTATAAAATCATCATATTTACACAAATAATCCTTTCCATCACTTTGATGATGTTGATGTCACTCTGATTGTGCATTATTATAATTATTACCACCCATAATCTATATAAGTTCAAACTTGAATGACGCATGCCATACCTACAAACCTAGATAAAATAACTCCATGTATATGTATGTAGGCTAGGCACCTATGTATATGAATGATACAAGCTTGCCTATCATCATTTTGGTATGACAGGCCATTAGATAATTGCAATCGGAAGTAATTTATGTGATTACCAGATTCCATTATGGCGAATAATATCTCAGGATTAATTATTGGTTTGGTCATCTTCTATAATATGTACGTTATGCTGTCAAGATTACCACCCACTTATATCATCGAGAAGTAAGCCATACATAAGACAAGCATTAAGCAAGCTTTATGTAGGTTAAGATCGAATAAGATATGGCAACCATATTACGAGCATAATAGCGCTAAGTTAGAGTATATCCTCTATGCCTTCATATATTGCATTCAAATGATTAATTGTGTGAATTTTCTATGGATTTGATATTTTGTCTTCATCTTACCTAACCTACATGAACAACATGAAATTCTATGGTATAATTATGTGTCTGTATAGGGTAATATTAAACTACAACATACAAATCAAATTACCACAAAAATATCCAATTAAGCATAAAATTCTAGAAAATTGATGTAGAGATGGACTCTTTTTTTCTATATCTTTTTATGTACTCAAATGTCATATGTCATAATGTCCGTCACAACTGTAGGTATTTTTGCACAATACAAACATATTGACAAAAAATCGTGTCCTGGAATATTGGATTGTCTATACCTACTCATTATAAGGGTGGAGCGTCAAATTTTGTTTTTGAGTTTAATTTTCGATAATCTTAAGTAAAAGAAATATTTGACTGTAAACAGTCAATAGGTTTTTTCCCTGAACACTTGTTATTTTTAATAAAAATGGTTTAAATCATGAAAATCATGAAAAATAAATTAAACCAGCAAGAGTGTTCAATTATGCGTTTCGCCCCGGTGTGATGGCTGGGCTCATCAGAAGATGACCACCACACCTTGTCTTGACGCATATTTCTCGAATTAATCGAGATACCATATAATCCGAGCTACATAAAGCAACTGCGAATTATATGGTGCTACAAGTCTTCAGAGAAGATAAATTGTAGCATTATGTTTATTATTATTATTATTAACTTCCCATAGGAAGTTATTGTAATGGGTCCGATTTGTCAAATTGAAAATTTTGCCATTTCTCGACGTTTCAAGGTCCCTAGAGTCGAAATAAAAGATTTTTAGAAAGATGTCTGTGCGTGCGTGTGTACGTACGTCCGTACGTCCGTACGTCTGTACGTCCGTACGTCCGTACGTTCGCGACGTTTTTTTTCGTCGTCCATAGCTCAAGAACCAGAAGAGATATCGACTTCAAATAAATTTTGTTATACAGATAATAAGGCAGAAAGATGCAGAAAGGGCTCTCAAGAAAATTGCGTGGGTGGTTTTTTTACCATAGCAGTTTAAAAAAAAGGTGAAAATTTTGGTTAACCCTAAATATCTCATGAACCAATGACGCTAGAGACTTGAATTAAATTTTATATTATATATTGTAACGTGATACAAAACAATTATATTTTTGGAAAAAAATTCAATTAACGGTTTTTTTTATAAATCAAAAAAACTGAAAAAAAAAATTGTCACTTCGAAAATTTTACGACAAAAATATGATTTCATTTCCAAAAAAATTTTGTGCAATGAAGAATAATGTTTTTGACATCTGATAAAATTTTGAGAAAAATCGAATGGACACTTTTTTTACAAAAAATAATAACCTAAAAAAAATAAAAAAAAAGTTGGTAAAAATTGAGTTTTGACTCAAATATCTTTTCAAGACTTTGAGATATTGGCTTTAAACTACTTTTATCTTTCAAAAAATATTGTTTTTAACATTCAGTAAAATTTTGAAAAAAATAGAATTGACAGTTTTTTTACAAAAAATTAAAAACCGAAAAAAAAATTTAACAAAAGTTGGTAAAAATTGATTTACTTATAAGAAATATTGTTTTCAACATTAGGAAACATTTTGAGAAAAATCGAATTGACAGTTTTTTTACAAAAAATAAAAACCTAAACAAAAAAATTAATAAAAGTTGGTAAAAATTGATTTTCGGCTCAAATAGCTTTTCAAAAATTAAAAATATTGGCTTCAAACTTATTTTATTTCACAGAAAATATTGTTTTTTATATTCAATAATTTTTTTTATAAAAATCCAACAGTCCGTTTTTTCATAAAAAAAATAAAATCTACAAAAAATAGAACGCAAATTTGGTAAGAATTGATACATTTAGACAAACTTTTAAGCAAGACAAATCGATAGACGGGATGGGAAGTTATCAGTGTGGGTCGCATCCAAGCCTCTTTTTTATTATTTATATTCTGATGAGCCTAACCATCACACCGAGGCGAAACGCATAATTGAACACTCGTGCTGGTTTAATTTATTTTTCATGATTTTCATGATTTAAACCATTTTTATTAATCTTAAGTAGTTTCTTTGAATACTTAAGCGAACCTTACATAATCTTTACCACTACTTACTTTTCTGTATTGTGAGTCATTCTGGAGATATTTGAAAAGAAGCTATAAGTACACGACTTAAAATATTCTATTTTAGATAATTCTATATTTAATCATAGAATCCGATTGTTATACAGTTTGTGATTTATGAAAACTAATAAGAATATCAGTTCGAAGTAAGGAAAGAGTATACAAAGTAAAAGACCGTTTTCCAATACTTACAGAACTGGGTTCACACTACTTTGGATGTCACATCATTTTCCGCAACAGGAAAACTATAGTAGATTTCATCAGTTCCTTCTTTTTGGACAGATATCAAGACAAAAGCAGCGTTGTGCCATTAGGTACTCGAGATGGCCTCGAAGACCTTTCGCGCTTGAGCGTTGATGGGAGACTCTGCCTCTAGTAATGGCGGTTGAGTTTTGCTTGGTATTGATTTAAAGTTCCTCTGTAGTTGAGAGGTCTCTTTTCTTGAGTATTGGGCAAAATGTCTTGAGATTCCACTCATAGGGCATGCTTTCTTCCGAAAATATTTTGTAGATGAGTTGGTGCGTACCTACCAAGTCTTCGCCTCCTTTAAATAATTTACCAGCGATGCCGTCATTTCCAGCAGCTTTATTGCATTTCAGTTTAGATATAGCTATCTTCACTTCACTTCATCGAGGTCGAGTAGTCGGAATTGTTGATCTGCGACGAAAAGGTTGAGTGGTTCTATCTCCCTTACTGCGGAATTCGATTCGCCATAGCCATTATATAATTTGGGGAAGTGGTCTTTCCAAATTTTTAACATAGACTGCGGTTCTACTATAATGTTCCCCTAATCGTCTTTACAGGCTTCGGTTCTTGGCTGGTATTCTTGGGAGTTTTTTTTTATCTTTTGGTCAAATTTACGAACTTCATTCCTGTTGTCACATCCTATCTCCTCGATCGGATGCTACTCATGCTCTCTTTTTTTCTTCTAAGAAGCCGATGTTCCTCTCTCCTCTTCTACTCGTAGAGCTCGCTAGCAGCTCTGGCCCTTCTGTACAGCGCCGTTCTGTATGCCTGTTGCTTAGATGCGTTGTTTTGCTATGATATCCGTGTGAAAGAGGCGGCAGCTCTGATGGATGCAAGGCAATGTTGCCACTGGTTTTCAATGCTTAATGCAGGCAGTATAGGACTAATTAAGAGGATGTTAGAGACTCGTTCGGAAAAAGACATGTCAGTCTCTTGCGATTGTAACCATTTAACGTCGAATCTTCTCACAGTACTTCCTTGTTTTGGTTTGGATCGGGATATCCGTAGCCGTACTTTGGCTAGAAAGAAGTATTGGCCAGAGTCAATGTTGGCTCATTGGAAAGTTCGGACATCCTGTATATTGGAGAAGTGACGTGCGTCTTTCGCAATGTGGTCAATCTGAAAGTACTGCGTACTAGCTATTACAACGTCTCGCCCGGCAGTGAAATCAATCAGCCTATAGTTTTTGCATTTTTGGTTCATCATCAGTAAATCCGTCCGTATCCGAGGCTTGTTGTTGATTCGCAACTAAGATATTTTCAAATGATCTGGAAGTCACCCTGACTGGACCACCCCAAACCTGGAGGGGGTTTGGCGTGAATTTCTAAGAAAATGATTATCTTGGCGTTATATTTTGTACCATATTCGGACTACCCTTTAAGGTTCAATGTCAATTGTTGGTGCAAAGAACTTAGAAGACCAAAATAATATTATAATAATAACGTTGAAAATAAATTATTATTAAGTAACTAGCTGACCCGGCGAACCTCGTACCGCCTAACAGTCAATGAATGTCGTGTTACTTGAACTAAAAATGAACGTAAAACAATGATACAAAATAATATATTTATATACAAAACAAACAAGTATTTTATTATGATGAATGATGATGAAAACATACATACAGAATGAGAATAAAAATAAAAAAAAAATAAAAAATAATAATTAAGTACTTCAAACTCATGTCAGAAAAAAATGATTGAAAACTATGTTGTGCAGATTGGGAAAAAAAATAAAACTCGGATTAATTCATTAATAAGATTTTCATTCAAGCACTTTGTGGTAAACGACATTCTTTGTTTTTGGTCAGGCGCAAGAACAAATAAAGCGGATGGTTTTCCGATACGTGAGCATGCCACGTACAATTGACCATGAGAAAAACAACATGCAGTTTCTAGATTGAGGCCACAAATAGTCAAGGATTGGCCCTGTGATTTGTTGATCGTCATGGCGAAGGCAAGACGAATCGGGAATTGAATTCGACTAAACTCAAAGGGCATATCCGTTGGGATCATCGGAATCCTTGGAATAAGAACTTCCTCATCTTTAAATTTTCCTTTAAGTATCGACGCGTGAATCACATTGCTCATCAGTTTTCTTATCACCAAACGCGTTCCATTACACAGTTTTGGCTGGTTTACATTTCTAAACATGATGACTACCGAGCCAACTTTAAGTTTTAAATTGTGCGGTGGTAAACCAGGCACATCCAAGGAGTTTAAAAATTAGTTGGATAATTAGTGGCTTCTTCTTCGTTTGTTACACAGTCGATAGATTTGAATGAATACAGAGTACCTACGATTTGATTTTGAATTATAAAATTGAGGTCATCTACATCTTTATTTTTAGCGGCCAAAATTGCTCGCTCACTTAACCATTTAGTATTTTTGTGGTTAGCAATGATATCCGGGAATACTTTGTTGATAAGCTCGTCTTTTGATGATACGAAATTGCAAAAATTTGGAGGAAATGAAATTAAACCGCTCGATTTGTCAACAGGAACACGGCCATTACCGATAGTCAGCAATTGCTTCGAGAAATCATCAGCAGATAGATCGTTCAACAATGCAACTCTCATATTTACACACAGTTGAAGTTTCTTTACATATCGCCACAGATTTGATGCTTTGAGGCAAGCGTTTATTTCGTCGGCAGCAGTAGATGTTGGAATGACTGGTAGTGTTTGTCGGAAATCGCCAGATAATAAAATCATTGCACCACCACTGTCAACTACGAAATCGTTTCCTTTCACTTTAGTTGTGATAGTTCTACCATTATCATCGTGCGATCGACGCCGATACAATGGATAACCATCATCGTTGCCTGTAATGGTCTCTGCCGTCAATTTTCGTGGATACCGTTTGGAACACTTGCCGTCGACCATGCACGGTGATTGTCGGTTGATAGTGCCACACGGTCCATGAATCATATTCGTGACTACAACATCATGTAGGTCTGGATCGGTTTCAGGAGCAGGAATCTCCGCACATATGATGTCATCTATTTAATCTGGCCGAATTCTTTCGACTAACCAAATCAGAATGTGAGCATGCGGTAGGCCTCGTTTTTGCCATTCGATTAAATACATCCAGCATCGAGTATTCCCAAAGGCTTGTTGCTTAAGAATGTAATTCATTAGTGACCGAATTTTTTGCCTGAAAACACGTGCGGTGATGTCGTGTCGATCACTTGATGTTTGTCCGGGAAGCAGCAATTGAATAATTTATATCCATTTCGGATTACATGTAAATGTAATGGATAGATCTGGCCGACCATAATGACGAACATATGTCATTGCATCTTGCGCATATTCATGCAAATGATGCGGGCTACCTATATATGCCGCCGGTAAAATAGTCAATCGACCAACATTTTCTGAATCTCTTTCTGTGCTAATTGCATCGCGTAAATGGATATACTCTTCTGAACGCAATTTAGCTTGATTCAACCGAATGAAAGTCAGGCGCTCCAATATTGTTGAAGCAGTCAACGAAATCGCAACAAATAATTGTCAGAATTTTCACGAATCATCAAACGATATGCGTAATAATTCATCGAACTAACCTTCTTGGTAGTTTCCTCACCTGAAACAAATGCAGTAAAAATTGTATTTTAGAACCCGTAATAGGTTAACGACTCTTACAGCTACTCTCTACTAAATTAAAAATTACAACTTTTTTTGAGTACTAAAAGCAAACAGAATAAAATGTATATCAAGTTAAAATGAAAACAACAATATTGATCTTACCTTTCAATGGATTAATCATTTTGATATTAAAGTGATATCCATCGTCTCCTTGCCAAAACATCAGCGGGTATTGTAACGCGTCATATGAACGGTGTGTTTCATATATTCTTTGTAGTTGCCCAGTATTGCGTCGTGTAAGTACAATATCACGTGTTTCCAAGTTTTCACCAACAATCAGGATTGCCACTTCATCGATTGTTGGAGCATTAAATGTGCGTTCATGTATTCCATCTGGCTTTTATCTGTTCTGATCACAACTTTATAGTCATCACTTGGCATGCGCTCTAAAGCAGTCTTGAACAGCCTGACCAATGCATGATGTTCATGAAGCATTTGCTGCAGATCTTGGAGAATTGCTCTTTTCGTAGCTGTGTTGATCCCTTGACGCCGCGCCGGTCAAATTGTTCTTCCATATTGCCCATTAAGTATATTTGCAAGAATTTATGCTGTGCATCTTCTATAGGTTGCAATGATCCAATGCGATGGCAATTTCATTGTTTTTAAGATGTATTCTGCTATTAGGGACGGAAACAAATCCAACAAATCAAAAACCATGGCAATCGGTCCAGCCGTTCTCGAGTTATAAGTGTTGTAACAAACACGACTTTCTTTTATATAACTATATATCTAGATTATGGTTTTTATTTAAATCAATTATTTCAAGTGTTAGTATGGACACTTTGCTAGAAGTTTACTAAACTTTTGGACGGGTATTTTCTTTAATTAAAAGAATTCTCGGTTTTATTCAAAATCCTTAATTGAGCTAAGTTAGAGGGCTTAAAAAGCTATACAAAAAATGCATGTAGAATTATTCTACTCATCAAAGTGCAACTAAAAGAAGTTATTCAAAACTTAAATGTACCTCAACTTTTTTTCCACACATTGACGCTGCACCCTAACGTGTACTGACAATAACTCCTGTTCTGGAATATTGGATTGTCCAGGTCCACCTACCCATCATCCCCATCTATAACATTTATTCACGTCAGCAAAAATACGAAAATTTGAGAATGAAAATAAAAATGAAAGGACATCAGAAATCAAATTCACAAATAATTTCCCAATGGAAACCTATTTGATGGACATAAATCAAATTTCTTTGACAAGATGTCATACGTATTTGAATGTGCAAAACATTAAATATTTTCCTTTTTTTTAAATATATATTGTTTGTCATTTTATATTATAGGGATGTGTAAAAATAAAAGGACAACTATGGATGTCAACCGTTCTGAAGGTATTTGCCTTTTTGCTGAAATATTTTGTTTTCTGTTTTTTTTTTTTTGAAAATTGATGTGAAAAAGGTGGAAAAAAAACATATTTATTTAATGGGCGTATTTAGCTCGAATTTACTAGAATTACATTAAAACAAAACCTTAAATGCCTTAGGGGATTATTTGTCCATATAAATTAACACAATAATTTGTAATGATTTCGACAATTAATCAATACCTACTTTTATGTAACGTATGTACGTCAAATATTATGAAAAACATAATTTTTGTTTAATAAATATGTTTGCCTAAGGCAGAAGGATCACATATAAACAGTCATCAAGCAATATGCCTTCGTATAATAAATTAAGACTAAGAGTGCAACAGATTGGCTGAATTTAATTCCAATAATTATTCCAAGAAATGAAAAATTCCAAACAGCTATTATAATAATAAATAAAATGAAATTATGATACCAAGTTATTTATTTTTTGTTTTAAATCTGTTGAAACGTTTTATATGTTTTATATTTATTTAACGTGTTCAATAAAGTGACTTGACATATTTTATTTCCAAATTTCTGAGAAATCGAAACGAATTTTTTAACCATAAATGTAATTTTTTTTAGATACTTGATGCGATGTGATATTAAAAGCTGTTTTAGAGTTTAATTTTCGTCATAATTTTATAAATGTGTCAATATTAAAATTTGTGTCTGCCTAACCTTTTTCGATTCAGGCAATTTCTGATTCCATTGATAATGTGATATATGTAAATATTGAACAAATCATATGAATTTGACACTTTAATAAATGAAATTCATAACATACGCACATGATTGCCATTTCTAATATCAAAACATGCACAAATTCTAACATACATATGTATATCGCCATTAGGCTGAGAGTGTTTTTGAAGTTTAATTAACTTCGCATAGGAAGTTATTGTAATGGGTCCGATTTTTCGAATTGAAAATTTTGACATTTCTCGACGTTTCAAAGTCCCTAGAGTCGAAATAAAAGATTTTTAGAAAGATGTATGTACGTCCGTATGTCCGTACGTATTCGACGTTTTTTTCTTCGTCCATAGCTCAAGAACCAGAAGAGATTTCGACTTTTTTTTTATACAGATAATAAGGCGCAAATTTTATGCGTTTTTTTTTAAAAAAAGTTCTCAAGCTCTTAAAAAATCACCCATTATATTAAACAATGTCCTCTTTTCAATGGAGGACAATAAATACATAATGGGTGATTTTTTAAGAGCTTGAGAACTTTTAAAAAAAAAAAAACGCATACAATTTGCGTAAAGCGCGAAACACATTTCGAACCGAACACTGATTTTGGTAATAAAATTCAATGATTTGCAAGCGTTGCTCGTTAGTAAGTCTATTCATGATTAAATGTCAAAGCATACTGAGCATCTTTCTCTTTGACACCATGTCTGAAATCCCGCGTGATCTGTCAAATACTAATGCATGAAAATCCTAACCTCAAAAAAATCACCCGATATTATTATTAATTAAATTGATTACATTTAATTTGAAATTTAATAAAATTATATAAATATGTCATACATTTGTTTTTTTTTTTTTAACATAGACATTTATATTGGTAAGGTATTTCACCAGCAGCCGACATGAAGTATTGCTCGAATTCCTGACGAATTTCTTTGTTTGAGACCTAGCAAGAGCATAATGTGATATTAATTTATATATTTTAAATATGATTATATATAGTATACCTTTAAATATTCATTTTTTAATGCATCATAGATTGCACACTTCTGGCACAAACAAAGATATGGTATTTGGTGCTATTCGAAAGAAAAAGAAGCTAAAAAACGTAGCGTGACTGCCAATTTTTCATTTGCTGAGATAGCTTGGCGCATGTTGGTGTTATTTTTTTTTATTTGTGGAGAAACTAATTTAAGCAGATCATTAAAAGTGGCTTCATTCATTCGCAAGACATTTTTAAATAAAAATGTCTGATTTTCGATTTCTCGGAACTCCGCCAAAGTTTTTACACAAGCACCATCAGTACTCCTTCTCAGGAGCCAATCCCGCACCCAAACACTTCGCTTCCGTGCCTTTCTTTTTTTTTTTTGTTTTTCAATTAAATATACACAAATGCACATTATGGCAGCTATTTTCTTTTTTTCCGTACGGACATCATTTTAATTTTATATAATTTTAATTTTCATTTTAATATAATAATGACAGATCGTGTGACAGGGTTGTACAGATATCGGTCATATTCTTGCAGTGTACAAATAAGCGCAAAAAATATTTGGCTAAAATACCCCAATAGTGTGAACACCTAAAAATATTTACGGTACACAAAATTTCTGTCGCCAAATGTGTACAGAAAAATTTCGGCCGAAATCGGTACATTTGACCAATCGTGTGATCTCAGCTTAAATATCTCATGAACCAATGACGCTAGAAATTTGAAATTAATTTTATATTATAGATTGTAACGTTATACAAAACACTTATATTTTTGGAAAAAAATCCAATTAACGTTTTTTTTTGTATATAAAAAAAAAACTGAAAACAAAATTTGTCACCTCGAAAATTTTACGACTAAAATCTCCAAAACAATTTTGTGCAACGAAAAAAAAATGTTTTTGACATCTGATAAAATTTTGGAAAAAATCGAATTGACAGTTTTTTTCATAAAAAAAATAAAAACCTTAAAAAACATTACTCAAAGTTGGTAAAAATTGAATTTCGACTCAAATATCTTTTCAAAAATTTGAGATTATGGCTTCAAACTTATTTTATCTTATAAGAAATATTGTTTTCAACATTCTGAAAAATGTTCAGAAAAATCGAATTGACAGTTTTTTACAAAAAATAAAAACGCAAAAAAAAACTTTTTAAAAGTTGGTAAAAATTGATTTTCGACTCAAATATATTTTCAAAACTGTGAGATATTGGCTTTAATCTACTTTAATCTTTTAAAAAATATTGTTGTCAACATTTAGTAAAATTTTGAGAAAAATCTAATTGAGAGTTTTTTTAAAAAAAAATAAAAACCTAAAAAAAGCATTACTAAAACTTGGTAAATATTTAAATATAATATATCTATATATATATATATACTTATATACTAATATTATAAATGCGAAAGTAACTCTGTCTGTCTGTCTGTTACTCAATCACGCCTTAACTAATGAACCAATTTGCATGAAATTTGGTATGGGGATATTTTGATACCCGAGAAAAGACATAGGCTTCTTATTACCCCGGGAAAATGACGCATTCCAAGGGGAAAATTCAGGTGGGCCGATCGCTTTTAAGCCTAAACTACTGAAAAGATTTAAATAAAATTTGGTAAGGAGGTAGATTGAGACTGAAGAAAGGACATGAGTTACTTTTGACCTCGGGAAAACAACGCATTCCCATGGGAAAAATTACTTTCCGGGGAATCTGATCGCTTTCACTCCTAAATTACCAATGATTTGAATAATATTTGGATAAAATTGGTATTACGGGAAAACAACGCATTCCCAACCCTTCTCAAAAGTTGAGATTGAAGGTTGGTGTTCCAGTCCTTTTAATGAGAAATCTTGACACATCAAGGCTATGTAATGGTACACGGCTACAGATTACTCAAATAGGACGAAATATTACAAAAGCTATAATCATGACTGGAATAGCAAAAGGAAAAAATGTTTAAATTTCCCGTATTCCGATAATTCCAAAGGATTTGCCGTTTCAGTTTAAAAGAGTGCAGTTTCCTCTGAAGGGCGTCTTTAGGCTTTTGGGGGCCCTGGGCCCAATAGGATTTGGGGCCAAAAAAAGTAGGTATAATATATTTTTTTAAAAATTCTTTAGGTTAAAAAATCATTCTAAAATTAATTTTACTTTTTAAAAAGAACTAAAAAAAAATATAAAACTGATATTTTTTTATAGTTTTATATTTTTTTTAATTCACCTTCAATATTTGAAATGTGTACCCAATTTCATCCACTGTAATTAGACTGTACAATTTTGATATTGTAATAAGATCTTCATTTAAATCTTTATTGAATTTTTTTAAATACTGTTCGAGGTGCAAGCATTCTACCTCAAGTTCTTCTCCATTAACATCTCTATGGTTTTTTGAAAACTGTTCGCAAGAATTTTGCAACTCCACTAAAGTCAAATATTGCAATCGACAAAAAAAGCCAAACAATGCATTCATTTCTTGATAGCAATTGGATCGTATTTTTAATTGCAAAGTAATAGTGTCAATAATTGGAAAAAAAAATTTGGAAAATTGATATGGTGGTGCAGGACCATCAAAATATGTGGCACGCGAACTTCGTACTATTTTTCGTTGCAATAAGTCTTTATAATTAGCATCTGGATTCTGAAATTAAGCACATGCTTAATTCTCCATTATATGTATCATTTATGAAAGAACAAAGCAAATTGGCAGCAACGTCAATCAATTTATTCCAGCGATGGGTAGAAGCAGAAAAAAAGTTGTATATTTTTTGTACCACTTGAAAGAAACTTGTTGCCTCCTGCACACAACCAGTCACATGAAAGCCTACTAAGTAAATAGAATGTGCTGTACAAGGTTTAAAGGTAGCAAATTCGCACTTCTCCTTTAATCTTGCTTGCAAACCAGAATATTTTCCCGAAATATTAGACGCATTATCATAGCTTTGTCCTCTACAATCCTCTATTGAAATATCATGATTTTCCAGAAATGTCAAGATTGTGTCAGCCAAATATTCAGATTTATGCTCTTGAATAGGTATACATTTTAAGAACCATTGGGAACATTTTTTTTAACATACCGAATAACAAAAGTCAACTGGTCGATATGAGAAAGGTCGGGTTTATTGTCAACACTTATTGCAAAATATTTTGTCGATCTAATTTCACCCAAAATTTTCATTAGGACTTTTTTTCCCATTATCTATGTATATCAATGAATTCGTTGCAAACATTTGCTGATAAATAGGAAGTGTATCCCTTTCCTGAGTTCTCACATTTTTTTAAATAATCTGTGATGAATGAATCATCATGGGTAGGGTGACCAGATAAAGAGTCAAGGAAAAGAGGACACGTACCAAAAAAAAAAACAGAAGTTCAATTTTTTATAATTTATTTGAATAAAACAAAACAAATTATTTAATTCTAACAAAAAAGTACCAGTTAATAAAAGAATTCATATCAGGGCTTATTTTGCATGAAAATGATAATTGTATCGATATAAACATATAAGAATATTATTCAGGTTTTATTAGCACCGTATTTTCATGGAAATAAAAATAGTTAAGAAAAAACATTTCATAATGTTTTTTGTTTTCTTATGATTTATAACTTCAATTTTGGTTGTATTTGTCATTAGACATTATTTTATTCAAAGTTTCGGGACTTTGCAAAATATAATTATAAAACTCAGTACATGACATAAGAGTATTTTTAAAATTATGTTTACAAAATAGAATTGCTTTGACGTTTTCTATTTTTAATCTATTGCGTTCCTGAGTCCATTGACTGTTTATTAATGAAAATATGCGCTCAACATTAGCATTATGAGCAGGAATCGCGAATACAAACTGGGCAATCATCAAAAGTTCACTATATATGTAATTCAAGATTGCACATTTTTTCAAAATAATTTACCCATTTCTCGTGAATAGGTGCGTTTATAAAATTTATATTTTTTATTTCTTGTTCCAAAAACGTTTTTAAATTGCAAAATTGGTCAAACAATTTATTTTCATTTATGTTAACGCCCTTCTCTCCCAAATAGAGTAAAGAATTTTGGATATCGTTCCATTCCGGAACTTTGTTAAAATTAATCCAAATAAAGCAATTAAGTTCATCCAGAGAATCACACCAGCTCTGAAGATATTTTAAGCACCTAGCATAAACCTCAATTAAATTTTGTTCAATGTTCAAAACTTCATTTCTATTTCCACCATTCTTTTAAGGCCGTCTTCACACGTAAATTATTTTTTAATATAAATCGAAAAACTAAGAGAAAACCGAAAAAGAGGACAAATCGCTTTTTTAAAAAAAAGTCACCGGACAAAAGTTTTTTAGGTCAAAAAGAGGACATGTCCTCCATAAAGAGGACGCCTGGTCAGCCTAATCATGGGACAACTTTGTGTTTGTTTATGGAGTGAGTTGAAAAGTCAACATGTGCGCAGAACTGTAAAGTAGAACGAAAGCAGAGTTGTTAAAATAATGTTGACAGCTTGTGCTGTGCAGGTGTAGGATTAAAGATTCATGTTGCCAGAAGTGTAAGATGTTGAGGAGAAGAATTTCAACGGAACGGACAGTAAAATGAAACTTGTTTTTCTGTTACTGTCTACTAACCTTATTTCGTTTTCTATATAATTCTTGTAAAGATTAATTCATTTTGAGTTGGTGAATTTGGGGGCCAAATAATTGCGGGGCCCTGGGCCCTGGTCCACCGGCCCATGCCTAAAGATGCCACTGGAAAGCAGCATTTGCAATAACAATAAATAAAGCTCAGGGGCAAACGCTGAAAGTTGCAGGTGTAAAAGTGAAAAAAAAAACTGTTTTTGCCATGGACAATTATGTATATTTAGCGTGCTCACGAGTCTCAAACCCACAAAATCTTTACGTTCTGGCCAAGGAAGGAAAAATAAAAAACGTCGTATATAAAAATGTATTGCAGTAACCTATGACAATCACACTTAGTATGGCCTCATCTCATCTCGGCACAATTCAAACATACGTACAAAAAAGTACAGCTCAGGTTTTTTCATACTACTATCCAAAAAAACTATCTAATGCGGACGAAGTCACGGGTAAAAGCTAGTAATATATAAATAATATAATAATATTTATATAATATATATATAATATATAATATAATAAATATTTAAAAGTAATTACATATTTGTGTGGGTAGAGCTTTTAACAACTTCTTTTGTTTTGTTTTACAGAATCATGTATATCTTTAAGCCCGGAAGCGTC
Source organism: Eupeodes latifasciatus (assembly GCA_920104205.1). Lineage (NCBI taxonomy): Eukaryota > Metazoa > Arthropoda > Insecta > Diptera > Syrphidae > Eupeodes > Eupeodes latifasciatus. Next base: position 37,939,455 of record OV049924.1, on the reverse strand, counting down.
CTCTTCTTCACCCATCGGCATCGGTGCATCATCATCAAAGAGGCAAGGGATGGTGAACAAAAAAAAATATTGGGATATGATGGAAAAAAGGGCTGCGGATAGAAACGACATTTTCAGGAAATATACGGCCAACAAATTAAAAAAAATGGATGAGGCAGAAGAAGGAAGAGAAGCTCGCCTTGTCAGGAAAGAAAAGTTGCTAAGAGAATTATTCGATAAACCATACATTTCATAAGCATATATGTATGTCATGGTTTATTGAATAATTCTCCTAGCAACTTTTCTTCTTTTTTTTAGTACAGTTTTTGAATTGATTTGTTTTTGAATTATTTTTTATTTGTATTTTGTGTTGAATTAATTAAATATATAGTTATTGTTTGTAATGAATTTTTATTTGTTTTTAGTTAAATAAAGAAAGTTTTATTAAAATTAAATTACATGTCTATTTATTAATTCGTCTAGTAACTGCTGCCGCCTATTACTGTTTGAGGTTTCGTATGAAAATCAAGCTCTGGAAACGATTCGAACTGATGGTTTTCTTCTAACTCGTCGTTGTTATCTATACACATGTTATGTAAAATGCATGCGCAGACCACCAAATTCACCGCAGAGTTTAAGTTTGTTTGCTCAGTAAAATGAATAATTCTTCGGAAACGAGTTTTTAGTAGACCAAATGATAATTAATGCTCTACTACTATTCGTCCCGAAGAATGAATTTCATTAAAATTACGTTGAGTAGCTGTTACATTCCCATTGTCTTTGAAGGGTGGAATAAGCCAGTCAAGAAGTGGATAATGCTGAGTCGCCAAGCAGAACCGAGTTAAAAGGAAAAAGTTCTTCTGTCCTCTCGCATGCGTCCTTGTAAAGATCGGATCTACGTAGAAGTCGGCTGTCGTGCAAGCTCCCCGGTTCTCCACAGAAAACATTTATTCATTTTTTCTTTGCATTTACAACACCTTGCAGTAGAATGCTGTAGCTATATGCTTTCTATTGAAATAATCGTCTTTGTTTGAAACCGGGGCCTTGATTATTATATCTATATGTGATCCGTCACGTCAATACATCCCAAAATTCCTAGCATCTTTGTTTTTGCCTCCATTGTAGCCATATTTTGCGCAATTTCTTCTCTGCTTGGCCACTTCACATATTCATGACCGATGGATATAAGCCACAAAGTCACCCTCTTCACAATACTCCAAGCGGTGGAACGTGATATGCCAAATAAATTCGCAATTTCACGAAAAGTATTTGTGTTCGCCATATATACCACAGAAATGTACCTATGTATTTCTTTTTCAGCAGAAGTTTTCGGCAGCCCTCTTCTTGGTGTGGTCAGTGATGGATTTACGCCTAGGAGGCCCAGGCCTAGGGCGGCATAATTTGAAGGGCAGAAAAATTTATGAAATACTTAACACTTGAAAGCGTTTTTACATTTAAACATACCTTAATGAAAGGCACAAATATATCTTCGGTCTAAAGTTTCGGAACTCATCCAAAATGATAACTTCTGTTTGCCAATTTAAAAATTCAATCTAGAAAATCTACGTTAAATTTGAAATTGCGGAAAGAAACAAAACAGAACTGCAAGATAGAAAAATCTCACCTCATCTCTTTGTTTTTGTATCTGCAGGGATCAGTAATACTGATGATACAAACTTTAAAAATTCTAGAAATGTTTATAGTGATAAAACAAGGTATTGTTTCAAAAGCTTATTTCAACGTACGCAAAAATGGAGCGATTCAACGCCGTGAGTGGTAGATTTATTTAGAAAAAAGAGGCTGGGATGGACCCACACTGATAACTTCCAATCCCGTCTATCGATTTGTCTTGCTTAAAAGTTTGTCTAAATGTATCAATTCTTACCAAATTTGCGTTCTATTTTTTTTTATGAAAAAATGGACTATTGGATTTTTATAAAAAAATTACTGAATATAAAAAACAATATTTTCTGTGAAATAAAATAAGTTTGAAGCCAATATTTTTAATTTTTGAAAAGCTATTTGAGCCGAAAATCAATTTTTACCAACTTTTATTAATTTTTTTGTTTAGGTTTTTATTTTTTGTAAAAAAAACTGTCAATTCGATTTTTCTCAAAATTTTTCCTAATGTTGAAAACAATATTTCTTATAAGATAAAATTAGTTAGAAGCCATAATCTCAAATTTTTGAAAAGATATTTAAGTCGAAAATCAATTTTTACCAACTTTTGTTAATTTTTTTTTTCGGTTTTTAATTTTTTGTAAAAAAACTGTCAATTCTATTTTTTTCAAAATTTGACTAAATGTTGAAAACAATATTTTTTGAAAGATAAAAGTAGTTTAAAGCCAATATCTCAAAGTCTTGAAAAGATATTTGAGTCAAAACTCAATTTTTACCAACTTTTTTTTTAATGTTTTTTTAGGTTATTATTTTTTGTAAAAAAAACTGTCAATTCGATTTTGCTCAAAATTTTATCAGATGTCAAAAACATTATTTTTCGTTGCACAAAATTGTTTTGGAGATGAAATCATATTTTAGTCGTAAAATTTTCGAAGTGACAAATTTTTTTTTTCAGTTTTTTTGATTTATAAAAAAAACCGTTAATTGAATTTTTTTCCAAAAATATAATTGTTTTGTATCACGTTACAATATATAACATAAAATTTAATTCAAGTCTCTAGCGTCATTGGTTCATGAGATATTTAGGGTTAACCAAAATTTTCACCTTTTTTTTAAACTGCTATGGTAAAAAAAACCACCCTCGCAATTTTCTTGAGAGCCCTTTCTGCATCTTTCTGCATCTTTCTGCCTTATTATCTGTATAACAAAATTTATTTGAAGTCGATATCTCTTCTGGTTCTTGAGCTATGGACGACGAAAAAAACGTCGCGAACGTACGGACATACGGACGTACGGACGTACGTACACACGCACGCACAGACATCTTTCTAAAAGTCTTTTATTTCGACTCTAGGGACCTTGAAACGTCGAGAAATGTCAAAATTTTCAATTTGACAAATCGGACCCATTACAATAACTTCCTATGGGAAGTTATTAAAGGCTCTGTATTTTGTATTTCATGCTTACTATTTGGTAGAAGTGGTGAAATGAATGCTTTTACTGACGAAGGATTCCGTGACTGGAAAAAATCAAAAGCACGCATCGAAGAACATGAAAATTCTGACTTTCACCAAACTAAAGTTAGTCATTTTAAAGCTTGAGCAGTAGATCACGGGCGTGTTGATCAAAATCTAATAAAACAACTCGATGAAGATATAATCGAAACAAATTTTGTACCGAGCAATTGCAATTATTAAATCACTAGCAATAAGAGGTCTGCCAATTCGAGGAAATTCAGAACGAATAGGAGATCCTCATAATGGGAATTTTTTAGGAACAGTATGACTCCTTGCTAAATTTGTTCCATTTTTATCTGAACATTTAAAATTGTATGCATACCCTGGTAGTGGGAATACATCGTGTTTATCTAAAACAATCTATGAAGAAATTATACTGTTGATTCAAAATAAAGTACTACAACAAATTTGTAGTGAAGTGCAATCTGCTAAGTATTTTGGTATAATTGTAGATTCTACGCCTGATTTAGCACATGTGTCGGTCAGCTTACTATAATTATACGATATGCATGTACGTGATAACGGTGAAATTGTTAAAAGGTTTCTAGAATTTCTACCAAATATCGGCCATAAAGCTAAAGATATTAAGGATGTATTGTTAAAATCTCTAGAAATACTTTACAAGAACTATACAATTTCTTTACTATATCTGCTTATCGTTGGGAAATCTTGGTGCAGCGCCAGCGTACAAATTTAAGAATTAAGAGTCTTTCTCAAACTCGTTGGTCTGCTCGACATGATGCATGTTACGCATTAGAAAAAGAGTGGCCTGCAATAATTGATGTACTGGAATTTATTGCCGAAAGCAGAGATGAGAAACCGACTAAGCGATCTGAAGCTACGAGATTGCAGCGAAAATTACAACATTTAGAAAGAGCAATCCTAGTCGTTGTCTGGAATGTAATTTTAGGTCGTTTAAATGCTGCTAGTAAGAAGCTTCAAGAATCTCAAGCTGATTTATCATCCGTTGTGCAGATCTATAGACATGAGAGACATACAATTTTCTGAATATGAAGAAAAAGCTAAAGCACTGTCTGGAGTTCAGGATAATTATCGTTATGTTACTCGTCGCCACCAGAAAAATGCGGCCAGATGACTCACGGGTAAATGAAAATCCACCTTTTTCTGGACCAGAAAATTTTCGCACAAATGTTTATTACTCTATTTTAGACACTCTTAGTCTACAATTAGCCGGGCGTAAAAGTGCATCTGAAACACTTTACCAACACTACCAACACTTCAATTTTTTTGACAATTAATGTGAAATAGTAGATACAAACGAGAGTAAATTAGTCAATAAGTATCCTGACCATTTGGAAGAGACGTTAGACAATGAATGTATTAATTTCCATTATCAATTCAAAGATTCCTTAGCTAAAATAGAAGATGCCATGTATTGCATCTATGTAGATGTTTATCCAAATTTGAAAATTTTTGAATTGATTAATATAAAAAAAAAATATTTATTATTTGTCTATCAAAGGATTATAACTTATTAATCTTTCATGTTAATTAATCTATATATATAAAAATCAATGCCACTTTTCGTTGTAATGTTATAACTCAACAATGACTTTACCGATTTGGATAATTTTGGTCTTGAATTATTCATGGAAGTCCAGAGAAGGTTTGTACGTAGAGAAAATTTGAAAAAAAATCTTGAAAAAGTGTTAAATCAACATCTTTCTATACTCTTATATACAAACAATTTGTACTAATACTTAAAAGCCAATTTGAAACTTTTGCAAACAATAGAAGATAAAAAAGTGACGTTAGTTCTGTCAAACAAATTTAATGTCATCATATGTCATTTCATTTTATCAGCGATAATTATTGCTTTGTTGTGTTTATATTTTCAAAACTATTGTTGAGTTATTGCTTTGTGTTTATATTTTCCAAAATATTGTTGAGTTGTTGAGTGAAGGTAAAATGCCACGAGCTAGAAGACCAAACATAGGCCGGCGAACGCGTAATGCAAATCAAATGGCATTATTAAGACGATCTCAGACTACAGATGAACGCGCACAAGCTAATGCATCGCAGCGTGAACGTACTGCACAGAATAGATCTGTTGACCCTGTACCTGTACTTGGTCTTGCACGGCGGCGATCACGAATACATCGTGCTGTTTTGGATGAAATGCTGTGTGCTGCTTTTAATTAAAATAGTCAGATTGATTATAGTATGTACGGATACATTGGAATGATGGACACATATGTATGTCCACATTTTGATACGGCTAACTTTCAAGGTGAAAGCCCGGCATGTGTTGTGCTGATGTGCTAATGTGAGATTGCCACATTAGAAACTCCGCCCAAACCATTGTATTCATTTATTTTTGGGACATCTCAAACGTCGAAGCAGTTTTTGAGTAATATTCAACAATACAATTCGGCTTTTCAAATAACTTCTTTTGGTGCTATTAAAATTATTAGAGATTTCAAATTCAACAAAAACATGTATATGACACAATCATGCAAGCAACTGCACATGAGTTTTCAAAACAATTGTAAGAAATTGGTGATGGCAAAATACCAATCGACAGTACCAACGGATTGACCACTTTACCGAACAATTTTTGTACAATTCCGCAATCTATAGATGAGTTGATTGAATGTGTTTTTCCGAATATTCTTCAGAATTACAGAAATCATGATTGGTTGAGAGAACGCGCCATTTTTGCACCTATAAGAATATTCATATCAATGCCATTAATTTTCAAATTCAACCGAAACTGCCAAAAGTAGTCAAGACATATAAATCAATTGACAGTGTTATGAATCAAGATGAGGCATAAATAAGGCCCACGGCAAACACTTCACGTTTTTGATGTCAATTTGGAGGAATCATGTTTTCACATGGCCAACTTTATGTTGCCTGTTCCAGAGTCGGTAGCCCCAACTGTTTATTTATTCATGCTCAAAATGGAAAAACAAAAATTTTTGTTTATCCAACTGTTTTAGACTAACCCATTTAGACCCACCATAGTAAGAGTACCCAATTCTTTTTTATTTTTTAGTTTTTACTCTTTGCTGACAAATATAATATAAACAATATATCATTTGGACTTTTAAATAGCTAGCAATTTAAAATATTTTTTTGTTTGAATAAATTAACTTAATAATACATTTTTTTATAACTATGCCTTATACGTAGCGAAGCACGTACCGGGCCGCTAGTTATTTATAAATTATACTTCAATAAAATAAAGTTATTTTGAAAAAAAAAATATTGGTTACAAATTTCTGAAATAAAATTTAACAATAAGGGCGGGCGCATCGAACGGGGCCTAGGGCGGCAGCAAGCCTAAATCCGCCACTGGGTGTGGTAACAAATCGTGGCAATACCTTATACCGATCTAGAATAAATTTTATTTACATGTAAACGTTAATATAAAATAAGAAAAATTTTGTGTATACATACCTATCAAAATGTGGACAGTTGACCTATGAAGCCGAAAGTGGAATTTAAAATCTGCGTCGCAAAACGTATGCACAATTTCCAAAAAATTTGTTATTTTATTCTAATGATTTGGAGGCGTATCATCTAGTAGTGTATCATCTAGTAGTGCGGACAAATTTGACGAGAGTGATTCATCGCTATCATCGCTTTCAAATAAAAACTACAAATATGAAAGTTTATTATAAAAGGACAACAAATTAAAAAGAAATACTTACTTACAGCTTTCATTTTCAGGTTTTGATTATTTTTTTTTGCTTTATTTTGAAATGTCACTTTTGAAAGAATGAATTTGGCACTGCTACCAAACTTTAAATAATAACAAATATGATGATCCAATGCTGTTGTATTATCATGATCTGATCCGGATCAGATCACTTTTGCATATAATATAAGAAATTTAAGAATCACATCAGGATTAATAATTCAAAACTCATATATTGTCAATCAAAGAATATCAATTTAAAAACTTTATTCCACACAATTTTGAGATAATATCTGAGGACAGAAAATAGAATCAAAAGAAAAAAAAAAAAAAAAAAAGAGGAATCAAAAGAAAAGTAAAAGAATTCGTGTGTGTAAATTGATTCCTTTTATTTGAAATCATCACTTCTGTTTCAATTTTCCAGTTTACACGCCCTTCGCTTCATCTTAGAAACTTTCTTCCAAAGTCAATCAAAAATCGAATCAATTTCTCGTGTCAATGTTATGTTATGACTTTGAAAGAATTTCTGATTTGAAGGATCTTATATGTAACTGTATCTTTATCGACGTATGTATAGATATGTATATATACCTACGCCTCCTTTTAAATTGAAAATTTATTGGACAAAAATAGAGTTAAAACAAAAAACAAATCTGAACATTTTCAAAATGTTGGATAAAGTGTATAATTTTCATTAAAAATGGAAATTTGGTATTCGTTAATAAAGGACCTTTCTTTGACGAATAAATTATAAGACAAAAATTGCTGGTTTTGAATATTTTTTCGAAGACAAATTAATATATTTTATTTTTAAATAAAAATGCAAAAACCTTTCCTTAAATGGATGCATCAGCAAGTTCAGGTATAACTAAACTATGGAATGGACCACGAATGGTTTTGAACGAATTGAATAAATCATTGATCCATTGGATGGTTTTGAACATCAGTGGTAGCCCAATGAGTTATGGCCAGAGTTTTTCTACGAATAATTTGTTGTTGTTGTGTCCCTTTCAAGAGCGCAATATAACAACAAAAACAACAAACACAATTCAACCGTTTTAAAAAAGGCTACCACCAATTTCCTCTGATTCGATGGGGGAAGTTTGGTGTTATTCAAAAATCTCTTTTGTTTTGCATTTGGAATTGTTTTCAAAAACTTCTCATGGGGGGGCAATTTCAATTTGTGAAATGGAAAATAAGAGCGCACACAACTTTTATTGCGAATAGAGGAAGGTTGGATGTATAGGTAATAGGTATATGAGTATAAATATTTTGCATGGTGCCTGGGTCATGAGTTTGAAGTATGATTGATTATTGACCGTTAAAAGGTGTAGGAATAGTTTTCAAACTATAACCCTCTCCGATATACGTGGAACCAATTAATATGTTTTTAGTTCAACTTTGTGTGGATATAGAAAAAAGTTCAGCGTTGATAAGCGGATCAAAAGTGGTTAATTCTATAAAGGAGAGTATGGAGGAAACTTTATTATTCAGTTATAAAAGTTACGTAAAGGAAGGTAATGGATTCAGGGGTTTTAATTGCTATTTGATCCTTTAACTGGATTAATAATAAATGTGAAATATTACTCTTAAAATAATTCTTGGAAGCCCATTAGGCTTTTTTTTAGAGATTCAATAATTTTGATTTATTCATAAAAGGTATTTTCGTAAAGATTAAGAAATGATATAATAAATAAAGCTGCTTTTGGTGTTCCACCAAAAATAAAAATGAACATTGTTGTTATTAAAAAAATACGTTTAAGCCTAAGTGTACCATTTACATTTTAGGGATGGTAAAATCTTAACGGCAAATGTGAACAAATTGTAGGTATACATTACTTTGTGCTGGGTGTCCTGTAAAAAATGGCCAGGTCGTGACTTTTCAGAGTTTGGCAACTTATTTAAATAAATAAATAAATAAATAAATTAGGTGGGGCAAGAGTCCATTGAGAATTGAGGCCTAGTGATTTACAACTCTTAACCATTCCTGTGTGCGAGTAAAGTTGTCATGGATGGAAGGGACCTACAGTTTTATGCCGAATCCGAACGGCTAATTTGAGAAAGCACTTTTCATGACAAGAATTACTCTTGGAGGATTTGTCAATTCCTATTTATCCAACAGAAATCTGTATGACTTGAGAATGAGTTCCATTTGAATGATTTGATGTTGATTATCGGTTAGGTAAACTGGTACGCTGTTATAATCCAACGATAAGTCAACCAAGAGTATATCATTGTTGTCAAGAGCTATGGCACAAGTGTCGGGTTCGGGAAGCTTGATTAACTTGGGTTTATGTGGCAGGCAAATAATTTGACGCCGCTGATGGAAATGACCCCTGAAAATGTGAAGTAATGATAAATTTGCTTTCCTTCATTTGAAAGTTATTTTATATATGGGATATTTTTTTGGCTTCATTAGAACTTTTGGGCGGCTTTTGTATATGGTTTGACAGTTGAGATTTTTGTAGGTTTGGCAATTCATAATGAATTTTTCTATCGCCAGAACACCGTTTCCAAATCGAGGAAATTTACTTCAAAAAGCAATCACTATCAAGACATTTAGGTTCTAACAAAACAGCTTAACTAATCATGACGAGATAACTTTTAATCGGGCTATGATATTTCAATGATTTATGTCCGAAATCCAGCAACCATTTGAAACAAGTTGTTAAAAATTAGACTGATCGAATTGAATCGGACATATGACCGAAATGATATATGTATGCATAGAAATAAATTTAAAGTTCTGCAGGTCTTTAAAAACACCCGATACTTACTTTTGGGTGAACCATACTTTGTTAGGGAACTTTGTTGCTTGTTTAACCGCTTCTTCATAAACCAATCCATAAGCCATGAGGGCATATTGTAGAAGACATGTGTCCTTTGAACGGAAGAGCATTTCTTCAATGCTGGGTAGAAATTTTAAAAGTTCATTGACTAGCTTGTCTTTAGATGCATCATTGCCTAAAAATTAAAAACAATTGATAAATGATGTTCAAATTGAAAAAGGTTTTTGCGTTTTTTAAGAAAACAAAAAGCCAAAATTTTTCTAGAAAATAAATTCCTTGGTTTTGAGGTACCTGCTTAATTATTTTAAAAAATACAGCTATAAATTATAGGAACAAATTTGTTTTTTAAATTTTGGTCCAAGAAAATAATATTCAGATCTAAAAAATTCCGACAAATGTGATTTTTGTGGAGATTGGAGCTAAAAACTTTATTGTACACTTGAAGATGTTCACGATATCGGCCATCAAAGTATGAACTACTTATTTAAACTTTTAAAAAATATATTTTAACAACAAATCTCAGTGAACTTAACTTCTTGATATACATATTTAATTTATTATTTATTGAAAAATCATAGTTCAATTTAATATAATTCCATACATATTTCAGATTCGTAAAGATGGAAACGCCACAATCGAATTTTAAATTTCGAAATTTTAGTGATGCAGAAATTTAGGACTGTGCTAAAGTAGTGCTTAGTTTAAAAATCCCTTCCTCTTCAAACTTGTGGTGATCCCAGCTTGACGTCAAGCTATAAACTTCTATATACGACGTTTTGAAAAAAAAAATAATAATAATATTCAAAAATACTATTCAATGAATTATTGTCGTCAAGGATGACGTCATTCTCAGCAAACTCGACAGTCTGAACGCATTTATGTTTACCCTTATATAACTTTGGAGGTTTCTGTATAATCATTTTGCTATCTTGCTATTTTTAAACAAAATCCTTCAACCAATCGGGCCATATACATTAAAAATTCTTCTAATCAAATTTAAATTTTCAAAAATTGAATACAAAAATTTCCAATGTAACATTTTAAAGGTATACCCGAAAATAAACAATATTAATTCTTTTATGTACCTTTATAGCAGAGTCAATTTTGTATGTAAGTATTTATGCTTGTTTTTTTACTTAGCTAATCAGCGATTAGTTTTTTTTTGAAAAATTGTACGTATAAAAACTAAGGAGCCCAAAAATAGCCTGTTATTTCCTCATCATTACTTTTTTAAGACTATTTCATCACCTATTATGGTATCATAGTTTGTGTTGTGTAAGGGGTGGTTAAATTTTAACTTCCGATTTTGAATGTGAACCCCACCTAAATGTCATGATTTTATATGCATTTTATTTGACATTTCACAATCTCAACAATCGGGGAACGCGTTAAAGTTATTCAGGCTTATTATGAAATCAAAGTGCATATCGTGCAATTTTGTCGGTCAATTTAATCGTCGAAAAGTGCCTACAATCGGAAAAGTTTTGCAAACATTTGAGCAAACCAGGTCTGTATTAGATGTGAACACACCAGTGCATTCGCGTATAGATCATACTGCAGAAAATATTGCTGCTGTTTGAGAGATAGTGTGGCTTAAGAGCCGTCCACCTCAACTCGTCGTCGTACTCAACAATTGCACCTCTCACGCTGATCGTAGACGAACAATGTTCATAAAGACTTGGATTTATATGCTTACAAGGTGCAATTGATTTAAGAACTAAAGCCTCTCAACAATTTAAAGCGACGTCTTTGGTCATAATAGGGGCAAGAAATAGCAACAATGGATAGTCAATTTTTGAAGAAAATCATTTTCACTGATGACTCCTCATCCCGTCTGTCGATTTGTCTTGCTTAAAAGTTTGTAGGTTTTCGTTTTGTGCTAAAAAACTTATCAGTTGAATTATTCTTAAAAAATTCAAAATTACGACAACATTTTGCATATAATGAAACAGTTTGATTTCGAAAACTATCTTTGTTAAGATTTTTATTCGAAAATCAATTTTTACCAATGTTAGTAGCATTTCTTAAAAGTTTTTATTTCTTATATAAACAAATACAAATCGGATAAATTAAATTAATTTGAAGTCAATATCCTCTATTATTCATGGGATATCTAGAACCAAACATCAATTTTTACCAAATTGGCGTATTATTTTTTGTAGATTTTATTTTTTTTTTTATGAAAAAAACGGACTGTTGGATTTTCATAAAAAATTATTGAATATCGAAAACAATATTTTCTGTGAGATAACAAGTTTGAAGCCAATATTTTTAATTTTTGAAAAGATATTTAAGCCGAAGATCAATTTTTACGAACTTTTATTAATTTTTTTATAGGTTTTCAATTTTTTTGTAAGAAAACTGTCAATTTAATTTTTCCCAAAATTAAAATTAGTTTAAAGCCGATGTCTCAAAGTTTTAAAAAGTCGAAAATCAATTTTTACTAACTTTCATTAATTTTTTTTAGGTTTTTATTTTTTGTAAAAAAACTGTCAATTCTATGTTTCTAAAAATTTTATTGAATGTTGAAATAGTATTTCTAATAAGATAAAATAAGTTGGAAGCCATAAACTCAAATTTTTGAAAATATATTTGAATCGAAATTCAATTTTTACCAACTTTGAGTAATGTTTTTCTTTGGTTTTTATTTTTTATAAAAAAAACTATCAATTTGATTTTTCTCAAAATTTTACAAGATGTTAAAAACGTTATTCTTCGTTGCACAAAATTGTTTTGGAGTAAAATCATTTTCTATTCGTAAAATTTTCGAGGTGACAATTTTTTTTTTCAGTTTTTTTGATTTATAAAAAAAACCGTTACTTGGATTTTTTCTAAAAATATACTTGTTTTGTATCACCTTACAATATATAATATAAAATTTAATTCAATTCTCTAGCCTTATTGGTTCGTGAGATATTTAGGGTTAACCAAAATTTGCACCTTTTTTAAACTGCTATGGTAAGAAAACCACGCACGCAATTTTTGTGAGAGTCGTTTCTGCATCTTTCTGCGCATTATTATCTGTCTAACAAAATTTATTTGAATTCGATAGCTTTACTGGTTCTTGAGCTATGGACGATGAAAAAAACATTGCGAACTTACGGACACATACATCTCTTTAAAAATCTTTTATTTCGACTCTAGGGACCTTGAAACGTCTAGAAATGTCAAAATTTTCATTTCGACAAATCGGACCCATTACAATAACTTCCTATGGGAAGTTAATAATATTGCTATCATAAATTCTAATGTAAGCTATCCTATCTTACAAGTTGGATCAAACTTCAAAAAAAAAAAAAAACACGGTGTACAAAAATTGATTAAAATCGGTTAAGTAGCTTAGGAGTCCATCGCGGACAAATATCGTGACACGTTATTTATATAATATTAGATTTGATTTAAAAAAATTCCTTACTGAATTAAATATAAAGATTTGTTTGTGTTTTGTTTTTTACTGTTAAAGTCTCAAAAATGGAAAAACCAATTTCTTCTTTTCATTTTTCTTTTTTTCACAAATAATTTTTAAATACATTCTCGTCTTCAAATATTTTCCATTAATAATTGTTTTCTGAGAAATGCGGCTAATACAAAAAATAACATCCATAAAGTCAATATTTTTTTAAAAGTTTAATTAGTTTTCAAGTCAAAGTAAATTTAAAGAAAAATTGATTCGCATGAACTATTACATCAAGTTTTATGTTATGCCATGTGGTGTACAAAAATTCTGTGTTTTAATATTAAAAACCAAATTTAGGGAAAAAAAGTTTTGATTGTAATAATTTCCTTCTTAGTTTTTTTCTTTTTATTTCATCCTCATTTTAATATTTCTGTTTTTTTTTTTTCTTTTACAAGAATAATCTTAAAATAGAACGACTGAAGTTTTATGAAATTAAAAGATGAAAAAAACTTTGGAATTTTAAATTGTTCATCGTTCTCTGCTCATCGGATGACTTTTTCCGTCAGGTTTTGGGCTATAATAATGTTAGCCTGATGGTATTGTTTTTATTCAGGTACCTTCTTCCACTATATTAATTTTGCTTTCGAAAGGAATATCACAATTATGATTTTAATTTTAATTTACCTTATTTTAGTTTAGCTGAAAGTCAAGTTGTAAGATTTCACAGTAGTTGTTTTTGTCTTTCATAATTTTCAGGAAACTGAAAATACTCGAAGACTTTTTTCCAATGATGCGTTTTAAATATCTTCAAAGAATTTTTAAAAAACACAATATTTTAAAATTTATTCCCAATTGAGTTTAAAAATGAAATCTGTTTTTTTGTGATTTCTATTTTTAACCTTAATTTCACATTTGATTGAATAAATTGTAATTCAACCAAAACTATATTGCTTCATTTTCCAATATCATGTGATACCTCTTGAAAAAAAGTTTCCCTCGATTAAGATACTTCATTTAATAGAGAGCCGCATTGCATCCGGATTTTGTTATCCTTTTAAGAAACTTTTCAAGCCTTCTTTACTATCTGACATACGACAGTATGTGACACATCATGAATCCAAATTCAATCTCTAAATAGTGCTGACAGCAGCGTCGATTGGTTTTAGCGATACGTGATATTCCTTCAGTTCCATATATGTATGTCTATGTACTCGTATACTTCAGCTACCATTTTCACGAAGATGAAAAATGCATCCATCTGCTTCCTTTAAATATAGATAGGATCCTACTAGTAGATGAAAAACCCAAAAACAGTTGCACATCTAAATTGAGTATGCAAATTGGTTTGGCTGCCAGTGGAGTGAAACACACTGGAAACTTTGCATTTCGATCCATGTCATTGTTACCCAAAAAGGAGATGTTCGTAAGTGCGTTTTCATGTTTCAAATTTTTTTTTTTTTTAGTATTTTTTGTTGTTGTAAGATTTAAACAAAACAATGCCACTATATGTTACTTAGTTGTTTAAGCTGATACTCATGAATATAGAGATATGTAGGTTTAAACTTCAAAAATAAGGAGCAATATCTATCTATCTGAATGGTGGGAGATAGGAAACTTTTTTTCAAATAAACTTATATCTTGATGCACAGTTTTTGATGGAAACTTTATCCTTCATCGAATTATCAATTTTACTTGCGTCATGATATACACTTTCGAAAACGTAGTTTGCTTACGAAGTGAATTTAAAAAACAATTTAAAAATTGAGAATATTGAAAAAGTTATACACTACGGAATAATGTTTACAATTCTTTACGAAAAATTGGTAAATATGGAACAAATATTTGCACCACTTGAAGTGCTATGTGATCCATTACTTCTAAGCATCTGTCATAGTTTTTTTCATTTTTTTTTTCACTTTTAAGAGGGTCCCCTTTTAGGATTATAGGGTTTTTTTTAATAAGAGATGAAAGTTTATTACACTGTAATGAAAAAGGTACGCCATTAATAATAAAAAGAAATTGGTTTTCGCCACAACTAGGGTTGAAACACCATATCCTTTTTATGAAATTTACCAAAACCACGCAGGGTATGTGCGACAATACTTTCTTGTTAATTTACAAATTCCGTCTTCAAGACTTAGAATTGGTTGTGGAAAATCGACATAGTCGTAATCTTTCACAAAGTTATTAAAACACAAGATTTCAGTTGGCTATTGTGGTCTTTACCCAAGCAACAATTTTTGGTAAAAAATCGGCTTACAAACCGATTTATAACCCGAGGTTATTTACCGAAAAGTAATGAAATCGGTAAATGGTCAGTAACTTTTGAACTTGTGTTTTTTCTTGGTAACAAAAAATCGATTTTAAAAAGTTAAATAATAACTTTTTCTAAACCTGGGTTTTTGTGTGGTAACAAAAAACCAGCTTTAAACGGTAAAATAATAACTGCTTATTGGAGATTAAATGTAACCGATAAGAAAGAGTTAATACCTTACGTTCCGTTGACGTTATTTTGAAGCGTTATGGTGACGTATTATATTTACCAGGTATTACAGGTAGTAAGGAAACATACAAATCGGTTTTTTTAATACCTGGTTTCAACGTTGTAATTAGGTTACCAAAACTATAGAACTAGGTTATATTTCCGAAATCAGTTATTTTATAACTATTTACATATAACTTTCCTGAAAATAAAATTTCTTTTAATTAAAAAGGGGTTAAACAATTACTTTTTACATGTTTTTATTTATGTTTAAACTAAACATTTATCTACTTTAGGAACTTAAAACTAATGCATGCTTAAATATATATATATATTGAAGCGTTGTTGTTGTACGCAACAGTGTGTGCGTGTGTAAGTGCACAGCGGATAGTTTGAGCACGAAAGTGTTCCAGAGCCAGGCGACCAAAGGAGTTCAGCCTGTTTACTGGTTCGAAGAAAGAACGACAAATGGGGAACTCTAATTCCAAAAAAACTGTATCAGAGCCAAGCGACCAAACGAGTTCAGTTTGTCTACTGACTAATAGAAAAAAATCTAGGAAGAAAGCAAACTTTGAAAGAAATGAAAAGCAACTCCAACTAACGTTGTATGTTTACTGAACAACTTTATTCCAACGAATGCTTGGTGTTATAATTTTTGCTTTGCCTTTTATACTCTTTGCTGGAGTCTTTTACAGTTACAATTGTTTACAATTTTATTTACAGTGATGTGAAAAAAAATATACTATGTTACATACATTATTGTGCAAAAAAAAAATGATTATAGATATTACAAAATTATTTATGTTGTTTAAATAAAAAAAATAAATATTAGGATGTTGATGTAAAATGGATGTTACAATATTTATATAACTTAAGATTAATAAACAAAATTTAATCGGTTGCTGCCCCGTGTCGCTGCAAAAAAAAATACACAAATTTATTAGAAAAAAAAAAAATAAAAGCAATATTCTATTTTTTAGTTTATTATAGTTACATAAATATATAAATATAACTATATAAAAAGAAATATAGGTAAAATTAACTAACATTTTTCCTAGCTTGAAACGGTCCTGTTTCAAGTACGTATAATATTAGTAAAAATTCATCAGTAAAAATACATTAGTAAAAATGCATTAGTAAGAAACATTATAAAAAATACATTAGTAAAAATACAAAAGAATTTACGCATACCAAGGCACGCTTAAAAACTGGATCAGCCCCAATTTTTTCTTCCATAGCTCATCCATCTGGGCGTGATATTTGATGGGCAACAAGCTGTCGGGAATTTCAGCTGTATCCGTTCTCGCAACTCCAAGGCACAGTTTCTTGATAATAAGGTTCCAGCTAATCTCCGTCTTAGCCATTAACTTTTCGAGGAGTTGCTTATTTTCGACGGAATCCACTTTTAATGCCCCAGCAAAATTTCGAGAGACTGGACTTGCCCTTTGTTCAGTCCGCACATTTTGAATTGTTTGTAAGGCAATTTGCTGTTGAGAAGTGTTGGAATCTGAAATGGTCAATAAGAAATATTTTACAACTTATTTTTAAATTGAAACATTAAACAAAAAGAATAACATTTTGTATGGAATGATAAGAGTTATATACTTTTGGGCTATGACATCTGCTGCTAAGTACTTCTGGAAATTGCATAGTTTCGAATTGAGACGACAAGTATTTAAGCTTTTAAGGTTTTAGAAGATTTAAATTAAATTAATAAATCGCAAGTACTTACCGATATTATCAAAAATGATTTTGCGCGCTATTTTCTACCAGTTGTCCGATAGTTCGAGTCATTGTTTGCGTCCAGGAAAAATAATTTTCACAACTCACTTATTAGCACTTAGCAAACTTTACGACTTCAAGCCACGCTTAACAAAAACCAACTGACAAAAACATAGTCTGATACTGATTGGAAAATAGTTTGTGTGGTTGAGTGAATTTGGTTGTGGAGAGAATACAAATGAGTTAGACTATTACTGAGGCTTTAGATAGGTAATATTTAGACTAAATATAGATAATATGGAGTAAAAAATAGTATTTTTTCAGCTTTTACTAAAAAAAGGTTATATTTCAACTCAAAACTAAGCTTTTTTGAAACCAAATTTACAATTCAAATAAAATTAGTAAAATATAAACCAATAAAACAAATTATTTAAAAACCAATTTGACTTAACTACCAATAACATAAGTTTTTCTATAACCAGTTTTACATTTTTAGTAAAACTGGTAAGATTATAGCCAATAAAATAATTACCAAATTCAAAAGTGTTTTTTTTTTTGTTAACCTGAAAAATCAGTTATTTTAACTTGATAGCTAGAATTGGTAGGTAATAAATTAACCAGAAAATTGAAAAAAAGTAAATAGTTGGTAAATATAAACCTGATTTATGACCCAGGTTTCAAATAGGATTTTTTAAAGCCAATTTTAAACCTGGGTTATTAAAATACCTAAAAAGAAGGATGCAAAATTACCTGAAACTAACATGCTGTCATCAAGAAAGGACCTACAACACCGACGTCTTGGTCAAAACGTCACCATCGACAGACGTAACTTTGAGGTAGTCAAGGACTTCATCTACCTAGGCTCCGCTGTAAACGCAGAAAACAACACCAGCGCCGAGATCAAACGAACAATAACTCTTGCTAACCGCTGTTTCTTTGGGTTAAGAAAGCAATTGAGTGGAAAAATTCTCTCTCGAAGGGCCAAAGTGTCGCTATATAAGACCCTTATCATCCCCGTCCTGCTATACGGTGCAGAAGCATGGACTATGAGAAAATTGGATGAAAGCACCTTGGGTCGTTTCGAGAGAAAGATTCTTCGTGTGATCTACGGTCCCGTATGCATCGAAGGGGAGTGGGGGAGAAGATGGAACGACAGAAGGGTAAAAGTCCAACGACTAAGATGGCTAGGTCACGTAGAGCGCATGGAAACCAATGCTCCGGCCCGGAAAGTCTTCGAATCCACACCCACAGGACAGCGCAGTAGAGGAAGACCGCGAATCAGGTGACCTCACCCAACTCGAAGCGCGAAACTGGAGACATCTAGCTAGGGACCGAGCTAGATGGAGAAGTTTGTTGGGTGAGGCCCTTGTTCACACAGGACTGTAGCGCCACCTTAAGTAAGTAAGTAAGTAAGTAACTTTGGGTTTATTACAGGGTTTGTTTTTACCGAAAATTTCCCTGAGTTAAAAGATAACGTATTTCAAACTATTTTAAAGCCAAGGTTATTCCAGGTAAAATCAATAACCGCGGTAATTTTGCTACTGAGGGTTACAAATTGTTGCTTGGGTAAGAAATAATACGGTTAGGAAACTTTTCTTGCTGAATTGTTTTTTACGTTACGTGTGTAGCACGTAGCGCGGTGTTTTAAAGAATAGACGTGGTTCACATCACATCATTAACCATAGCTAGGTAACGTATTCCATTCAAAGTAAGTTTAAATCAAAGTGTCATGCCCAAAAATAGAGAAACATTGAGGTTGGAGAGGTTTTTGAATGCTGATTGTCCAAGACCTAAATTTTATATTTTTTCACTTACAATAGGAAGTTATTGTAATCGGTCCGATTTGTCAAATTAAAAATGTTGACATTTCTCGACGTTTCAAGGTCCCTAGAGTCGAAATAAAAGATTTTTATAGAGATGATGACTAACAACTACTTTGACAAAACACGAAAAACTTCAAACTTTTAAGCAAGACAAATCGACAGACGGGATAGGAAGTTATCAGTGTGGGTCGCATCCCAGCCTCTTTTTTTTACAAATCAGAATTTTCAGAAAGTAATTAGCTTATAGCAAGCGTCAAACTAGGCTCAACAAAAGTGCATATGTAAGTTGTTAGTAAGAAAATAATAGGTATAATTGTTATAGCCTAATACACGCACAAAATATAAAACAATTAACATTTAACATGAACTATTACCTTTGTATACAAAGACTAGATTTAGCAACAAAAGGTTCTGAATGACAATTTATAAATTTGACTTCATAGGAATATGTTCAAAGTAAGATTTGATCCAAACTTAAAAAATGGTGGAAAACAGAGCGCCTTACGTTTAAATAAAATAATTCCGTGGCTAAGTTGGTCGAGAGCTTTAGAAAAGTCAACTTCGTAACATTGTTTTAAAGCGTTTGAAAATATGTTTGAAAATGTGAGGGGATTTGTAAAGGCTAATCTTTTTTTCACAAAACCATGTTGCTGTTGTCAAATGCGATTCTTACTAAAAACTGCTACACTCTCACAAACAACGTGTTCAAAAAGTTTAGGAATGCAAGAACGACTGTGTCCATATTCTTGGAAATTTGCCTGTTTTTAGGTAAAGTTTGAATTTGAACGTAAGGGGTTCAACTTAAGCATTTCTACACTTTTTTAATAGAATACCATCGGGACCGGCTGAGCAGTCATCATTCAACAGGGATAGTACATGAAGTACTCTGTAGCATTGGGATATTACTATACAACTAGTTTGCGAAGAGTGAAGATTTTGAAAATAAACTTCATCACTCACGGAAATTAATTGCGAAAGTGTAACAGATATCAACAGTTTTATCTAATGAAAGGTGAAGTGAAGTTAACTGGAAAGCTTTCTGATTTTTTCTTTAAGTTGACTTTTTTCCAAAACTTTTAAGAATTCCCCTTAAGAGAGGTGCACATATCAGTAACACAACTAGGATATACAAAATTAAAAATAGAAAGAGACTTGAATTCATTAAAAAGTTCAACATAAAAGGAGAAGTTGATTGGAGACAGAGATTTGAGGTAAATTTTCCATGTCTTATTCTTTCGTGTACCAAGGTTGACTTAAGTTTGTATTTCTTAGTCTATTTATCAACGTAGTCACTTAGATGGAAATCCGAATAATTTGTATGCATTGCACAAGGGCCTAGCCTAGTGGTAGCACCAAGTTGCTGTTCATGTGTTAACTAAATTTTGAAATCCTTCAAACCTTAGTTTTTCTGCAAAGTACGCTGTTACATCATTTTTGGAATACTTAATTTCAAAGATTGACGAGGAGTTGGCGAACATGGGTTTTCATCAGCACTAAGGGCTATAGATAAAATAAAATTGGGTGGCGCAACAGTCCGTTTGAGAACTAGGGCCTAGTGACTTACAACTCTCAACCATTCCTGTGTGCGAGTACTGTTGTCAGGGATGGATGGCTATATGAACAATTATTTTAGTAATTTTTGAGCTACGCCTATGATTTCAAAACTTCATCTTCCCTCCAATTTTACTACTGCCAGCTAAAATGTTGCTTACGGCTATCCAAATGTGCCTTACTTTTGCAAACTGTAACTGCAAAATGTTCACTATTTTTGTAGTGAATTTTAATCATTTCAATGCATTGTTAAAGTGGCATCGTTTCCATTTTTTTAGAAGTAACGTAGTTTTTACTTTTGATACGTCATTAGTTGACAGTTTTAAAAGAAGATAGCTGCTCAACACCACCCTATGTCAAATTAGACTTATTGTTTTAAAATCTTTATAAAATAGAATAAAAAAGAACAAAAATAACTATTGGTGTCAATTGAAATTTATTCAACATAATATTATGACGCCTTATACAAAATTCATAAAAATTGGACTCAACAAACGTTCATTTAAACAAAAATATGGACTCAGCCATCTCAGTCGTTGGACTTTTATCCTTATGGCTAAGTCAAAGTTGTTGTACAG
Organism: Eupeodes latifasciatus; assembly: GCA_920104205.1. Classification (NCBI taxonomy): domain Eukaryota; kingdom Metazoa; phylum Arthropoda; class Insecta; order Diptera; family Syrphidae; genus Eupeodes; species Eupeodes latifasciatus. The sequence continues at coordinate 37,918,333 of OV049924.1, read as the reverse complement.
CCCGTACAACTCCATCTTCTCCTCCACTCATCTTCTATACATACGAGACGTACTTTTCTCTCCCAACTTACTTTCATCCGCTTTTGTAATAGCCCATGCTTCTGCACCGCATAGAAGTACAGGGATGATGAAATCAGTTGTCAGTGAACTTTCGTTGGGGAAGGTCCCCTCTGTGTTGTGCGTTGGTCGGTCGTCCGTTACCTGTGATCGTTTTCGTTTGAGTCTTGTCGTGTTAATTATTTTTGAATATATGTGCCAAAACTCATTCATACATACAACAAATAGCAATAACAATATCAATAACAAAAAACAAAATCAATAGCCTCACATATTTATTTACTAAGTGTACAAGTGAAAACAAAAAAATATAACAACAAAAAAACACTAAATCACGCCACCCTGGAGCAATCCAATAAAACAATAACAACAAAAAACAACCAACATAAATATGATAAGCCACAGCATCGCACAGTGAGTACCATCCTTCACTTTCCCCTTCTACTACAGTTGCACGGCTTAACATGTGCATCAAATTGCATTGGGTTTTATAGCTAATGCAATTGATGCACAGGCTACGTCGTCGCTTGACTACGGATTATGGATAGACAAAATTTTACTGTTTTGTATTAACAGGGGCGGATTCGATTTTTGTCACTACTAAGGCATAACACTAGTAGTGGCGTATATCGAATAGCATTCTGTGGTCCAACTCAGTGATATTTTTGTATTGTCTTTGTCTGTTTTGGTTTTTGTTATTTTTTTAAATTGCAATGGCTGTAAATTTCAGGGTAGATTGTTGTAATATTCGTGGGCTTAGAGCGAATTTTCTTTCGGCGTACTCCCATACTGTTTTAAACAGGCCAGCTGTATTGGCACTAAGTGAAACCCAAGTAGGTGAGGATTCCGATCCTGCTGAATTTCTTATTCATGGGTATAGCTTGGTGCCTTTATTCTTTTCCCACCATGGCCTCGCCATCTACATTAGGAGTGATGTTGCTTATCAGCTCTTACCACAATATGGTCTTTGCACCAATTCCTTTTTTAATTATATGTGGATTAAATTTTCCGTAAATAAGCAAATCACTCACTATTGTTTCCTTTATCGAAGCCCTAATCTAGACAGAGTATCAACTTCTCGTGAATTTGATGCTTTGTCTGATTCCATCCAAAGAATTGTTTCGTCCTATCCTCGCACTGAAATCGTTGTTACGGGCGATTTCAATGTACACAATTCTTCATGGCTTCAACATTCGGGCCAGACAACATCCGAAGGAGTGTGTGTTGAGATCTTCGCTGAGTTGAACCACCTAACTCAGCTGGTCAACGAGCCCACTCGAATATCGGACGTGGTAGGTCGAGCAGAAAACACCCTTGACTTGTTTCTTACCTCTGACCCTGATAAGTACACTATTAGTGTTCTATCTCCTCTAGGCTCATCTGACCATTGTGTTATATCTGCAAATTTCTCGTGTCAAAACTCCTCAGTTAAAGAAAGAGCTCCTAGGAGAACCGTTTGGCAATACGAAAAAGCCAACTGGGACGGTCTCAATAACTATTTTAGGATCTTTAACTGGTCACTATGCTTCCTCGATAGTGACGTTGACGCCAGCGCAGATATGATCACAAGTTTGATTCTCCTGGGAATGAGAACTTTTATCCCGAATAGGGTTAAAAGCATCAGACCTAAGGAAAACGCATGGTTCGATGCGAGCTGTAAAGAGGTTATTAGGGTCAAGAAGGTAAGTTTCCGTTGTTTTAAAGCCAATCCAACTGAGGAAAACCGGAATAAGTTCAAGCAAGCCAGGAAGGCCTGCAACGTCCATATTCGACGGACCAAATTTTTACATGACCAAAAATTAAGGCAAAAAATACTGCAATGTCCCAAAGGCAGTAAAAATTTTTGGTCCTTTGTAAAAAACATGAGGAATTCTTCCTCTTCCTCGGTTCCTACGCTCGTTGTCAATGACACTCCATTTGTTAGCTCTTTAGAGAAAGCTAATCTTTTCGTTAGGCAGTTCGCCGCCAATTCAACGCTGCCAGTAAGTGTTATGACTCCGCCTGTTATCGAGCGCGTTAGTGATTCTATGGGGCAAATCTTTTTTCGCACTCGTACTGTGGCGAGAGTCCTAAAAGATCTTAATACACATAAATCCGCTGGTCCGGATGGTATCCCCGCTATTGTTCTGAAGAGGTGTTCTTCAACGCTGGCAAAACCACTGCGTAAGCTTTTTCATCTGTCCTACTCCTCTGGTCTCGTTCCGAGCGGATGGAAAACTGCATTTGTCCAGCCTATTCCCAAAAAAGGCGAATCTTCCTCACCCTCTAATTATCGACCGATTGCACTTACGTCCCTTCTTTCCAAGGTCATGGAAACGCTGGTAAATTATCAGCTTAAGAAATATCTCGAAGACCGAAAGCTTCTTAATGACCGGCAGTACGGCTTTCGCAGCAATAGGTCCACTGGTGATCTCATGGTTCATCTCACCGAACAGTGGAGCAAATCTTTACATCGTTTTGGAGAAAGTAAGATTATTGCACTTGATATTTCAAAAGCATTTGATAGGGTTTGGCATCAGGCTCTCTTATCGAAAATGCGTGCTTTCGGTTTTCACGAATCCCTGCTTCATTGGATTAGTAATTACCTTTCGGATCGTTCAATACAAGTAGTATTGGATGGGTTCAAGTCTGAAAACCATAAAATAAATGCTGGTGTGCCCCAGGGCTCTGTTCTATCTCCAACACTCTTTCTCATTTTTATTAATGATCTCCTGTCTGCAACTTCTAATCCAATACATTGTTTCGCTGACGATAGTACTCTCAGCTTTTCATATTCGTTTTCAGAATCACATCCCTCCTCTTCGGATGTGGAACTGCAACGACAAAATATGATAAGTTCATTAAATTCCGACCTAAACAGCATTCTTGAATGGGGATTAAAAAACCGCGTGGAATTTAATGCTTCGAAAACGCAATGCTGTCTTGTATCGTTAAAGCGAGATATACCCCCATTGCCATTATCCATGGATGGCGCTTGCATCGAGGAGACTGAACATCTCGATATTCTCGGTATGTGTATCACCAACCACCTCTTGTGGAATGATCACATACGCGATGTCGCCAAAAATGCCGCAAGATGTTTGGGTTTTCTAAGGCGATGCAAGAAGTTTTTCTCTCCCTCTGATCTGGCTATTATCTACAAAACTTATATACGTCCAAAGCTTGAGTATAACTCCCATATCTGGGCTGGTGCACCTGCAACCTACTTAAGCCTCTTGGACAGCATTGAACGTAGAGCATTTAAATTAATCGGTGATAATACCATCATAGGATCATTTACGTCGCTTGAACATCGTCGTAAAGTTTCTTGTCTCACGCTTTTTTATCGTTATTTTAACGGTTTATGCTCAAGTGAAATAGCCAGTTGCATTCCTCCCCTTAAACAGTTCAACCGTAATACTCGCGCTTCTAGGAATGCTCATCAGTATACCCTCGAGCCCAACTTCGGTCGTACTGTCAAGTATAGAGATTCGTTCTTTAGCCGTACTACGCGAATGTGGAATGCTTTACCACACTCTGTTTTTCCCAGCCATTGCAATATTCAGGAATTCAAAACCAATGTGCACCGACACCTCCTTTCAACCTCTCTCTCCTTTTCCTAGTGCTCACACTGTGTCTTTACATAATAAGGGTAGTAATATCCCCTTAAGTGTGCGCTTATTATAAAAAAAAAAAAAAAAAAAAAATGTAAAAAAGTGCGCACTTTTTTACATTATCAAAACGATTTGTATTTGTCAGCCTATTTACAGCATGTTGAAATACAGAATTTTAAAAACAGATTACTTTTATAAAGAATACATCATAATATTTTTTCATTGGCATAATGTTCTAATATACTTCCCTTGAACAATAACATATGGATAATTCATAAGTCTTTGAATTAATAAAAAAAAAAAAACAAATAAATGGTATCTTCGTCTTATTTTCTCTTCCCATTTTCTTCTCATTAATTGTTATTTCTCTCAAAGTTGTATATGAATTGTTGTTACCACAATCAACAATTCCATAAACAATTACACCGAACTTATTGATCTGTCAAAACTTCCACGTGTTCGTTCATTTCGTTGATATTTAGAAGCTAATGCAAATTTAAGAATTAAGTGAAATTGGAGTTTCAATAAATGATATAATGTACATACAAACATAAATCGAGTTCTGCTTTTGTTGTTCTCTATAATGGAAACTTAAGAGCGGAATTTTTCAAAAATACAGTATTTTCAGATAATGTTTTGCTCATACAGCAATTTGAGAAGAAGAATTTTGAGATACAGTATTATCAGATACAGTATTTTGACAACACAGCATTTTGAGATACAGTATATTAACCATACAGTATTATGAATATACAGTATCATACAGTATGATACAGAATTTTAACCATACAGTATTTTAAAATACAGCATTTCGAGCCGCTCCCTTTGGTAACTCTAGAGACGGCTTTACTACTCAATTGCTTTCTAAGCCCAAAGAAACAGCTACAGCAGTTAGACAGAGTAATTTTTCGTTTGGTCTCAGCGCTGGTGTTGTTTTCTGTGCTCATGGCGGACCCTATAGGAAGACAAAGTTCTTAACTACCTCAAAGTTAAGTCTATTTAATGAATGCATGTACTTTGTTTTCCCTCAATAAGCGCTCAGCCCATTTTTTCCTATTCTACCTCAATACTCGTACTTTTAAAAGCCCCATTGACATCGCGCTGCGTTGACGTGGAAGGTCTGCACTATTATTTCAAGGACGATGTTAAAGAAATCGCATGACTGCCCAGCCCATCACCTTGTCTTTTTGACGACGAAAGTTTCTGTAAAGTTGTTTCCAACGTTTATGAAGCTGCCCAAATTCTAAATGCTATAGACGAGTTTTTGAGGAATTCGAAATTCGAATTCTTGGTTTTTTTGCAAGATGTGCCACAATGTGAATATTTGGTCAATGGATGACTTTCTTGGTCTGAAGCCACACTAATAAGGACCTATCAGGTTATTGACGAACGCTTTATCATTGTTATTTCACATGTAAATGTTGGTATCATTGCAAACAAATTAAATAAAACCTGTATTGCCATATAAACATTTCCATTTGAATGAAATAAAATATTTTTTAAATAGAAAGCGAGAAGCTTTATATTTATTAACTTCCCATAGGAAGTTATTGTAATGGGTCCGATTTGACAAATTGAAAATTTTGACATTTCTCGACGTTTCAAGGTCCCTAGAGTCGAAATAAAAGATTTTTAGAAAGATGTCTGTGCGTGCGTGTGTACGTACGTCCGTACGTCCGTACGTCCGTACGTTCGCGACGTTTTTTTCGTCGTCCATAGCTCAAGAACCAGAAGAGATATCGACTTCAAATAAATTTTGTTATACAGATAATAAGGCAGAAAGATGCAGAAAGGGCTCTCAAGAAAATTGCGTGGGTGGTTTTTTTACCATAGCAGTTTAAAAAAAAGGTGAAAATTTTGGTTAACCCTAAATATCTCATGAACCAATGACGCTAGAGACTTGAATTAAATTTTGTATTATATATTGTAACGTGATACAAAACAATTATATTTTTGGAAAAAAATTCAATTAACGGTTTTTTTTATAAATCAAAAAAACTGAAAAAAAAAATTTGTCACTTCGAAAATTTTACGACTAAAATATGATTTCATCTCCAAAACAATTTTGTGCAACGAAGAATAATGTTTTTGACATCTGATAAAATTTTGAGAAAAATCGAATTGACAGTTTTTTTACAAAAAATAAAAACCTAAAAAAAAATAAAAAAAAGTTGGTAAAAATTGAGTTTTGGCTCAAATATCTTTTCAAAACTTTGAGATATTAGCTTTAAACTACTTTTATCTTTCAAAAAATATTGGTTTCAACATTCAGTAAAATTTTGAAGAAAATAGAATTGACAGTTTTTTTACAAAAAATTAAAAACCAGAAAAAAAAATTAACAAAAGTTGGTAAAAATTGATTTTCGACTTAAATATCTTTTCAAAAATTTGAGATTATGGCTTCTAACTAATTTTATCTTATAAGAAATATTGTTTTCAACAGTAGGAAAAATTTTGAGAAAAATCGAATTGACAGTTTTTTTACAAAAAATAATAACCTAAAAAAAAAAATAAAAAAAAAGTTGGTAAAAATTGAGTTTTGACTCAAATATCTTTTCAAGACTTTGAGATATTGGCTTTAAACTACTTTTATCTTTCAAAAAATATTGTTTTCAACATTCAGTAATATTTTGAACAAAATAGAATTGATAGTTTTTTTACAAAAAATTAAAAACCGAAAAAAAAATTTAACAAAAGTTGGTAAAAATTGATTTTCGACTTAAATATCTTTTCAAAAATTTGAGATTATGGCTTCTAACTAATTTTAACTTATAAGAAATATTGTTTTCAACATTAGGACAAATTTTGAGAAAAATCGAATTGACAGTTTTTTTACAAAAAATAAAAACCTAAACAAAAAAATTAATAAAAGTTGGTAAAAATTGATTTTCGGCTCAAATAGCTTCTCAAAAATTAAAAATATTGGCTTCAAACTTATTTTATTTCACAGAAAATATTGTTTTTTATATTCAGTAATTTTTTTATAAAAATCCAACAGTCCGTTTTTTCATAAAAAAAATAAAATCTACAAAAAATAGAACGCAAATTTGGTAAGAATTGATACATTTAGACAAACTTTTAAGCAAGACAAATCGATAGACGGGATGGGAAGTTATCAGTGTGGGTCGCATCCCAGCCTCTTTTTTGGTATATAATCCATGAAATAATTAGATATTTTAACAAAACTAGATATTAATTGGTGAAATTAAAATAATTAAGTCCAAAAAAATGTATATTTGACATAATTTATGGGTATTATTTTCCCAAAAAAAAAAGGAACAAAAAAAATCATTGAGCAAAATGTTCTTTGGGCAACCCTGCTTTAAATGTCAAAAAATATAAATAAAATCGAGAAAGCTGCAGCACAAATGGGAGAAAAGATGTTCAAATAAATTGTAAGTAATCTCTAAATTAAATTATTTAAGTGTCACATTTATTTAAAGGTCAAAAGGAATCTGGACTACATGGAAGACCAAAGCGTTCCTGGATGCTTAGAGTTTAAAAGTGCAATGGTGATTTGCAGAAACATTTTCCAAAGTTGTGGAGCTTCCATTTTTGTTATGTGTTTGTTTTTTTTTTTGCTTCGAAATGTCACTTTTGAAAGAACGAATTTAACACTGCTACCAAACTTTAAATAATAAAAAATATGATGATCCAATGCTGTTTTATTATCATGATCTGATCCGGATCAGATCATGGTGATAATAAAACGCGGCTATTATTATAACTTGGACATCCCTCTATCTCCTGGATCACGTGATCGCGTGCTTCTCATGTTGCTTTTTTTTCCATCTAAGAAGCCGGTGCCAGTTCTCAATTTTCTGTGCAGTGCCATTTTGTATGCCCGTTGCTTGGCTACGTGCGCTTTCCGGCAATCATCGTAAAACAAGGGGTGTGAGACCCAGCACTTCAGAGGCGTCATTTCTGATGGCTGCAAGACAATGTTGTCAATGGTTTTCAATGCTCACAACATAAATGCAACTTAAAATTCAATAAAATATTTGTATTGTATACTTTTCAAAGTTCTTACTAAAAATAACAAAATATATGTTAAATATGAAGAAACTTGAAAATTTAAAGCCGATTTTCGTCCTTTTATTGATCGAATCATAAACTAGTAAATACATGACTTTACCCAATTATTAACAACCAGTAATAATGGAGACCTTACCTTTACCTTTATTATCCTATGTGACCTTTTTCATCCTATTACAAAAGCCTTAATAAAGTAAACCCTTATCCTTTCCACAAACATGATAACAATATCATGTGATACCCGGTAAACCATTTTACAGAGTTGCCCTCCTTAAAAATTTGTTCATAGCAAGGATACTTACAAAAAACATTACTAAACTAATAATATTTTTTATTTATTAAAAATTTGTTTCATTTTGAATTATTTTATTGTTATAAATCAGACCAGTTTCTTTACAACTTTCATTTAGATCAAATTTTTCACCATACATTTTTTCAATTCACCGGAACTATCATTTTTGGAACATTTATAAAAAGCCTTATTAATTGCAAAATTTCGTATCTTTTGAAAAAATAACAAAAATGAATGTTTATGATATCCTTGATATTAAAAATATGAAACTACCTCAATTAAAATACCTGATGGTATCCCTACCTGATTGTAGATATCAGAATAATAAAAAAGGAACATCAGATGAAGCTCAATTGTTTGTATAAGAAGGCATATATATACAGTTACAGTATGGGAACATAGCAAAACGATTTATACTCTTGCTTATGGTAAAGCTTAAGTTGAAAAATAATAAAAATACAAAGCAACAACAACAAAAAAGATACAAAATAAAAACATTTCTTTAGAATTTTCAAGCAGATTAATTGCCTTTATCTTGTGGGATATCTAATGGCTGTAGTTAATTTCACACAACAGACAAGCCAGGAGAGATAAAGGATAAAAGCTTTATTTTTTTGTTGCTCTTAACCATAAGGACTTTGCCACTATGCGCTCTGCTTAATGGAGCAAAGTAGACAGCAATAATGAGTTCTTTCCTTTGATTTCTCAATTTTAATTTTTGCTATTTTTTGTTTCTTAGTTTCGTTTTATTTTTTTTCTTTGTTTTTTTTTTTCATTTCTTATTTTAAAAAATATTTTCAAAATTATTGCACTCAAAATAAATTTTGTAAATTAAAATGGCATTCATTTTAGTGTGCTTCTTTGAAAGAATGAATAACAATCACTTTTAATGAAAAGCGAAATGTGCTACTTCACTGGCTAAACCACTTACTGACAGCCGCTTAGATGCTCAGCCGCTTACTGCGTGGCCGAGGCCTAAATGTATCAATTCTTACCAAATTTGCGTTCTATTTTTTGTAGATTTTATTTTTTTTATGAAAGAACGGACTGTTGGATTTTTATAAAAAAATTACTGAATATAAAAAACAATATTTTCTGTGAAATAAAATAAGTTTGAAGCCAATATTTTTAATTTTTGAAAAGCTATTTGAGCCGAAAATCAATTTTTACCAACTTTTATTAATTTTTTTGTTTAGGTTTTTATTTTTTGTAAAAAAAACTGTCAATTCGATTTTTCTCAAAATTTTTCCTAATGTTGAAAACAATATTTCTTATAAGTTAAAATTAGTTAGAAGCCATAATCTCAAATTATTGAAAAGATATTTAAGTCGAAAATCAATTTTTACCAACTTTTGTTAAATTTTTTTTTCGGTTTTTAATTTTTTGTAAAAAAACTGTCAATTCTATTTTTTTCAAAATTTTACTGAACGTTGAAAACAATATTTTTTGAAAGACAAAAGTAGTTTAAAGCCAATATCTCAAAGTCTTGAAAAGATATTTGAGTCAAAACTCAATTTTTACCAACTTTTTTTTTTATTTTTTTTAGGTTATTATTTTTTGTAAAAAAACTGTCAATTTGATTTTTCTCAAAATTTTATCAGATGTCAAAAACAAAGTAGTACCCGTGGCATGATGGTTAGTGCGTTGGACTGTCATGCGAGAGGTCTTGGGTTCGATCCCTGCCTGTACCACCTAAAGTTTTTTTCACGGGTACTGCCTCTTGCGAGGAATTGACAAATTCTCCAAGAGTAATTCTTGTCATGAAAAGTGCTTTCTCAAATTAGCCGTTCGGATTCGGCATATAAACTGTAGGTCCCCTCCATCCCTGACAACATTACTCGCACACAGGAATGGTTGAGAGTTGTAAGTCACTAGGCCCTGGTTCTCTACGGACTGTTGCGCCACCTAATTTTTATTTTTATTTATTTAGTCAAAAACATTATTCTTCGTTGCACAAAATTGTTTTGGAGATGAAATCATATTTTGGTCGTAAAATTTTCGAAGGGACAAATTTTTTTTTTCAGTTTTTTGATTTCTAAAAAAAACCGTTAATTGATTTTTTTTTCCAAAAATATAATTGTTTTGTATCACGTTACAATATATAATATAAAATTTAATTCAAGTCTCTAGCGTCATTGGTTCATGAGATATTTAGGGTTAACCAAAATTTTCACCTTTTTTTTAAACTGCTATGGTAAAAAAACCACCCACGCAATTTTCTTGAGAGCCCTTTCTGCATCTTTCTGCCTTATTATCTGTATAACAAAATTTATTTGAAGTCGATATCTCTTCTGGTTCTTGAGCTATGGACGACGAAAAAAACGTTGCGAACGTACGGACGTACGGACGTACGGACATACGGACGTACGGACGTACGTACACACGCACGCACAGACATCTTTCTAAAAATCTTTTATTTCGACTCTAGGGACCTTGAAACGTCGAGAAATGTCAAAATTTTCAATTTGACAAATCGGACCCATTACAATAACTTCCTATGGGAAGTTAAAAATAAAAAACCTTTAAAAAACATTACTCAAAGTTTGTAAAAATTGATTTTCGACTTAAATATCTTTTCGAAAATTTAAAATTATGACTTCCAACTAATTTTATCATATAAGAAATATTATTTTCAACATTCGGTACAGTTTAAGAAAAATCGAATGGACAGTTTTTTTACAAAAAAAAACCTAAAAAAAAAACAATACTAAAACTTAGTTAAAATTTACTTTCGACTAAAATATCTTTACAAAAATTAAAAATATTGGCTTCAAACTTATTTTATTTCACAGAAAATATTGTTTTCGACTTTCAGTACATTTTTTATAAAAATCCAACAGTCAGTTTTTTCATAAAAAAATAAAATCTACAAAGAATAGTACGCAAAATTGGAAAAAATTGATGTTCGGTTTTCGATATCTCGTGAACAATAAAAGATATTGACTTCAAATTAATTTCATTCATCCAATTGAAATGGAAGAAATGCTACCAAAATTGGTAAAAATTGGTTTTCGTCTAAAAATCTCGTTCACAAAAAAATAATTTCGAAATCAAACTATTTCATTATATGCAAAACATTATAGTTTTTAAATTTTTAAGAATAATTCAGCTTTTTTAACAAAACACGAAAACCTACAAACTTTTAAGCAAAACAAATCGACAGACGGGATGGGAAGTTATCAGTGTGGGTCGCATCCCAGCCTCTTTTTTTATTTATATTTTTAATCTTATGTTTTAGCGTAAAATTTGGCCATGGATAATTTCATGAAAATGACCCATTTAGCTGAAATATTTTTCTGTGTTAATAACATATATAACTTTCTCTTTACAATGAAATAAGCTTCTATTAATTTTTTTTAAATAGTCGTTTTCTTGATATTTATTCAAAATGAATCCTCTTATTGGAAAATCCGTTTATTTATTTTTATCTTCTTAATGACACAAGAACTTTAAACAAAAAATAGAACTTGATTTAACAGTGAATTCAAATCAATTAAATTTAATTTTTCATGTTACTTGGAAACATACATTATTTTACAAGACACAAAAGTTCAACCAAAAGAAGCTTTAAACAAAAAACATTTCGTTCTTATCTATTCACCCTAAACGTATCATTAATCAAATTTAATCTAGGTACTATACATCACATATACTCTATTCACTCTTTCAAGAACTGAAGTCTTTTCATGTTTTGTATATGGTTTTCGAATTATTTTTGTACTTGAATTGATGTTCTAGTGTATACGACTCGAGTATAGTAGAGGATAGGTACTTATTTCCGTTTAACATACCGAACTCAAAATATCAACCCTTGCATGGATGCGAATCTAAAGAGCTTCCAGTTAAATAAATGTTCACATTTCTCACCCCTTTTTTAGAATCTTTATAAGAGGAAAGAAACATTTATGGTGATACAGCTGAAGCTGTAGCTGTAGCTATAGGGCTTAACTCAATCATGTTAACGAATCCAAAACATCAGACAACAAACAACAAAACAAAGATGATATGTTGTTTCGAAGAAGAAAGAACTTTTGGGGTAAGATTAACATTCAGCAAAATCATAAATCATCGAAGACGTCTTTTAATTAAACTGAAAACTCATGTGGTGTAGGTTTCTATTATGAAGGATTTGACGACAAAAAAAATAAAACAAAAATAAGCTCTTCAAGAATTTTTTTAAGAGGTATCGTTTTTTAAACAATTTTTTGTGTAAAGGAATGAGAACTTTAAGGTTCTAAGTAAATTTTTTGTTTAAATAAAAACTCAAGTATATCAAAAAATTGATCAGTTGCCTTAACTAAACTTCTAAAACACTATTCAAAAAAATATCATGTTGTTCATTCAACACCACGCACTTTTTGTTTTGCTTTTCTAAACTTGGTAAATATATACAGTGTTGGTCAAAACAAAAGCTATTTAACTGCCTCGATTATTAAATACAAATTGAGGATTCAATTATTATTTTAGTTTTTAAAATTTAAATAAATATTTACAGTTTCTAATTGAAAAAAAAATATAGTTGTTTTTGTAATAGTTCATTAAATATAGCACAATTAGGACAATAAGTTCAATATAAGTCTGGTCAAAACAAATGCAACTTTTAAAAAATACATATGTACATTTTTTAGTCTTACTTTTTGGTAGCAAAGCTCTTGTTTTTAATCACTTCAGCACATCTTCAAAGCATGAAGTCAATTAAACTGCTTATAATGCTGTTTGGGATACTTTCCCAAGCCAATTTAATTTGAGCAAACAAATCGTTTTTATTTTTGCAATTAATCCTTACACTTCATCGATCTACAAATTCCCATAGATTTTTTATGGGGTTGAGAATTGGGGACTGTGCTGCCCATTGTAAGTTGCAATCCGGTTTTCTTAAAGCCACTGCTGAAATATCCATTTCAGAGAAAACTGATCCTCAGCATATTTCAGAGGAAACTGATCCTCAGCATGTGGTAGCATTAAATTTGGAAAAATGTTACGGTACATAAAACGATGCATTATACCATCTTTCCGAGCCACATCATTGGTTTCCATGCACTCTACGTGACCCAGCCATCTTAGTCGTTGGATTTTTACCCTTCTGGCTAAGTCTACGTCGCTGTACAGCCCGTGCAGGTCGTCGTTCCATCTTCTCCTCCACTCCCCTTCGATGCATACGGGACCGTAGATCACACGAAGAACTTTTCTTTCGAAACGACCCAAAGTGCTTTCATCCAATTTTCTCATAGTCCATGCTTCTGCACCGTATAGCAGGACGGGGATAATGAGAGTCTTATATAGCGACACTTTGGTCCTTCGAGAGATGGCTTTCACACTCAATTGCTTTCTTAGCCCAAAGCAACAGCGGTTACTAAGAGTTATTCTTTGTTTGATCTTAGTGCTGATGTTGTTTTCTACGTTCATAGCGGAGCCTATAAGTAGACGAAGTCCTTAACTACCTCAAAGTTACGTCTGTCGATGGTGACGTTTTCACCGAAACGTTGATGTTGTACGTCCTTTCTTGATCACGGCATGTACTTTGTTTTGCCCTCATTAATCGTTAAACCCCGGCACCTCTGTCACAATACTCACAAAAGGCCCATTGACATCACGCTGAGTTCTTCCGATTATGTCAATGTTATCAGCATATGCCAGTAATCGGAAAGACTTTTGAAAGATAGTGCCTCTACTGTTGACGTGGGACCTCTGCACTATTCGTTCAAGTACGATGTTAAAAAAATCGCATGACAGCGCATCACCTTTGTCTTAAGCCTTTTTGACATCGAATGGTTCTGTTAAGTTGTTTCCAACCTTTATGGAGCAGCGTGAATTCTCCATGGTTATCCTGCACAATCGGACGAGTTTGGCAGGGATGCCAAAACTAGACATGGCTCTATACAGCTCGTCTCTGGTTAGGTTTTTTTCCAGGATTTGCCGTAATGTGAATATTTGCTCGACTGTGGACATTCCTGGTCTAAAACCACACTGATAGGGACCTATCAGGTTATTAACGATGGGCTTTAGACGTTCACATACAACGGCAGAAAAGATTTTTCAAGCGATGTTAAATAGACTGATGCCTGTATAGTTGGTACAGTTTAAAGGGTCTCCTTTTTTCAGAATCGGACAAACAATACTAAGAATCTATTCATCGGGCATGCTTTTTCCAACAATATCTTACAGATAAGTTTGTGTATGCTCCTAAACAAATTATCTCCAGCTGCTTTGCAGAGCTCGGCATTAAAGCCATCTGCCCCAGCGACTATGTTAGACTTCAGCTTAGATATGGCAATCTTTACTTCGTCTAAGTCGGGATGACAGTATTGTTGGCTTTCGTCGTCTATGTTGAATGGATCATCCTGCCTGACAGCGGAATTTGGTTCGTCGTCGTCGTTATACAGTCTGCAGAAGTGGTCCTTCCATATCCTCAGCATTGACTGTGGTTTCACTATGATATTTCCACTTTCGTCTTTGCAGCCTTCGGTTCTAGGTTTCGTTTCACCTGTTCATAAAACTTTCGAACTTCATTCCTGCTGTTGAACCTCTCAACATCTTCGACCGCACGCTTCTCATGCTCTCTTTTTCCTTCTTAGAAGTCGGTGTTCCTCTCACCTCTTCTGCTGAAAGAGCTCGTGAGCAGCTCTCGTCCTTCTATGAAGCGCCGCTTTGCTTGCCTATTGTTTGGCTGCATTTACCTGCCGATATTCCTCAATATTGGCGGCACAGAACTTCGAGCGAGGTTAATCTTGTGACTCAGTCGGAGAAGGATTTGGCGATCTCTTGTGATTGTAGCCGTTTGACGTTGTATCTTCTCAGAGCATCTCGCTTTTTTGCATTTTGTCTGGAAACCCGAAGTGCTACCTTGGCTAAAACGAAGTAGTGGTCCGAGTCGATGTTAGCTCTTCGGAAATTTTGGACATCCATGATGCTGGAAGCGAATCTGCATCTAACTATAGAACACGTTTAGATGCACTTCTGATGATGGAGCAACATGACGCAAGCCTAAACAAAATTGAAAAAAGCATTAAAGGAGCATACCATATGCCGAATAACAGTCATAGAAAAACTGAATATAGAGAACCCTGGTTTGACAAGGAATGCATGCAGGCGAGAAGCCTTTCTTACGCTTGGCTGAGTGCATATCGGAAGTCCAATACAAACTTCACAAAAGGAAAGTACATGGAGTATAATCAGAATTATAAACTTCTCTGACTATTCGGAAGCCCAAGCACATCAGCTTGCAAAGTGTAACAAGTCGTCTGAGTTTTGGAACCTGGTCCGAAAACTTAATGGAACAAAATTTACTATTAGTCCGTATCTTAATTCAAATAGATTGCAAACATATTTCGAGCAATTATTAAACCCAGATGCGCCAAATAAGTTTCTGAATCAGTATGCCACACCTGGCTTCAAAAATAATATTTTAGATGCACCAATTTCAAAGGAAGAAGTTTTTATATCGATAAACAACCAAAAGGAACGAAAAGCTGCGGGCTCTGATGGTATACCAGCAGAATTCTACAGATATGGTACAGATACTCTTGTTGTATCTCTAACAGCAGTATTCAACCAGATCTTTGAGGAAGGAATCATCCCAAATCAGTTCAGCCATGCCTTGATTTTCCCAATCCACAAGAAGGGAAGCACTGAAGTTCCTGAAAACTACAGAGGAATCTCGTTTTTGAACTCGTCATATAAGATATTTACATCGATTCTGCTCAGTCGTTTAAATGAATGGATACATTCTAATAATCTGCTTAGTGAGTTCCAAGCTGGCTTCAGATCGGGATACTCCACCGTCGATCACATTTTTGTACTCCGCTCGATTGCTGACTCGTTTCTATCGAGAAATAAGAAACTATTTGCATTTTTCGTTGATTTCAAAGCTGCTTTCGACACCGTGGATCGAAATGCCCTGTTTTACAAGCTTTTTCAGAAAGGAATGTCGCTTAAGTTCGCTAAAGTATTGCAAAATTTATACAAGAATACCAAAGCATCAGTGTGGAATGGCCAATGCTTATCTATCAGAATTGTTCGAAACGAAATCAGGAGTTAGACAGGGCTGTGCACTCAGTCCAAGCTTGTTTGCACTCTTCATTGATGATATAGTCGAAGCATTACCAGCAGGAATCAAGTACGCAGGCCTTAACATTACAGCTCTTCTTTTCGCTGACGACATTGTTCTGCTCGCTTATACTCCACAGTCCCTTCAGCTAATGATAAATAAGTTTGCTGAATATTGTAAAAGGTGGAGCCTAGTGGTAAATTTAAATAAATCTAAAGTGATGGTTTTTAAGAATGGCGGTGGTAGATCGGGTGCAAGTGAGCAATGGCACTATAATGGTGAAAAAGTAGAGTTGGTGAAGGAATACAAATATCTAGGAGTGTGCTTTACTAAGAACTTGAGCATGGAAAAACATCTCACTGACAAACTTGTTAAGGCAAAAACAGCTATAAACGTAGCATGGAAGCAATGCTTTAATAATAAGGAAATTACGCACACCAGTAAATTCAGGGTCTTCGAAGCTGTATCGGAATCAGTTATGTTTTATGCGGCGCCAGCTTGGGGAGGTCGGAAATATGAAAAACACTCAAGCTGCAGGTCGATTACATCCTCAAAGCTCTGGATATGCCAAGTTATCGTCTCCCAAAGAAAGTAGTTCTTCAAACAATCCAATCCCGAAGTGGATGGTTTAAAGACTGGATAGAACTAGCCGAACAGGTAGATGTTGACCTAAACTACAGTAACCTTGCCTCTTGGAAGCCAACTTTATATCTCCTAATAGCTCACACAATACACGGAGCAAGCCAAAAGCTCACTGCACCGCATGATTTACAGTAGACTAGACTACGATCTCAGGGAAAGAAACTGCTTCCAGGACAAATTTACCATCGAACGAATTTCGTGCATGTTCCGGCTAAGAGGAGAACTCCTTAATCTAAACTACATTCCTCAGCGTAAGGACTTACCGATCTTATGCAACCTGTGTAACTTTAAGGAGCGCGAGGATGTTTTTCATTTTGTTGGACGATGTGCGATACTGAGAGAAATAAGAAGACTTATCCCAGGCAGTGACTTTCTTACAAATACTGATATCACAAGCCTTCTACAGGAAATGGATGTCACAAAGTTATATGCATATTGCAAAACAGCACTTAATTATAGACATCAAATTTTAAATGAAGCGTTTTAAACTTAAACTGCACTTTCTTTTTTTTTAATTTATATAAAGCTATACTTTTAGTTGTCAATCAGGCAGACGGCAATGCCATGCATCATATTGATTGTATTAATCAAATTATTGTTAAAAAAATGTATGATGCTGGAAGCGTGTCTAGCGTCGATCGCAATATGGTCAATCTGGTTGACGGTAGATTGATCTGGAGAACTCCAAGTTCCTGTGTGGATGTTGAGGTGTGGAAAACGCGTACTGGCTACCATGACGTTTTGCCCTGCAGCAAAATCGATGAGCCTGAATCCGTTATCGGAAGTGTTGTCGTACATCCACCAAAGATGTCCCCCCTTCCTAGCTTAGCATTAAAATCGCCCAGGACAATTTTAATATCGTAGCTAGGACACTGACCATTATGTATTGTCTAAGAGCGCGAAGAACATATTCTTGGTGTTGTCATCCTTCTCTACTGCGGGCCGTGCGCGCATATTAAGATAATGTTGCCGAATTTAGCCTTGATGCGAATGGTCATGAGACACTCGTTCATGCACCTATAGCTCAAGACTTGTTGCCTAAGTCTGGCTCGAATACCGTCGTGAAAACTATATTCGATATATATATTGAATGACATAAAGATGGAGGTAGTTTTAGTTGCAAATGTTTTGGCCAACACTGTACATTTATCCATACATGATGTTCAAAACTACACATATCCTTATTATAATAAATGTTGTATAATTTCGATGAGATGAAACTTTTATTAATAAAAATAAAACAAAACATGAACATCCAAAACATATCCTCATTATGATGTGCTAATAAATATGTTGATGTTCTAGGCGGTTAAGTTTCAAAAAAAAAGTTTCTTTTTTTCAAATTTTATTTCATGTTTTCAATTTTGTAGATATTCAGATATATAGATGACCAAGTGGAAATGAGACCATAAATTTCGGTGGTTTTTGTGGATGGATATATGCAACAACCACAAAATGAGCGTATGAATGAGTTTTTGTATTTTAAGTAGATAGTAGATAGATAGAAAGTGTGTACAACTGGCGGAAACTCAGTGTGTTTTATTGGTCAACTTGATGTTTAATGAATCTATTAAACACACTACGAATACTTTTAACTAAATTTATTTGCTTTAAATGTTTTGATTTAAGGTAAAGAGAGACTTAATGTTTTGTTTTATTATTTGATATTTTCATACACTCGAATATGAAAAGTATAATTTATGTGTTAATTTTCAATTCAGAGAGAAATTTTTTTGCACGCTATTCTCAAAGTTAAATAAGATACCTCTGTGCTTAAAATATTCTCACAAAACCACAAATTCATAATAAACTTTGTTTATTTTATTTTTGCTATAGACTTCCTTCAATCACGAGTATATAATAGGTATAATTAGGGGAAGTAAATTAACAAGAGAAAATCTCAACCAACCCTTAAGCCCATAATTATCTCATCATCATCAAAAGTGAATACACCTCAAGGCTTCCAGGTGCTTCAACAATAATACCTTATCTAAAAATGATGTGATGTACAATAAATGTGTATATATAGTCTTTCGAGTATATTTTAACTAAACATTTATTTAAGTCTTATAAGTTGTATTGAGTATAAGATTGCCTATGGGGCTTACTCAAGAAAATGAAGCTCTTCTAATTGAATGACTATAATAATCCTATTTGTTGCTAAGCTATAAGACATAAGAGTAGCTTTTGTATGTGGTATTTGGATCATCTTTATCAACTTTAACGTGGGTAACTATGAAATGTGGTTGTCTGGTTAGAATAGAACAACAGATATTAAAAATACTTGTGGTGGTTAATGGTTAATGTTAATGTTAAAATTTTAAAGACAATTCAGTGTCTTTGGCGGAAATTGATAACAATGATTTAATGACTAGCTAACATAAATCAGAGACCTGAAGCTCAGGTCTCGAAATTAATAAAAAAAAAGAGGCTGGGATGCGACCCACACTGATAACTTCCCATCCCGTCTATCGATTTGTCTTGATTAAAAGTTTATCTAAATGTATCAATTCTTACCAAATTTGCGTTCTATTTTTTGTAGATTTTATTTTTTTTTATGAAAAAACGGACTGTTGGATTTTTATAAAAAAATTACTGAATATAAAAAACAATATTTTCTGTGAAATAAAATAAGTTTGAAGCCAATATTTTTAATTTTTGAAAAGCTATTTGAGCCGAAAATCAATTTTTACCAACTTTTATTAATTTTTTTGTTTAGGTTTTTATTTTTTGTAAAAAAACTGTCAATTCGATTTTTCTCAAAAATTTTGCTAATGTTGAAAACAATATTTCTTATAAGTTAAAATTAGTTAGAAGCCATAATCTCAAATTTTTGAAAAGATATTTAAGTCGAAAATCAATTTTTACCAAATTTTGTTAAATTTTTTTTTCGGTTTTTATTTTTTTGTAAAAAAACTGTCAATTCTATTTTTTTCAAAATTTGACTGAATGTTGAAAACAATATTTTTTGAAAGATAAAAGTAGTTTAAAGCCAATATCTGAAAGTCTTGAAAAGATATTTGAGTCAAAACTCAATTTTTACCAACTTTTTTTTTATTTTTTTTTAGGTTATTATTTTTTGTAAAAAAACTGTCAATTCGATTTTTCTCAAAATTTTATCAGATGTCACAAACATTATTCTTCGTTGCATAAAATTGTTTTGGAGATGAAATCATATTTTAATCGTAAAATTTTCGAAGTGACAAATTTTTTTTTTCAGTTTTTTTGATTTATAAAAAAAACCGTTAATTGAACTTTTTTCCAAAAATATAATTGTTTTGTATCACGTTACAATATATAACATAAAATTTAATTCAAGTCTCTAGCGTCATTGGTTCATGAGATATTTAGGGTTAACCAAAATTTTCACCTTTTTTTTAAACTGCTATGGTAAAAAACCACCCACGCAATTTTCTTGAGAGCCCTTTCTGCATCTTTCTGCCTTATTATCTGTATAAAAAAATTTATTTGAAGTCGATATCTCTTCTGGTTCTTGAGCTATGGACGACGAAAAAAACGTCGCGAACGTACGGACGTACGGACGTACGTACTCACGCACGCACAGACATCTTTCTAAAAATCTTTTATTTCGACTCTAGGAACATTGAAACGTCGAGAAATGTCAAAATTTTCAATTTGACAAATCGGACCCATTGCGCTAAGTTCCTATGGGAAGTTAAAAATTAAAACTATTGGCTTCAAACTAATTTCATTGAATAGAAAACATTGTCTTAGACATTCTATAAAATTTTTACAAAAATCTAACACTCGCAAAATTGGTAAAAATTGATGTTCGATTCTCGAGATCTCGTGAATAAATGATTTCGTTCTGTGTTAAATTTTCTTATAAAAATCCATTCTCTATTTTTATATATAAGAAATAAAAACTTTCAAGAAATGCTACTAAAATTGGTAAAAAATGGTTTTCGACTAAAAATCTCGTTAACAACAACAGATTTTGAAATCAAACTATTTCATCATATGAAAAATAGTGTTGGTAATTTTTAGTTAACTTTTCAGAAGAATATAACTAAAAACTTTTTTAACAAAACACGAAAACCTACAAAAACAACAAAAAACTAATAAGAAATGGTTTCCGACTGAAGAATTATGAGCACAAGGAAAGGTATTGACTTCAAACTATGTATCACACTCAAAATATTGTTATGAATATGCTGTTTTTCAGTTCTTCTTACCTCCCTTTATGTTTTATCTGTACGAATCTTTATTAACTTCCCATAGAAAGTTATTGTAAAATGGTCCGTCCATAGCTGAAGAATCAGAAGAGATATCGACTTCAAATAAATTTTGTTACAAAGATAATAATGCAGAAAGATGCAGAAAGGGCTCTCAAGAAAATTGCGAGGGTTGTTTTTTTACCATAGCAGTTTAAAAAAGAGTTGAACATTTTGGTTAACCCTAACTATCTCACGAATCAATAACGCTAGAGACTTGAATTCAATTTTATATTATATATTTTTTATATTATATATTGTAATGTTTGGTATAAACAAGTAGTATATTTAAAAAAAATCCAATTGACATTTTTTTTATAAATCAAAAACACTGACAAAAAAATGTGTCACCTAGAAAATTCTACCTAAACAATTACCTAAACCAATTTTGTGCAACAAAGAATAACGTTTTTGATATCAAGTAAAATTTTGAGAAAAATCAAATTGACAGTTTTTTTTTATAAAAAATAACAACCTAAAAAAATACATTACTCAAAGTTGGTAAAAATTGAATTTCGACTCAAATATCTTTTCAATACTTTGAGATATTGGCTTATTTTATCTTATAAGAAATATTGTTTTCAACATTCAGTAAAATTTTGAGAAAAATCGAAAAGACAGTTATTTTACAAAAAATAAAAACCTAAAAAAAATAATAAAAGTCGGTAAAAACAGATTTTCGACTCCATTATCTTTCCAAAAATGAAAAATATTAGCTTCAAATTAATTTTATTTTATAAAAAATATTGTTTTCAAAATTCAGTAAAATTTTGAGAAATATCTAAAAGACAGTTATTTTACAAAAAATTAAAACCAAAAAAAGCATTACTAATAGTTGGTACATTGATTTTCGACTCAAATATCTTTTCAAAAATTAAAAATATTGGCTATAAACTTATTTTTCCGCACAGAAAATATTTTTTTCAATATTCGGTAATTTAAAACAGTCAGTTGTTTCATAAAAAATTAAAATTTACAAAAAATAGTACGCAAAATTGGTAAAAATTGATGTTCGGTTCTCGATATCTCGTGAATAATAGAAAACATTGGCTTCAAATTAATTTCATTCATTCAATTTTCATTTGTTTATGTAAGAAATAAAAACTTTTAAGAAATGCTACTTAAATTGGTAAAAATTTTTAACAAAACACGAAAACCTACAAACCTTTTTAGCAAGACAAATCGACAGACGTGATGGGAAGTTTTCAGTGGGGGTCGCATCCCAGCCTCTTTTTTTTTAAGTCAGAATAAAACCTATTTAGACTTTGGCCAATTTTTTCAGTTTCTGCCCGTCCGGTTAGGTCTTGATGTCTAATCAAGTTGATTTTAGCTTTTGAAACACTGCTAAGGCATGTTGTGTTGATCTATCTACCCATTGTTCTTAAAATTGTAGATCATAAATTGAATTTCAATAAAAACTCTAAAATTATTGATTTAAACTATACAGTACTTGAAACCGCTCATAAATAACGATTAAATTGTCGTTTTACCTATTGAGTTGACTCAAAAACAACATTCTTATCCACGTATGAAACACTTTATATGTAAGCGAAACAAGTATTGCAGTTTTATTTTGATAATTTGTTGACATTTATTTCTTAACATCTTAAGGTAAAAGTTAGCATTAACAGATGGCACAAGAACCTTCAATATTTGGAAAAAATGTAAAAACAATGTTTCAAAATGTATATGTATGTGTTTTCAGTCGAAGCGGAATTTATATAACAACATGTTGTCATATTTAATTCTGTGGCTTAAAATACACAACTTTAACCAATATTAGAGTTTTAAATCACAATACTTCGATTAAAAGTATTCTGACCGATTAAAGAATTCATAATGGAGTAACTATGCATAGTGTCAATGAGTAAGTGTCTTCTAAATTATTTTGCTAATTAATAGTCAAAAATAAAAAAGGTTTGACAAACAAACTACTGTAAGAACTGATTTTTTTTATTGACAATAAAGTTATCAAATATCTTCTTTTATAAAACTTAAGCTAAGCCCTGAGCTATAATCTTTTATTAGATTTTAATTTTTTATTTGATTTTAATTTTCAACTTCAAATGTTAAGAAATTTTAACTTGGTTGAACATAGTTCGTAGTAAGTTTTTGCATAAAAACTTATGTTAGATGAACTGAAATTTTGGAAAAATTGCGTCTTGACAAGGTGCCTCACTCAGTCAACTGATGAGCCCATGTGAGTTCCACCCGGACGAAACGCCAAAAAAATTTTTCAAGGACTAAAGGCTGCAAGCTATTTTGAATCAATAATTCAACAAATCCGAAATATAGTGCATTGTCTTCTACTTTGCTTGAATTTTTTCAACAGTATATAGAATTTGTATTATGACAAACCTCTTTATCTTCATTTTCCTTTTTTTAAATTACCTAAAAATAAAATATTGTTTTTGTTATAAACATTTTTATAGAGTTTATCTTTCATCATTCCATAAAAAACTATTAATTGTCCAAAACATATAGTTTTGTATCATCTGTTAAAACTTTATCTTCTACCCTTCCTTAAATTTGAATAAGTTCGAGATTGTACCTAGTGCATAATATTTCTTACTTCTACATAATATTAATCTACTTTGTACGGTACCGACATTTGCTTATCTACTTTTGAATTTTATATAATTACATATGTTGGTGTTGTTTACTTCCTTTTGGCAGCTCATTAGTCCCCATTTGTGGAACATCTTGTTTTTGTTTATTTTTAATAAAACATACAGAATGCAAGAGTAGGTTTTGTTTTCTATACATATAATTAAGGGGAAAACAAGTTAACATTTTCCGGTATTTCCATAAATGTGTCCTCAAACTAATGAGGACATAGTGTGAGGGTAAACTGTGTAGAAGTAGTTATCTACTTCCAAAAACAATTTATACTCAAACATTTGGATATTTCCGACTAAAAAATAAAATGGTAAAATTATTTTGTAAAGTTTATTAATGTACATCATTTGACCCCCACGTAAGCCAAATTCTCATTTCAAGAACTACAAAAATTGTAAGTTCTTTTCTCTCAAGGTATTTAAGTCATTTAATTAACTTAAAAAAAAAAACAAATGAATTTGATATGGTGTCCAAGTCCAGCATTAGGTGAGAGGGTCAAATAAAATATTGGAAAACAACGGCAGTACTCACATTGTTCTAAGAGGAAAGCAATTTTAATGATTGGCTTGCGATTAAAAAATCAAGTATAAAACTTATGGACAAACTTGAAACTTAGATTATTATAGGATTTAATTTGTATTTAATAAGAACCACTTTTTTGACAATTTATAGTTGATTCTGACCAAAGTAAGACTTATGTCATACCACATATAGCAATTAGGTTTGTCAGTGGTTAAATTGTAGACCGTTAAATTATAAGTCCATAATTGGCGTTTATAAAAGGCAATATTCGATTTCAAAAACGGGGTGAGCAAGCACTGTTGGAGATCAAATGCATGATCTGCAACATTTTTGTCCGTTTTTGCCAAACTTTTGCTTTTTCTCGGGCATGCGTAAGCAAAATCAGTTTGCAAGTTTTAATTTTTCGTTAGGAATCTCCATAGTTGATACCAATTAATTTAATTTATCGCACATTCAGCATGTATCGAGATGGTGAGGTTTTATTTTTAAATTAAGCTTAGGAAAAACTTTAGTATAACTTGGTTTTTCAGTTTCCAGACAATAAAGGATATACATTTTAAAAATTGTCAAGCCAGGTTGTAAATACTTCTTTATCGTATCTGGCCTCATATAATGTCTTTCGTACTTTCTTCAAAAGTAAGAGAAGACTGACTACAGAAATGATCCTGTTAAGTTTAGCCTCAAAACCGTTCAGATTATTAATGTACGAAATTGGACATTAGATGGTACCACTATTGAAGTTGTCAGCGAGTATAAATATCTTGGTTTTCCTATCACTCATAATTTGAACATCAAAAAGCATATTAAAGAGAAACTGGTACTAGCGAAATCAGCTATAAACTCGATGTGGTGCACATTTTTTTTTCAAGGATCCTACATCGAAATTTAAGGTTTTTGAGGCTACCGTGAACAGTTGCTTTTGTTATGGGAATCAAGTGTATGGATACCAATTTCTATAGAGGATATGGAAGTTATTCAAAGATACTTTTTCAAAAGAATCTTCCGACTTCCGCGTAGCGCCCCTAATTACGCCATATATGTTGAGTCCGGGCTTCCGCAAATATATGTTAGAAATTTAAAGGCCAACGCAGACTATCTTATTAAAGTTATGCATAGACCCGATAGTAATCTGCACAAGCAAATTCTGCTTATATCACTCCATTGTGGATATTCCCCTTATAGAAACTGGCATGCTCTTGCCACAGCACATAATTTAGCAATGAATCTAAATGCAAACAACAAAGAAAAATGGAGAAATACCTTTTACAACTGCATTTCGATGGTTGATGAGGAAATGTACAAAACTAATCTCGAAAGGACTAGGGAATCACTTTCTAGAACAACCTATAGCCGTCTTAATTTGACTTTGGGCGATTCTAATGATTTCTGTGAGGACCAGAAACTTCTGATATAAGTTTAATATTCAAAATACGGACTGAAACGCTTGAGCTCAACTACAGGCCACATAGAACTGACTTAGATGCAATTTGTTCATTCTGCAACTCAATCCAAAACGAAGATGTTTACCATTTCTTAGCAACTTGTCCTATTTAACAAGAAATCCGTAGACTTCATTTTGATAAAAGCTTCTTTTCGACGGAAGAATGTTTACGTGTTTTGAACGGGGAGTATGGTTGGAAATTGCTGGTACGCTATGTCTCGCATGCAAATAATTACAGAAATTCTTATTTGAGCCTGTTTTGAAGTATCTACTTAAGTAAAAAAAGGAAAAAAAGTTTTGTTTTAGCTAAACTAAAAGCCCCAATATTCCATAACTTGAACCTCTTAGAGTTCGCCTTTTTCCGTTTTAATAGTTTTTATTTTTCATCGTAACACATATTTATTGTTAACTCTTTTTCTTCTTTAAATTACTTTGCCACTTTAACAAAACAACATTTAAAAAGTTGATCACATTTCTGTAATATTATTTATATTACATGTTCTTTATTTTATATTCCATAATTGTATACTCCTTTTTCTCAATGTAAATGTCTTGATAATACGAGTATTCGGCAGACGGCTCTAATGCCATGCTTGTAAGTTTTTTTTCTATTGTAAATTATTATGTATCGTTTTTAATGAATAAAGATTTATCTATCTATCTATCTATAATGTCTTTCATAAGCCGGACATTTCAGGATATAAGCTTTTATTTCGTCTATTTCTGCTAAAGAGAGTACATTTGGTGGTTTCGAACAAACTTTTCTATCAACTAAAGTTGTAGAAGGTGAAGTGAATTTTTTATTGACTAAGGATTTATAAAACCATTTGATTCACCAAAACAACCCAAAAAGCGACTTTAACATAAGATACTTTAACCTAAAACTTCAACAATGCATTCAGAAGTAAATTGTCGATTCGTATGGTTAACTCCGCAGGCATTTTGGTTTTTGACAAAGATTTTACTTTAATGCGAATCAATGTGGAAATAAAAAGAACTCTTTTATTATAACTAATATTTTGAAAATAATAATTTTTCTACAGCAGTTATTTAGACAAGACGATAGTGTTTTTAATTTTCTGGCCTAATTGTTTTCTCCTTTTTTAGTTTTTTAAGGTTAACCTATGTTTCTTTGTTAATGTCGATACTTTTTTATCCATTTTATTTTAAAGATTGAAGTTGCAACAATATTTTCGTTTCCTTGAGTTGAAGATGTTTCATCGGTATCATATTTATTTACATACTCTGGTGACACATCCATCATCACCTCTAAATCCTGACAGACCTGCTATTCAAGAAACTCACCCCAATATTTTATGCTTTGATCGTCACTTAAAAATTAGTTCATAATCAGGGTCTTTAAATAAATCATCTGAGTCGTCCCAAATTAAACGTTCTGAACTACTAAAATTAAAAAGATGGTCTAGGTTGGCAATACAAGTTTAAAAATTTAAAAATATAAAACTTTAAAAAATTATCTTAATAACACATCTAATGATCGAAGCACCGAATTTAAAAAACTTTGCATTTTTTGACCATGTTTTTCAATCTAAAAAGACTGTACAAAATCTTATGTCTAGACCTAGCGAGATGTTTTGTGAATAAGTAACGCTTTACAGATTTAAGATATCTTCTATAGTTTCGTCAAAATCATGCCAACAATTTTGAAAAACAATACTTTTGGGAAAACGCGTTTATAATGGGTGATTTTTTTGAGGTTAGGATTTTCATGCATTAGTATTTGACAGATCACGCGGGATTTCAGACATGGTGTCAAAGAGAAAGATGCTCAGTATGCTTTGGCATTTCATCATGAATAGACTTACTAACGAGCAACGCTTGCAAATCATAGAATTTTATTACCAAAATCAGTGTTCGGTTCGAAATGTGTTTCGCGCTTTTTTATCGACAAATTTTGTTCAGCGATGAGGCTCATTTCTGGTTGAATGGCTATGTAAATAAGCAAAATTGCCGCATTTGGAGTGAAGAGCAACCAGAAGCCGTTCAAGAACTGCCCATGCATCCCGAAAAATGCACTGTTTGGTGTGGTTTGTACGCTGGTGGAATCATTGGACCGTATTTTTTCAAAGATGCTGTTGGACGCAACGTTACGGTGAATGGCGATCGCTATCGTTCAATGCTAACAAACTTTTTGTTGCCAAAAATGGAAGAACTGAACTTGGTTGACATGTGGTTTCAACAAGATGGCGCTACATGCCACACAGCTCGCGATTCTATGGCCATTTTGAGGGAAAACTTAGGAGAACAATTCATCTCAAGGAATGGACCGGTAAGTTGGCCACCAAGATCATGCGATATGACGCCTTTAGACTATTTTTTGTGGGGCTACGTTAAGTCTAAAGTCTACACAAATAAGCCAGCAACTATTCCAGCTTTGGAAGACAACATTTCCGAAGAAATTCGGGCTATTCCGGCCGAAATGCTCGAAAAAGTTACCCAAAATTGGACTTTCCGAATGGACCACCTAAGACGCAGCCGCGGTCAACATTTAAATGAAATTATCTTCAAAAAGTAAATGTCACGGACCAATGTAACGTTTCAAATAAAGAATCGATGAGATTTTGCAAATTTTATGCGTTTTTTTTTTTTTTTAAAGTTCTCAAGCTCTTAAAAAATCACCCGATAGATAAATGTTATAATGTAAATAGGCAGGGCGGGGCCGGGTATGGGGCTCGATATCTCGTAAACTAGCATGCTTTCTATCAAATCCTTCACAGAGCATGTTTTTCAAACCGTGAATAAATCTATGTTTTCTGAAGAAATATTTGTTGGAAACATAATATTTGAAATTAAAAAAAATATGTACTAGACAATTAAAATCTGAGATTTTTTGAAAGCAGTGTAGACATTGACTTACGTATGTACATACATATGTCATTTTTCTTTTGTGTCTAGCTCATAAGCCGTTAGAGGTTAAAATTGGAAATATGATATGACAAATAGAATCGTGTATTGTTCATCAGATTGTATTTTTAACTCAATTTCGACATAAGTTGTCTAATGTTGTTTTTACTTGTTGCCACAGTCAGCCATTCTTAAGTCTTGAAAGCTTCTGTCTATAGTTTCGAAAAAGAATAGTATAGAAACTTAAACTTAAAAAAAAAATTCAAAAACAATTTTTACCGATTTTTTACAATATTCAAAACTTTTTAACTTCCATAGGAAGTATAGTAATCGGTTCGATTTGTCGAATAGAAAATGTTGACATTTCTCGACGTTTCAAGGTCCATAGAGTCGAAATAAAAGATCTTTAGAGAGATGTCTGTGCGTGAGTGTGTACATACGTACGTTTGGGAAGCTTTTTTCGTCGTCCATAGCTCAAAAACCAGTAGAGATATCGACTTCAAATAAATTTTGTTATACAGATAATAATACAGAAAGATGCAAAAACGACTCTCAAAACAAATTGAGTGGGTGATTTTTTTACCATAGCAGTTTAAAAAAAGGTGAAAATTTGTGTTAACCCTAAATATCTCACGAACCAATAACAGGAGCGACTTAAATTAAATTTTATATTATGTATTGTAAAGTGATACCAAATAAACATATTTTTAGAGGGATGTTTTTTTATAAATAAAAAAAATATTTGTCACCTTGAAAACTTTACGAACAAAAAAAGATTTTATTTCCAAAATAATTTTGTGCAACGAAAAATAAGGTTTTTAACAACTGATAAAATTTTGAGAAAAATCAAATTGACAGTTTTTTAATAAGAAAATAAAAACAAAAACAAAAACAAAAAAGAGGCTGTTATGCGACCTACACTGATAACTTTCCATCCCGTCTGTCGATTTGTCTATACATACATATGTATCAATTTTTATCAAATTTGTGTAATATTTTTTGTAGATTTCATTTTTTTATGAAAAAGCGGACTGTTGGATTTTCATAAAAAAATTACTAAATATAGAAAACAATATTTTCTGTGAAATAAAATAAGTTTAAAGCCAATATTTGTAATTTTTGAAAAGCTATTTGAGTCAAAAGTACATTTTTACCAAGTTTTAGTATTGTTTTTTTTAGGTTTTTATTTTTTATAAAAAAACTGTCAATTATATTTTTCCCAAAATTTTATCAGATGTCAAAAACATTATTCTTCGTTGCACAAAATTGTTTTGGAGATGAAATCATATTTTAGTCGTAAAATGTTCGAGGTGACAAATTTTTTGTTCAGTTTTTTTGATTTATAAAAAATAAAAAAAACAAAAAAAAAACATTACTCAAAGTTGGTAAAAATTGAATTTCGACTCAAATATCTTTTCAAAAACTTAAGATTCAGGCTTCAAACTTATTTTATCTTATAAGAAATATTGTTTTCAACATTCTGAAAAATGTTGACAAAAATTAATAAAAGTTGGTAAAAATTGATTTTCGACTCAAATATCTTTTCAAAACATTGAGATATTGGCTTATAACTAATTTTAACTTATAAGAAATATTGTTTTCAACATTTCATAAAGTTTGAGAAAAATGGAAAAATCTTTACAAAAAATAAAAACCTAAAAAAAAACAATACTAAAACTTGGTAAAAATTTACTTTTGACTCAAATAGCTTTTCAAAAATTACAAATATTGGCTTCAAACTTATTTTATTTCACAGAAAATATTGTTTTCGATATTCATATATCATTCGATTTAAAAATCCAACAGTCTGTTTTTTCATAAAAAAATAAAATCTACAAAAAATAGTACGCAAATTTGGTAAAAAATGATACATAAATAGACAAACTTTTAAGCAAGACAAATCGACAGACGTAATGGGAAGTTATCAGTGTGGGTCGCATCCCAGCCTCTTTTTTTATTATGTTTATATAAATAAACCAAATCAGAGAATTGTAAGCAATTTCAATTTATAAATTTGTTTGCATAAATAAAACTTAAGAAAGTTACTGAAATAACAGACAAACTACTGCACAACTCGAATTTTATACAGGTTAAAACAACTTCAATCAAAATGTATCTGGTAAAAATACTGGGGTAGTTTGAATTTTAGCACAGTTAAAAAAACTTAAGTTAATACATACACTTTTTAAAGTTTAATGGAAGGCTTAGACTACGCAAATATAAAGAAAATAAACAAAAAGCGTAAAGGCTCTTCAGAAAGGTCATCTTAATAAAATCCAACTCATACCACATACTCGTACAAACATCTGAGGGTGTCTGTTTTCCATGTTAGAAAGAAAAAGAATAGAAAAATTGAAATAAATAGCAGATGGAAAACACAACACATATCTTTAGTATCCTTGATTTTTGTTTGCAAGAAAGCTTTTTAACCTGAACCTGAAGTTATTCCTGTTGGTGATGATGGTGATGGTGGAATTCAATTTTCAAGTTTCACATCATTGCACAGTGGTTCCACTCCCGAACAAAGGCGGCCAAAATTACTAACTCACTTGATAAAATCTCAAAACGATTAGTCCTAAAATGTTTTGAGCTCCCTGATTTCGAATCTGCAATCAGTTTTAAACTATCTCGTCATGACTTTGAGATACGTTCGGTAAAGGGTTGAAGATCGGTTTAATATAGTTTTATTTAAATATAATTTTTTTTCTTTATTATGAGTACTTGTTATAGAATGCATGAGTTATTTTGTACATGAAAGGCATTAAGTATTCCTTAACCTGTTAGTTAAACGCAGAGCAACTCTAGGTACCAGTATTAAAATTAAATTTTTTTTTTCTTAAATTAGTTTTAATTCGACAAGTTTTTTGTATACATAATAATACAAAAAGTAAATATTTTTCAAAATTTCAATATTTTCACTTTTAAGTTAGGAAGTTTTTATAAACAGGATGTGTCTTAAATCTTAAGCAAAGAAATCACTTGGTCTGAAAAAGCATAATTTTGTTTTTTTGGTAATTTCCGCAAACTTGTAATTAAAGGATCGGAATTCAAAAGAAGCTGATGAAAAAGATCTGTATTGCAAACTTTTCTTGACATTTTTCTTGTATGATCTCGACGAAACAGTTTGAAGTTTTTATTTGTAGCCTCTGCAGCCTCTTCAGATAGTTCTCCTATTGGTAAAAGAGCATGATTGATTATGTCTGATCCATGAATCAAGACTTTGTGAACTGAACTAGGGAGATTGTACCATCCATATTCTTGAATAATGAGTCTGGCTGTTTCCAGTGCGAATATTTTAAATTGTTCGCAGTTAATATCGAATCCAGAAGATAAGGTGATCAGTATTGTGTGACATCGCTCAAGAATATTTTTATCGATTCCTGTAATTTCAGCAGAGATTGAAGCATTTGCGAAGAATTTTCGTGCCGTGTTTCCATCATTAGATGTTCCACTTCCTCCACTTCGCGGTCTATCGATAATAAGCCCCAGTTTCTGCCGAAACGTATCCTGAATGTATTTTTTTCTTTCTGCAAAACTGGCTTTGTCTTCATCGGATCTCATTTGCCATTTTTGTATATGTAATCTGTACGATAAATGAATACAAAATTCAAAGAAACGAATCCATGAGTGGAGTGGGGAAATACCGAATTCATATTTGCATTCATTAACTGGCTTCTCTAAACATTTTTCAATGTTATTCATTTCTTTTGGTGAAGCACCACATATATAGCATTTGCTTGTTGCAGTTTCACTTAAAGCACAACACACTTTTCCATCTACCATAGTGAGTTGTAAGGAATATGTTATTCTAACCTGAATGTTCTCTTCTTCAAAAATAAATGGATTCAAATTCGAAATTTGGTTTTTAATATAAGCTTCTTCTTGCAAAGAAAGCTCCTTAGTTTCCTTTGCAAATCTAAAACGAATCGGCCTACAATATCGAGTGGATGAAGGGCGTGGATTTTTCCAGAAAACTTGATTAGATTTTTCACATATCAGCCGCAAAGGAACAAAGGATGTTACGAATAAGCTACTGTCATCATCGGCATTTGATTCTAAAAAGCTCTGCTTATACTCACTTTGTCCAGTGCTGCCATCAAAACCCCATTTCCCGAATAAAATCAGGTGAAAAATTTTGCAAAATAATTTCTTGCGACTCCAGTATACGCTTGGCTGTATGGTCAAGTAAACTTTGCAGTTCGACTTCGGCAGACACTTCTGTAATTTTTTCATTTTCAGGATAACATAATTTTTTGGTTTGAATTATTTTTTGATACGAAGGCAAAAATTCAGATGACGTATATAAATTAATAAAATCCCTCAATAGCAAATATTGATTTTTTGATAATTTGGTTTCAGTTATTAGTGAAAGAACTTCTTCGTTACCTGGTCGTTTTATAGGTGTATTTGAATTATTTAATAAGTAATCAACAGCAGAGGCATCCACTTCCGATAAGGTAGCCAATCTTC
Organism: Eupeodes latifasciatus; assembly: GCA_920104205.1. Classification (NCBI taxonomy): domain Eukaryota; kingdom Metazoa; phylum Arthropoda; class Insecta; order Diptera; family Syrphidae; genus Eupeodes; species Eupeodes latifasciatus. Next base: position 37,885,515 of record OV049924.1, on the reverse strand, counting down.
TTCGTTTTGATCTTTTACTGCTCTCTGCAAAATCTTTGAAAGGTCGCCCTGAAGTTGAAGGTTGCCCCGCAGAAGTTGAAGGTTGCCCCGCAGAAGTTGAAGGTCGCCCCGCAGAAGTTGACGGTCGCCCCGCAGAAGTTGAATAGGGCAAATAATTGTTATTTTCAGAAATGATGCATACTTCCTTTGTATTAAGCCATCCCGAATAATTTTTAACAAGAAGGCATCTTTTTCGGCAAGTTTTTTTCCAGAAATACGTAAATTTTTTACAAACATATACGATTCTAGTTTCCAATACTTTATAATCTGCATTTGGAATGTCATGTAAGGACTTGGAAATGATATCTAATATTGAATAGGACTTATTTTTTTCGGTTCCATTAGCATTTAACCAATGCTGAAGCACAAACATTCTTGTAAATGAGACTTTAGTTAAATGCCCTGAAATACAAAAAATGAGACTTTAGGTGGCTCAAAAATTAATTAAAAGTGAATTCGCAAGTAATCGCAGCTAAGTCAACGTGTATTAAAAAGTACATGAAATTACCTTTCTGGTAATATACAACTTTGTGGGGCGTAACGGGGCGTAACAGTTAAAAGTTTAAAACAAACAATATTAAGCTATTTTATTTTTATTTCTATTTTACTTAGACCCAATTTATTAACTCTTATGCTCAGTCGAAAAATGAATCATAAATAATAAATAACAAATATCTTACCTTCCACCAATATATCCATTACAAAAAAAAATAACGCACAGATTAAAAAAAATTAATTAAACAAATGCAGTCGCAATTACTCTTAGAGCACTTAAACTCAAATGCCATGTGTTTGCAATGTGATTACTCTGAAGATAAAAATGTAACGGTTTTTCCTTTTCTATTTCTATTTAGTTTGGAATGTTCTCAGCTCATTTTAACCGTTTAATGTAATAACCGCTACAACATTTTTTTTATAATTTTGGCCTTTGGTGGAACCACAGTGCATTGGCACAGAGAGTGCAAAATCACATAAATAAGGATTCGCATCGAGTGATATAGGGACTCGTACTTTTCAAATATGTATCTATACAAAAAAGTAAAAGGATTTATGCAAAGTAAAAAATATACTCTTGAGTGTTTTGTAAGGATATATACCTACGTACATAAATACATAAACAATATACTACACATAGATACATTTATGTATATTGTCAATATGGGATAGAAATTTAAATAGGATAAATGATTGAGAAGGCAAAATGAAATGAAATGTATTTCTATTCCTTTATTGAAGGAAACGAGATTTCCTCGACTTATTTCGAAGAAGAAAAGTATGTTAAAGATAGCCTTTTTTCTTGTTTCCTTTGAAACTAAATTGATATTTACGATATCTTTCTTTTTTTAGAAGACGATACTTCTGCCTACGGTTTTTTGTATATGGAAATGTTGTGTGAGTGATTTTCATTCTTTGGAAAAGTTATTTCAATTTTCGAAAAAATGTTAAGAATGTGACAAACAAAATCATTGATAACACCTTTGGGAAAGATACCCTTTTTTCACTAGATATGAAATTCTGTATACAAAAAGTTCAAGTGATCAACGATTGTTATTTAAAAACAACAAAAGTTTACCAAATAAAAAAAAACTTATTATTTTGTATACTTCTATTAAAAAATTCCAAACTCAAGCTCCAATATTTCATTTTTTGTCAAATTTTAGGGAAAACAAAAACAAATAAACATGAAAATAAAATGTTCCTTAAAAGTGCATAGGAGAGCCTCGTTTCATTCATAAATCATTAAACATTCCTTATCCTTTGAATATACAAGTATACACAAGGATATAATGTGTTTTGCCTCTAACCCACAAGCCAGAATCATAGCCTTAATTTTCTTGATTTATTGTCGGCATTTAATCCTTAATATAAGTATACAGACACTACAGACTAACAAAAGCTATTCTATACCGACACCTTCCTTTCCTACCTACACCAGGAAAAGCAATTAGGTCAGTATGTTTCCTTGTTATTTTACAACAATTAGCACAAACTAGAGATTTAACACCTTGTTCTATAGTAATCCCGACTAGCAAAAGGATTTTCTTCCTGAGTAGACATTGTGAAAATATATTTATAGGTAAAGTATGGGGTGGTCCTTATTTTGAAAATAAAACAAAACTACAATTTTGAAATTAATAAAGACATTTTTTACAAGTTTTAAGATCTTAACCTAACTGCTAATTTCTTAAAGGAATTATCTAACAAGTAATTTTCAGAACTTAGTAGTCGGCTTCAAGCTTTTTATACGTTTTGTATGAGTTTTTTGTACAGATGTTTTAGCATACAAAGAAAAACTTATTCTAGAACTGAAACCTAAAAACCAGTTTCCAATATCCAGAGTATTAAAATTGGCAAACATTTTAAAACTCCGCACACTTAGTCAGAGTGAATAGCGAATTGAGCGCTTATTATGCCAAAATCTCTTCTTAACTTTCAATTAGAAATTTCAGTTAAGAGATAGATTGATTTTCAGTTTAGAGATAAGATTTTAAATATTTAATAATAAGGACCACCCTAATCTGTATAATAATGTAGTTGAATCCATATTCTAAAGCACCATGTAGAAGATAATTTGAAAATACAGGTCTATAATATTCAAAATATTGAATAAAAGTAATTTTTAATGAATGTGCAATGCCTATAGGTAATAGTCAGAGATTCCTGTACAGAATAAAAGAATGGTTTTAAAATTGTATTTTTTGTAGAAGAACATTTTAATCCGATTATTTTTGTTGAATTATTCACAATTAAATAAAAATCAATTAAATATTGAATACCAGCTTGTGTTTTGTAAGAGAAATTGCTTTTTTACTTGCAAAGTATAGGAATTATATGGCAATTTTTGCATTCGTAATAATTTCGAACTTGAGATTTTAATCAAACATGACATTACATTCCACTATTGTGTGCATCTGTCTGTCTGTATGTTCTCGCCCCTACACCCCAAACTATTGGGTTTATTGATTTAAATATTATAAATTATGGTTTAAGCAGATATGCGTTAGGTAGGCGTTTTTTAAGATCAAAAATAAATGTAGACCGCACACAAATTTTTTGGTCAGACCTCGAAAATGAGAATTTTATGAAAAACAACCGATAGTTTTTTATTATTAACTTCCAGTAGGAAGTTATTGTAATCGGTCCGATTTGTCGAATTGAAAATGTTGTAATTTCTCGACGTTTCAGTCGAAATAAAAGATTTTTAGGGAGATGTCTGTACATTCGCGACGTACTCCATAGCTCAAGAACTAGTAGAGATATCCACTTCAAATAAATTATACAGATATTAATGCAGAAAGATGCAGAAAGGACTGTCAAAAAATTGCGTGGGTGGTTTTTTTTACCATATAGCAATTTAAAATAAAAGGTGCAATTTTTAGTTCAACCAAAATATCTCACGAACGAAAACCGCTAGCGAGTTGAATTAAATTTTATATTATATATTATAACGTGATACCAAATACATGCAATTCAGTCAGGGGACAACTCGTCCCGATTGGGGTATCCAAGAGGAAGACTGAAAGAGAAAATCAACAACTCCTGGAAATCCAGGGACGATTGCGCAATCTCTAGATGTTTATGGCCTAACACAAATGAAAAGGAAACTCGGTATATTCTATCGCTGAGTAAAAAGAACATTAAAATCTTGATAGGTGTACTAACAGGTCATTGCGCCATTGGCACAATGGCTAACAGGATAGGGGCATTTGCATCCGATTTTTGTAGGAGCTGTCAAGATGAGGAGGAAATAGAAACCATTAAACACCTGCTCTGTGACTGTCCGAACCTCCAAACCAGCCGACTCCGTCATTTCGGAAACAGGTTTGTTGGAGAACTGGATGATCTAGCACAGGTCTCAATGGCGAACATGAGGAAATTTATAGATAGCACAGGCTGGTTCGTTAACGAGCCAGTCTATGTTAATCGGTAAAATTGAGAAGCATCAATGCTAACTTTTACTTTTTTACAGGGGATCACAATGGACCAGTAGGCCCCCGTGTACGCAACAGCTTAATGCTGTGCACACCCCTTATAACCTAACCTAACCTAACGTGATACCAAACTAGTATATTTTTGTAAAAAATTCCAACTAACGGTTTTTTTTTTAAATCAAAAAAAAACTAAAAAAAATATTTATCACCTCGAATATTTAACGAAACAAAATGCTTTCATCTCCAAAATAATTTTGTGCAATAAAGATTAACGTAATTGATATCTGGTACAATTTTGAGAAAAATCGAATTAACTATTTTTTTACAAAAAATAAAAACCTAAAAAAAAATTAATAAAAGTTGGTAAAAATTGACTTTTGACTTAAATATCTTTTCAAGACTTTGAGATATTGGCTTTAAACTACTTTCATCTTTCAAAAAATATTAGTTTTAACATTCAGTAAAATTTTGAGAAAAATCGAATTGACAGTTTTTTTACAAAAAATAAAAACCTAAACAAAAAAAATTAATAAAAGCTGGTAAAAAATGATTTTGGACTTAAATATCTTTTTAAAAATTTGAGATATTGGGTTTTAACTACTTTTATCTTTTGAAAAATAATGTTGTCAATATGCAGTAAAATTTTGAGAAAAATCGAATTGACAGTTTTTTTTACAAAAAATAAAAACTTAAAAGAAAATTTAACAAAAGTTGGTAAAAATTGATTTTCGACGCAAATATCTTTTCAAAACTTTGAGATATTGGCTTTTATCTTTTAAAAAAATTGTTTTCAACATTCAGTAAAATTTTGATAAAAATCTAACAAAACAAAAAATAAAAAACTAACAAAAAAACAATACTAAAATTTGGTAAAAATTTACTTTCGACTCAAATAGCTTTTCAAAAATTAAAAATATTGTCTTCAAACTTTTTTTTATTTCACAGAAAATATTGTTTTCGATATTCAGTGGTTTTTTATAAAAATCCAACAGTCCATTTTTTCATAAAAAAATAAAATCTACAAGAAATAGTACGCAAATTTGGTAAAAATTGATGTTCGGTTCTTGATATCTCTCAAATTAATTTAATTCATCTAATTAGTAAAAATTTAAGAAATGCTACTAAAATTGGTAAAAATTTGTTTTTCACTAAAAATCTATTTAACAAAACTAGATTTTCAAACTAAACTATTTTTTTATATGAAAAATATTGTTGGTAATTTTAAAATTTTTAAGAATAATTCAACTGACAACTTTTTAACCCAACACGAAAACCTACAAACTTTGAAGCAAGACAAATCGACAGACGGGATGGGAAGTTTTCATTGTGGGTCGCATCCCAGCCTCTTTTTTATTTATTTAGTTTATTTTTAGTTTATTTATTTAGTTTATTTATTTTCAACAAAAAAAAATAAAAATCTCTATAACTCGATTTTTTTCTAAAAACTCCCTCTAACTAGAACTTTTTATGACATTAAGTGAACGTTTGACTTGGAGGGAGTTGACTGTAGTAACAAAAATTTAATATTATATAAAATAATTGACAAAAAAAAAACAACTAACTAATATGGTACGGAATCAAAAAAAAAAGAGGCTGGGATGCGACCCACACTGATAACTTCCCATCCCGTCTATCGATTTGTCTTGCTTAAAAGTTTGTCTAAATGTATCAATTCTTACCAAATTTGCGTTCTATTTTTTGTAGATTTTATTTTTTTATGAAAAAACGGACTGTTGGATTTTTATAAAAAAATTACTGAATATCAAAAACAATATTTTTTGTGAAATAAAATAAGTTTGAAGCCAATATTTTTAATTTTTGAAAAGCTATTTTAGCCGAAAATCAATTTTTACCAAATTTTATTAATTTTTTTTTAGGTTTTTATTTTTTGTAAAAAAATGGTCAATTCGATTTTTCTCAAAATTTTATCAGATGTCAAAAACATTATTCTTCGTTGCACAAAATTGTTTTGGATATGAAATCATATTTTAGTCGTACATTTTTCGTTTTTTTTTGATTTATAAAAAAAAAACCGTTAATTGGATTTTTTCCAAAATTATAAGTGTTTTATATCACGTTACAATATATAACATACAATTTAATTCAAGTCTCTAGCGTTATTGGTTCATGAGATATTTAGGGTTAACCAAAATTTTCACCTTTTTTTTAAACTGCTATGGTAAAAAAACCATCCACGCAATTTTCTTGAGGTCCCTTTCTGCATCTTTCTGCCTTATTATCTGTATAATAAAATTTATTTTAAGTTAATATCTCTTTTGGTTCTTGAGCTATGGACGACGAAAAAACGTCGCGAACGTACGGACGTACGGCCGTATGTACACACGCACGCACAGACATCTTTCTAAAAATCTTTTATTTCGACTTTAGGGACCTTGAAACGTCGAGAAATGTCAAAATTTTCAATTTGACAAATCGGACCCATTACAGTAACAGAAAAAATAAGAACTCGGCAAGATTGTGCATATATTAGGAGTCACCTTAACCGGAACAAAGTTTGTGTGTATGAAAGTGTTGACAAAGCTGTTTTGAAATGGTTCAAAACTAAGCGTGGCAATAGTTTACATGTAAGCGGTAAAATCTTAAAAAAGAAAGCGCTGGAATTCGCCGATAGCTTTACTAATTTTTAAGTGAAGTGATGGTTGACCAACCAGCTCGATGTAAAGTTTGGACTATCAAAGCTCAAGGTATTATTTTCCATCAATAACTGTCTTGCCCACCCAAAACAAGTCGACGATAAACTAAAGTTTATAAAATTTTCGTCTTTCCCCTCCAACATGACCTCAATAATTCAACCGATGGACATGGGCATTATACAAAATTTAGAAGTTCATTATAAATGCCGTAAGCTAACCAAGATCTTAAGTGTTTGGAAAACCAAAGAAGAGGACTATAAGATAACACAACTAGACTGTGTACTGTACACCCGGTCGCAAAGGCGTGGTTACAGAATGTAACTCCTTTGACAATTGAAAATTGTTTAAAAAAGGCCAGCTTCAAGAACAAAACTTGGGACAATGAAGATGATAAATTCCGGTTAACCAACTGATATGTGGAAGAGACGAGAAGATCTGGAACCGGCTAACTGAAATAATATTGATTACAATATTGCGGATTAGAGGGATTATGTTGAAATCGATAATAGTATTGTAGCTAAAGAAACAATTTTGAAAGAAATAGTTCATTCTGATGGTGCTAACGATGACGACAGTGAAGCTGATAAAGAAGTCAAAATAATAAACATAAAAAAATGTAATCGAAAATGCAATTGAAAACAGCGATTGAATTGACAGAAGATGTACCAGATGAGGTTCAGAACAGCCTTTTTTTTAAAAGTAATTTTTTAAACGAGTGAATACTCCATCCAATATGAGATATCTATAATAAAAAATTACTATTTTTATTAAATAATTTTGTTGACACAACAGTAAATTAACGAGGCATCTTTTTATTAACTTCCCATAGGAAGTTATTGTAATGGGTCCGATTTGTCAAATTGAAAATTTTGACATTTCTCGACGTTTCAAGGTCCCTAGAGTCGAAATAAAAGATTTTTAGAAAGATGTCTGTGCGTGCGTGTGTACGTACGTCCGTACGTCCGTACGTTCGCGACGTTTTTTTCGTTGTCCATAGCTCAAGAACCAGAAGAGGTATCGACTTCAAATAAATTTTGTTATACAGATAATAAGGCAGAAAGATGCAGAAACGGCTCTCAAGAAAATTGCGTGGGTGGTTTTTTTACCATAGCAGTTTAAAAAAAGTGAACATTTTGGTTAACCCTTAATATCTTACGAACCAAAAATGCTAGAGACTTGAATTAAATTTTATATAATATATTGTAACGTGATACCAAACAAGTATATTTTTTGAAAAAAATCCAGTTAACAGTTTTTTTTATAAATCAAAAAAACTGAAAAAAAAATTTGTCACTTCGAAAATTTTACGAATACAAAATGATTTTATCTCCAAAACAATTTTGTGCAACGAAAATAATGTTTTTGACATCTGGTAAAATTTTGAGGAAAATCGAATTGATAGTTTTTTTATAAAAAATAAAAACCTAAAAAAAACATTACTCAAAGTTGGTAAAAATTGAATTTCGAATATCTTTTCAAAACTTTGAGATATTGGCTTTAAACTACTTTCATCTTTCAAAAAATATTGGTTTTAACATTCAGTAAAATTTTGAGAAAAATCGAATTGACAGTTTTTGTACAAAAAATTAAAAACTAAAAACAAAAAAATTAACAAAAGTTGGTAAAAATTGGTTTTCGACTCAAATATCTTTTCAAAAATTTTAAATTGGCTTCCAACTAATTTTAACTTATAAGAAATATTGTTTTCATCTTTAGGAAAAATTTTGAGAAAAATCGAATTGACAGTTTTTTTACAAAAAATAAAAACCTAAACAAAAAAATTAATAAAAGTTGGTAAAAATTGATTTGCGGCTCAAATATCTTTTCAAAAATTAAAAATATTGGTTTCAAACTTATTTTATTTGACAAAAAATATTGTTTTTGATATTCAGTAATTTTTTTTATAAAAATCCAACAGTCCGTTTTTTTCGTAAAAAAATAAATTCTACAAAAAATTGAACGCAAATTTGGTAAGAATTGATACATTTAGACAAACTTTTAAGCAAGACAAATCGATAGACGGGATGGGAAGTTATCAGTGTGGGTCGCATCCCAGCCTCTTTTTTTTTGATTCCGTACCATATTAGTTAGTTGTTTTTTTTTGTCAATTATTTTATATAGTTAATATTAAATTTTAGTTACTACAGTCGACTCCCTCTGAGTCAAACGTTCACTTAATGTCATAAAAAGTTCTAGTTAGAGGGAGTTTTTAGAAAAAATCGAGTTATAGAGATTTTTATTTTTTTTGTTGAAAATAAAAAAATTTAACAATCAATAAATAAATAAACTAAATAAATAAAAAAAAAGATTCTTACTTTCATGCCTCGTTAATTTACTGTTGTGTCAACAAAATTATTTAATAAAAATAGTAATTTTTTATTATAGATATCTCATATTGGATGGAGTATTCACTCGTTTAAAAAATTACTTTTAAAAAAAAGGCTGTTCTGAACCTCATCTGGTACATCTTCTGTCAATTCAATCGCTGTTTTCAATTGCATTTTCGATTACATTTTTTTATGTTTATTATTTTGACTTCTTTATCAGCTTCACTGTCGTCATCGTTAGCACCATCAGAATGAACTATTTCTTTCAAAATTGTTTCTTTAGCTACAATACTATTATCGATTTCAACATAATCCCTCTAATCCGCAATATTGTAATCAATATTATTTCAGTTAGCCGGTTCCAGATCTTCTCGTCTCTTCCACATATCAGTTGGTTAACCGGAATTTATCATCTTCATTGTCCCAAGTTTTGTTCTTGAAGCTGGCCTTTTTTAAACAATTTTCAATTGTCAAAGGAGTTACATTCTGTAACCACGCCTTTGCGACCGGGTGTACAGTACACAGTCTAGTTGTGTTATCTTATAGTCCTCTTCTTTGGTTTTCCAAACACTTAAGATCTTGGTTAGCTTACGGCATTTATAATGAACTTCTAAATTTTGTATAATGCCCATGTCCATCGGTTGAATTATTGAGGTCATGTTGGAGGGGAAAGACGAAAATTTTATAAACTTTAGTTTATCGTCGACTTGTTTTGGGTGGGCAAGACAGTTATTGATGGAAAATAATACCTTGAGCTTTGATAGTCCAAACTTTACATCGAGCTGGTTGGTCAACCATCACTTCACTTAAAAATTAGTAAAGCTATCGGCGAATTCCAGCGCTTTCTTTTTTAAGATTTTACCGCTTACATGTAAACTATTGCCACGCTTAGTTTTGAACCATTTCAAAACAGCTTTGTCAACACTTTCATACTCACAAACTTTGTTCCGGTTAAGGTGACTCCTAATATATGCACAATCTTGCCGAGTTCTTATTTTTTCTCTTTCAGTCAGAAGTAAGAGTACTCTTGGGAACGCCAAAATCTTCAGCTGCTTTCTTTTTTTCAACTCCCTTCTCAATTTATTCAATTAAATGAATATTCTAATGTATTCAATTTTCTTCTGCCCGCAATTTATCTGGAAGCTATCATTGAAATGTAAAAAATAAGAATTTCCCTCACATGAAGGAGGCATGAAGTTCTTTTGAAGTTAACTTTTGTAAAATTAAAATTTTATAATTTTCTGTTAACGTTTGCACATACAAAAATTCGACTCAGAGGGATTAAAAAAGTCCAAGAATATAAAAAATTTGTTAGAGTTAGAGGGAATTTCGACTAAGAGGGAGTTCGACTTAGAGGATGGTTTTGTATGCCAAAATTAAGGGGAATGCAAAAATAAGACGAAAAAGTTCGAGTTGAATAGAAATTTGACCCAGAGAAAGTTCGACTTAGAGGGAATTGACATTATCCTTTCGTGAGATCTATAAGACCAATTGACATTTAAATTTTCTCTTTAATTGCACAGGAGTTCTTCAAGATAATCTGTCACATATTGATGTTACGTATATAACATAAATATAGTTTATATTTTGTAAAAATAATATATGTACCTACATAAAGTCGATGTTTTTCAATTCCAGAATATTTATAGACATTAAGGATCGATATTTCGATTCGATAAATAGCTTACAATTTGAATAATAAGTGTTTTCAATACTTCAGTAAAACTCAAAGAAACAAAATTCAATGCACTTTTTTCATTTTCTAAATGTCAATTATATGTACAAAGGTTTATTTAAAACTGCCAACGAACGAATAAGGAGTTTATAAAAAGTATGTAGAACTATGCACTTTGCAGCATTTACCAAGCACACCTTTTAACAAATATAGAGTATATAAAGAGTACATAAATTCTGCTCTTATACATATTTTCTACTACGGAAGTATTATAAAGTGGATAGAAAAGCAATAAAATAAAACCACAACTTCAAAGTTGTTTCTTTGTGGAATAGAAAAAGAAACACACAATGATATTTATTTCAAAAACAAAAGGATATTATATATCTATACACTTAAATTGTATATACTTACATATATATTATATCCTTTGAAGACAGGAGTACAAGAGTATAGCTACCCACTAAATAACATTTTGCTTTTAGTTTCAATCAAAAAAGCCTTTGACGAAAATTGTGTTTAAAAAGTTTAAAAAACAAAAAAAGAATAATTTATGTTCACACAGTTTTTGATGCAGTCTGTGTGGTTTTATGGTATAAATATGTACATGGTGTGGTACATTATGACGCCTTTTAAAATTAACCACAAAAATTAAAACAAAAACTTTGTACCTAGTATTTTATACACACTTTCGACTTAATTTAGGTATAGAACCTTTTAAAGTGACTTTGTTTAGCAGGAATGGGGTAATTAATGAAATGTATTATTATATCCTTGTTGATTTAAATTTTGTGCTTTATTTTCTTTAAGACCTTTATGAGCTTTTTATATATGTATATTAAAAATACAAAATGCATTTTTTTAAGTCTTTTTATTTTCCTATAAATTAATGGAAAGAACTTAATAAGTTGGAGGTGCTCAAAAAAATATCACAACAAAGAAAATATTTCTTAGAAAAAGGACTTCCAGGTGAATTCTTTGAAATGTTTTTTTTTCTTTCAAGTCTTGTGTGCAATTGCATAAGAAAGCAAAAGGCAGTCCATTAACTCGTGATGGTTACCATCAACACGATAAAAGTGTTTCACCGACGAAGACCACTAAGCAAAACAAAATAAAAATGGATATAAATTGCGACGAAAATATAAACTGCCCTTTATATAGAAACGAATCATTTGCTAGAAAAAAATAAGACTAAAAAGATAAAATGCATTGAGAAGCTGAAAATACACACAAAAAAACAAAATAAAAGGAAAGTTCGTAGCTTCAAAGAAAAGTAGGTAGGTAAATCTTTTAAGCTTTGTTAAAAAGGATCTTTTTGTTAAATCACTTCTGAAGGAAGAAATGATGTCTTAAAATTTCGTCAAGCAGATATTTTTTCTTTCTTATGAAAAATTGCATTGCATTGAAGAGAAAAAGATTTTTGATTATAAGTAGAACTGTAATTTAAGTTGGTAGGCAGAAATATTGTAGTCATAAGAGAAACTATAGGTCTATGACTCCATTAGCACTGGGAGAGTACCGTTTTTATGATAAAAAGGATTGGTAGATCTCTAGGTCTAGGTTTGTACTTTCCGGATACCTTCTTTTGTCGACAATACAATAAGTTGAAATATTGGCTTTACAAAAATGTTGCCTTGCAGAAAATAACATACATAAAGACTCCAAGAAATACTGAAAATTCAGTCGGTAGTTTACTTTTATAACATCAATTTGGATTTAAATCAAAATTTTAGTTGCTCCCAAATATCAAATAGAATAAATACAAACAAATATTCTGCTATTCACGTGGATTGTAAATTCGATTCCCTTTCACACTGCCTTTGCATTCTGCTATACATCGTGTAAACTACACTACCCCAAACCAATGTGACATTTACGTAAACAGCTGTTCATGTTACAATCTTGAAAATGTTGGAAAAAATTTAAAATAATTATTGTTGCAAATTGTTCCTTTTGTGTCGTTCTTTCCCTACAAATGTTAATAATCTATTATTTATAAAACAAATAATCTAAATAAAGCAGTAAATTAGTTTTTACTTACATTTTGCTAACAACAATTAACAAACAAGACAGCAAATGCAAAATCCTCTATATTTCATATGCGGATCTGAATTGTATAGAATGAATGCGTTCACGTGAATAGAAGCACACCACGCGGTATTACCGACGACGACGACGTTACCGACAAACACAGATTCATTTCGAATGAATATGAATAATATTAGTGAAAATTCGATATAAATTCCCCCCGATGAATAGCAGAATAGGGCTGATAACTCAATTGACTTAAATTTAATTTGATTTTCAAGCATTATATCATTCAAGGGAATACAAATTCTATTTTTAAATCAAAAATCACTGTTCAACAATAATATTTTTCACACCAAAATTTAAATACAAAAATGACAATAATATTATAGTGTGAGTCAAATTTTAATTTTTAATTTCATTATGAAAATTCAATAAACATATTTTTAACAAAACGAATAAAATTTTAAATTTTAGAAGTTTTTTTCTAAATTAAAAAGATATTTTTGAGTTCTGTTCCTTTAGTTCAAAAAACGTCATTTTCTAGTCCAAAGTGATACAAGTACCGCCTTAAAAAAAAAACTTTTAAAATGCAAACAATTCAGCGCATAAGCGTTATACACAAATTTAAATGATTTTATCTCTAAAAAAATTTTGTGCAACGAAGAATAACATTTTTAACATCTGGTAAAATTTTAAGAAAAATCAAATTGACAGTTTTTTTTACAAAAAATAAAAAAACTAAAAAAAAATTAATAAAAGTTGGTATAAATTGATTTTCGACTCAAATATCTTTTCAAAAATATTTTCTCAAAAATAATTTTTTCTTATAAGAAATATTGTTTTCAACATTCGATACAATTTTGAGAAAAAACGCAATTGACAGTTTTTTTATAAAATAAAAACCTAAAAAAAGCATTACTAAGAGTTGATAAACATTGACTTACGAATCAAATATCTTTTTAAAAATTAAAAATGTTGTTTATTTTATCTCAAAGAAAATATTATTTTCGACATTCAGTAATTTTTTTAAAAAGGTTCGTTTTTTCATAAAAAAAAATAAAATCTACAAAAAATAGTACTGTACATTTGGTTTGTTCGGTTCTCGATATCTAGTAAAAAATAGAAGTTATTGACTTCAAATTAATTTCACTCATCCAATTTGTATTTGTTTATATAAGAAACAAAAACTTTGAAGATCTGCTACTAGGTAAGGTTAGGTTAGGTTAAAGTGGCTGTTGGTTGGGACATCCAACACACTTAGACCAAAGTATGGTCCATTGTGATACCACATGGATCAGTTAATCAGCTTAACTCGTTGAACCAATTGGAGCTTCGAATAAAGCGTAGGAGACTAGTAATGTCTGAATTTTTTAGATCACTGGTATCGTTAAAGTAGTAGTCTCCAAGGTGGATTCTACGTCTGTGTGATAAGGCAGGGCATGTGCACAGAAGATGAGAGATTGTTTCCTCTTCTTCTTCGTCCATGCAACTCCTACAAAAATCATTTGCAGGGGTTCCAAGTCGAATAGCATGCCTTCCTATTAAGCAGTGCCCAGTCAGGACACCTATTACGTAGCTAATGTGCAATCTACTCAGAGAGATTAATTGTTTTGAGCGCCTGGCGCTAAGAATAGGCCAAATTAGTTTTGTTGCGACACAGGTGGTGGTGTTATTCCACCTGAGGTTGTTAAGATCTGCTACTAAAATTGGTAAAAATTGATTTTCGACTAAAAATCTCGTTCACAAAAATAGATTTCTAAATTAAACTATTTCAGTATATTGCAAAATATTGTTGGTAATTTTTAAATTTTTAAGAATAATACAACTGACAACTTTTTTAACAAAACACGAAAACTTACAAACTTTTAAGCAAGACAAATCGACGACGGGATAGGAAGTTATCAGTGTGGGTCGCATCCCAGCCTCTTTTTAACTTCCCATAGGAAGTTATTGTAATGGGTCCGATTTGACAAATTGAAAATTTTGACATTTCTCGACGTTTCAAGGTCCCTAGAGTCGAAATAAAAGATTTTTAGAAAGATGTCTGTGCGTGCGTGTGTACGTACGTCCGTACGTCCGTACGTCCGTACGTTCGCGACGTTTTTTTCGTCGTCCATAGCTCAAGAATCAGAAGAGATATCGACTTCAAATAAATTTTGTTATACAGATAATAAGGCAGAAAGATGCAGAAAGGGCTCTCAAGAAAATTGCGTGGGTGGTTTTTTTACCATAGCAGTTTAAAAAAAAGGTGAAAATTTTGGTTAACCCTAAATATCTCATAAACCAATGACGCGTAAGACTTGAACTAAATTTTATATTATATACTGTAAGGTGATACAAAACAATTATATTTTTGGAAAAAAATTCAATTAACGGTTTTTTTTATAAATCAAAAAAACTGAAAAAAAAAATTTGTCACTTCGAAAATTTTACGACTAAAATATGATTTCATCTCCAAAACAATTTTGTGCAACGAAGAATAATGTTTTTGACATCTGATAAAATTTTGAGAAAAATCGAATTGACAGTTTTTTTTACAAAAAATGAAAACCTAAAAAAAAATAAAAAAAAGTTGGTAAAAATTGAGTTTTGACTCAAATATCTTTTCAAAACTTTGAGATATTGGCTTTAAACTACTTTTATCTTTCAAAAAATATTGGTTTCAACATTCAGTAAAATTTTGAAAAAAATAGAATTGACAGTTTTTTTACAAAAAATTAAAAACCGAAAAAAAAAATTAACAAAAGTTGGTAAAAACTGATTTTTGACTTAAATATCTTTTTAAAACTTTGAGATATTTGCTTTAAACTAATTTTATCTTATAAGAAATATTGTTTTCAACAGTAGGAAAAATTTTTAGAAAAATCGAATTGACAGTTTTTTTACAAAAAATAATAACCTAAAAAAAATAAAAAAAAAGTTGGTAAAAATTGATTTTCGACTTAAATATCTTTTCAAAAATTTGAGATTATGGCTTCTAACTAATTTTAGCTTATAAGAAATATTGTTTTCAACATAAGGACAAATTTTGAGAAAAATCGAATTGACAGTTTTTTTACAAAAAATAAAAACCTAAACAAAAAAATTAATAAAAGTTGGTAAAAATTGATTTTCGGCTCAAATAGCTTTTCAAAAATTAAAAATATTGGCTTCAAACTTATTTTATTTCACAGAAAATATTGTTTTTTATATTCAATAATTTTTTTATAAAAATCCAACAGTCCGTTTTTTCATAAAAAAAAATAAAATCTACAAAAAATAGAACGCAAATTTGGTAAGAATTGATACATTTAGACAAACTTTTAAGCAAGACAAATCGATAGACGGGATGGGAAGTTATCAGTGTGGGTCGCATCCCAGCCTCTTTTAATTTTTATTTTTATTTTGATTTCAATAACATTCTGAAATAGTTGAGAAAAATCGAATTGGCATTTTTTTTACAAAAAATAAAAACCTACAAAAAAATGAACAAAAGTTGGTAAAAATTGATTTCCGATTTAAATATCTTTTCAAAACTTTGAGATATTGGCTTTAAAATACTTTTATGTTTAAAAAAATATTGTTGTCAATATACCATAAAATTTTGAGAAAAAACGAATTGATAGTTTTTTTTACAAAAAATAAAAACTTAAAAGAAAATTTAACGAAAGTTGGTAAAAATTGATTTTCGACTCAAATATCTTTTTAAAAATTTAAGATATAGGCTTCAAATTAATTTTAATTAATAAAAAAGAGGCTGGGATGCGACCCACGCTGATAACTTCCCATCCCGTCTGTCGATTTGTCTTGCTTAAAAGTTTGTCTATATGTATCAATTTTTACCAAATTTGCGTACTATTTTGTGTAGATTTTATTTTTTTATGAAAAAACGGACTGTTAAATTTTTATTAAAAAAAATTACTGAATATCAGAAACAATATTTTCTGTGAAATAAAATAAGTTTGAAGCCAATATTTGTACTTTTTGAAAAGCTGTTTGAGTCGAAAGTAAATTTTTACCAAGTTTTAGTATTGTTTTTTTTAGGTTTATTTTTTGTACAAAACCTGTCAATTAGATTTTTCTCAAAATTTTACTGAATGTTGACAACAATATCTCAAAGTTTCAAAAAGATATTTGAGTCGAAAAACAATTTTTACCAACTTTTATTAATTTTTTTGTTTAGGTTTTTATTTTTTGTAAAAAAAACTGTCAATTCGATTTTTCTCAAAATTTTATCGAATGTTGAAATAAATATTTCTTATAAGTTAAATTTTTGAAAAGATATTTGAGTCGAAAATCAATTTTTACCAACTTTTTTTAATTTTTTTTTTTCGGTTTTTAATTTTTTGTAAAAAACCTGTCAATTCGATTTATTTCAAAATTTTACTGAATGTTGACAACAATATTTTTGAAAGATAAAAGTAGTTTAAAGCCAACAACTCAAAGTTTTGAAAAGATATTTGAGTCGAAAATCAATTTTTACCAACTTTTATTAATTTTTTATTTGGTTTTTATTTTTTGTAAAAAAAACTGTCAATTCGATTTTTCTCAAAATTTTATCAGATGTCAAAAACATTATTCTTCGTTGCACAAAATTGTTTTGGAGATGAAATCATATTTTAGTCGTAAAATTTTCGAGGTGACAAATTTTTTTTTTCAGTTTTTTTGATTTATAAAAAAAACCGTTATCTCGATTTTTTTCCAAAAATATAATTGTTTTGTATCACCTTACAGTATATAATATAAAATTTAGTTCAAGTCTTACGCGTCATTGGTTCATGAGATATTTAGGTTTAACCAAAATTTTCACCTTTTTTTTAAACTGCTATGGTAAAAAAACCACCCACGCAATTTTCTTGAGAGCCCTTTCTGCATCTTTCTGCCTTATTATCTGTATAACAAAATTTATTTGAAGTCGATATCTCTTCTGGTTCTTGAGCTATGGACGACGAAAAAAACGTCGCGAACGTACGGACGTACGGACGTACGGACGTACAGACGTACGGACGTACGTACACACGCACGCACAGACATCTTTCTAAAAATCTTTTATTTCGACTCTAGGGACCTTGAAACGTCGAGAAATGTCAAAATTTTCAATTTGTCAAATCGGACCCAATACAATAACTTCCTATGGGAAGTTAAAAATATTGTTTTCAACATTTAATGATGTTTTTTTTTTTTTTTAAATATAACATTACGTTTCTTCATAAAAAATTAAAATCTACAAAAAAATAGTACGCAAAATTGGTAAAAATTGATGTTCGGTTCTCGATATCTTGTGAATAATAGAATACATTGACTTTAAATTTATTTAATTCATCCAATTTGTATTTGTTTAAATTAAAAATAAAAACTTTCAAGAAATGCTACTAAAATTGTTAAAAATTGGTTAACGACTAAAAATCTCATTAACGAAAACAGATTTTTAAATCAGTCTATTTCATCATATGCAAAATATTATTGGTTATTTTTAAATAAATAGAATAATTTGACTGATAACTTTTTGGGATGGGAAGTTATCAGTGTGGGTCGCATCCCAGCCCCTTTTTTATGTGCATTCTTAAATTAGCTTGATCCAGATTTAAAGGGAGGTGCAGTTCCAGTTTATTTTTTGATTATATTAATTGGTTTTTTGCTAGCACCCCCCTTTTTAACTTAAAAAATAAAATCAAAAATGTCCGCTATAAATTGTATTCAAAAGTACCTACATGTCTTCAAAAGCAGGAGTTAAAGACTTTTGAAAAAGATTTCTTCTGTCAGATTATTTGTTGTACAAACAAATCGTCAAAATATTAAAAGTAATTTGGTTAAGTGATATCATGTGTTGATGTTGAAATTATAGCTGGTCCTAAATTTTGTAAAATTTATTTTCCATTACTGACCAAATCAATGCAATTAGCTCAATACCAAAATGTGCATCTTTTATTGTTTCCAACCTAAAAAATTTCTCTTCTCTTACACAATGTTTTGAAGTGAAATTATGATTGGAAATCCAATTAAAAATTTTTAATTTTTTGTTGATGTTCCATATATCCGCACTAACATTAATTTCCAATAACCAGCATCTATGTATATTGCACAATTTTTTCGATTCACTCATCATTCAAACATCTTTCCGCACGAAACTTCCAAACGGAAACAATGAAATAAATGTAGCGTTACGAACAATAAAATCAGTCAACACATCATCATACACATTTTAGCTTGGTGATGTTAAATATAATATCAATACTCTTTATCCATGATGTTACTCGTAAAACAGAAAATAGAGCGTGTCATACAAACAGGGTGCCCCATAAGTAATGGTCCAAACTGAATTTTTTAACTCCACTATATCGCATACAAATGTTATTCGAGTAACGACTATTTTAATGAAATTTTGAAAAACATTAGCTTTTGAATCAGTTTCTCATTGATTACGATATGTATTTGTTATTACTCTTTTTGACATTTCTAAATAACTTATCGTCAGGAAAAATAACTTTTAGTAAAAAAAGATCTGAAGGGCTTTAGTTATCTTGGTTCAAACTAATAAATACCTTGAGATTTAAATCAAATTCCATTTTGCATTTCAATCTTTAAAGTAGTATGCTGACCTTTCACCATATTCAGTTTGGGCCAATACTTATGGGATACCCTGTATACAATATAAAATATGCCATACCCCTGCACTATATACAATATGAACATCATCATACATCTCTAACTCAAATATCCCAGCTAGAAGTAGAAGAATAAAGTTACAAGTTACATCCAACTTAATAGACTGGAACCCCATTTCGATTCTTATTTTTATCCCTGCTTAACCCTAAAGTTGTCGTGTGTTGTATCCCTATTTATGTATGTGTATAATAGGAAGAAGTTTATGTTTGATTGTGTATAAGGACATACAAATAAAAAAAGTTACTTCGCTTCCACTATTCGAATTATTTTTCACATATAGAATTTATTGCCCTTATTTTTGTAGTTTATTTATCGTGGGAATGATTCTGAGGAAATGGTTATCAAAAAAGGTTATCATTGTCTTGCAGAGAAAATAAGGATAACATATATCAGACGGACTCTAATTGAGTATCTTGTTAGATTACTATTTTCGGTTCCAATATGCTTTACAAATTAGGAAAATAATTAAAAGAATTTCTTTGATCTTTAAATTTAACGAATTTTTTGGGACTTTATGAAACAATGTAACTAGTTAACCATTTTATGGTGATATATCGACCTTTATACATATATCCTTAAACTATCCCTAGAGTTGACATTTTGTTTTGTAAAGGTTCTGTAGAATGCCTTATCTTATGTCCTTAATAAATTGTTTGTGTTATTAATAAAGGCAATTCCATTCGAATGGCTGACCTTCTAACAAAACCCAGTCCTTATTATTATCTTAAGATACTACCTACATATGTATGTTCATCCTTTGCGGAATAGAACAAAAATTGTCTGTCGTTTCATCAGTGGTTAAATTAGACAATTACACCACATCACACCACACTCTTAAAACAATTAAATCAACCCTATAAGGTCTTTAGGGCCATCATCAAGCATCTTAATATTATTTATAGGTACTTATGTACATCAATTAAGCCTCTTATTTTTGGGGGGAAAATATAATTTCCTAAGAAACAAGTGAAACATTATGTCAAGCATCATCGAATGATAAAGCTTGATGCTTGGCCTTGGCCTTATGTTTCCTTTTTCCAGAGAAATAAAACTAAGAAAATAAACAAAAGTCCCATCTGATGTCGAAATTGTAAGGGCAGTATCGTTTGGGAAAGTTCTTATAATTATTGTCAAGGTAAAGGGATGTATCATGAAATTTGTATTTCGTACAATTTTTAATCTTTGTAATTTGTTGACTGCAAAGGGTTTACAAAATATGAAAATTTACATTTTAAGGAATACAAGATTTTGTCTTTTAAAGAATCTTCCAAACAAATATTTCATTTTGGCAGCTGTCACTTTAAAAACTATAATTTTTTCAAAAGTACAAACAGCATTATTGCTAAAAATGTAACGATAAAACGTATCCACTGCGAAAAGATGGTTATTTTAAAGCTAGAGTTTGCAAAACTAAAATATTTTTGGATTATGGCAAAGCGTCTTTCCTGCCAACAACATTGAAACTAGAGACAAAATTAATGATGGGAACAAGTGTGTAAACAGTGGAAACAGTGTGCAATATGCGTCACTCAATAAGAACTAAGAATATTACTGATGAAGCCCTCCTAAGTAGTGTGAACGAAAAAACGGTCTTTTGACATTTCACCATATTTTGTGTATAGTCCTAGGTCTTATAGATTATTTAATTTGGGTAAACATAAAAACTCAAGTGGTCAAAAACCAGCAACGTTCTTCATTCAAAACAATTTTGTACAGGGTTTTCAACAGGGACGCTACAAAAGTAGAGTGACAGGGACACTAAACGATGCCATATTTCTTGCCGCTCTTTTGACATTTCTCTTCAGTAAGGTTTGTCATTACATGATAGAAAGATAAACGAGCCAACAAAGAGTCGAAATTATTAAAATTTATTTCCGAAATTCGTAGTCAGTGGCCTGAACGTTAAGAGCGCTACGTCCAATTTATGGTCGTCATAATCATCCTAGCAGATCAACCATTGAGCGTCTAATGGGAAAATTTGAATCAACAGGCACAGTACAAAATGTTCCCGTGTCAGTGAGATAAAAAAGTGCCCGTAGTGTCGAGAATATTGCTGCCGCTGAGGCAGATTGCAGTTGCAGAAAGCCTAAATGTGTCTCTCACACGTCGTTCTCAAGCGTTGGGCATCTCCTTGACGTCGTTGTGGCAAATTTTGAGATAAGATCTTGGCCTATATCCTTACAAGATTAAATTGACGCAAGAACTGAAGCCGCTTGACCACCAGAAGCGTCGTATGTTCGTGAATTGGGCTGAGCAACAACTTGAAAATGATTCGGATTTTCATCGAAAAATCATCTTCAGCGATGAGGATGATCAATGGGGATCGGTACCGTTCAATGACAACCGAATATTTTGGGCCCCAATTGGATGATATAGACTTGGAGGACATGTGGTTCCAACAAGACGGCGTTGCGGTGCGGCGCCACAATCCACACAGCGAATGTCACAATCAATTTATTGGAAACCAAGTTTGGAGAACGAGCTATCTCACGAAATGTTTCAGTCGCTTGGTCGCCTCAGTCATGTCATTTGACACCGTTAGACTATTTCCTGTGGGGCTACGTCAAGTCCATGGTCTATGCCAACAAGCCAGCGACGATTGATGAACTTCGTACGGATATCGAACGTGAAATTGCCGATTTATGCTTGAAAACCGTCGAAAATTGGGTTCAGCGTCTGGACTTCTGCAAGCGTGCCTGTGGTGGCCATGCAAAAGAAGTCGAATTTATACATAATGACATCAAACGTAATTTCACAGGAATACAAAATTTCATTGATATCCAAAACCATTTTTGTTTTATTTAAAAAAAAAACTTTTGTAGCGCTCTTATTGAAAAACCCGATACCTATATAAAAATCGTATTCAGTGATGAATTCTATAGAGGGTACGCTTCAGAATTATCACATTGGGGGTTCAGAAAACCCAAAAATAATTATTGGAAATCCCTTTAATTCCTCAACCTATTACTATTTGGTTTGTGTGTCTGGAATTGAAAAATATTATTTTTGACAATGGTAACGTACCGCACAAGCAACAAAAGAATCGCAATTTTCTTCACAGCTGTCAACCAGGATAATGTGATTTAGCACCTTTAATTTTGTTATTTTGAGACACGTAAAAAATAAAGTCCATCCCAATGCTCCACAATCGATTCCAGACCTTCAAGATGCAATATATGAAGTCAAAGAGAGCATAAATCAGTAAATGTGTGAATTGGTCTTAGAACATTGCATGAAGAGAATATAGGAGCATTTGATAGAGTTTGATATCAAGCTCTCTTATCGAAAATGCGTGCATTTGGTTTTGTTTAATCTTTTCTTTTTTGGGTTAGAAATAACCTCTCGGACCGTTTTTCCACAAAATAAACGATGATATTCCTCACGGCTCCGTTTCTTATTTTTATAAATGATCTTTTGTCTGAAACTTTTAACTCATTACAAACCACTTGTTGGGAAGTGATCACTTATTCGACTTGAAGATTTTACCCCTTCTGATATGGCTATAATTTAAAAAGCTTTTATTCGTCTAAAACTCGAGTGTGATTCTCATATTTGGGCTGGTGCTCCAAAAACGTATTTGAGTCTTTTGGATATAATTGAAAAGAGAGCTCTAAAAATGATAGGAGATCGTTCTCTTACCGAGACACCTGTTGAACACAACTGCAAGGTATATGATTGTTTTATCGCTATTTTCACAAACAGTGCTCTAATAAAATAACAAGTTGCAAGAGTAATACCCGTAGTTCTAGAAATAATCATCAGTCTATCCTTGAGCTCAATTTCGGAAGTGTTGCAAAATACACAGATTCTTTCTTTAGCCGCACCACATGAATGTGGAATATTTTACCAGACTCAATATTCCTTACTCCTTAAAATGTGCAGACATTCAAAACCAATATGTATAAGTTTTTCTTTCTAGTCCTATCCTTCTTTCCTAATTGATCGCACTGTGTCTAATCATTATAAGGGTATTTATAACCCCTTTAAAAGCCAAAATAAACAATATTGTTTTAATAAAAACAACATTTTATTAATTTCTTAAAAGAAATTTGTGCGTTAATAACAAATTGACTAAATTAAACTTTTACATTTTATTTTATTTCATAAAATTATAAAACTCTATGTCTACCAAAACCAAAGTATGTAAATATGGCTATCATGAATATATTCAAAAAACATCTCATCTTCGCCACACTTTACACCGATTCACTGCAATTGCTTGTTACGTACAATCAAATATATTTATATATTTTGAAATGCAGTTTCGATGTTAAATTTTTATGCATTATTACAGTAATGTATTTTTAATGTTTATATAATTGCGCTATGACTGTTCTCCTCTCTGTGATATACTTGCAAGTTGCAATCTACAATTACGTCAGTTTATTAGATATATTATATGGAACGGGTATCTACAAACCTACCCCCATAAAAAGGAAGAGTATAGTCACATAAATAATATTAACAACTGTCTGTCTGTTATGTCTAAGGATAACATTATAATTTAAATGAGAATAATTGATATAATAATTAAGGTTGTATATTAGAATGAATAGCATGTCGTCTATGATGGTAATAATAAGCAAAAGCTTCTAATGTTACGAACGATGATAATTGGCTAAAAAAGGCATAAATAAATTAAGACGTAGATAATCAAATTTATGAAATTATATTTTATTGAAGTACAGAAGTAATGATTAACAGTTGTTTCCTAAAATTCAAATCCAAATAAATTATTATAACTCAGGGCAAAACAACGAATAATAATTAAATTATTTTGTTTGCAAATATTTCTTAAACATTTTGAAAATTTAAGTCAGCAAAACTACAGAAATAAAATGCACGACTGGGTCACACGAATTTGGTCCTGTATGCAAAGAGTCTGTTTAAAGTATCTACCTATATTAAATTTAAAAATATACCTGTTAAATAAGTTTATCTTCAAAGACAATAATGCCATTTGATTTGATTTGTCAAAAAAACAGCGTGATTCATCCCAAGACACAACTCATCCTAGGACAACTCATCCCGGAAATGAAAAATACTTGTAAGCATACTTAACGAAAACAATTGTTTGTGTATTCAACTAGTTCGTCCAAAGCTTTGGATAGCTTTATTTTAATTTAATATTAGAAGAACCAGGATGGAAAATAAATTATCTGAAGATAAGAAAGAGGAAGAACATGTATGTTTAAATTGTAAAGCGATCGCGTATTGGTTGTGTAGTTAGGTAGGTGTCTAAAACGAATAAAGAACAGTTCATTGGCGTCCTCAGCTTTATGCAGATAGATAGATAAAGACATGTTTATGATGATAATGAATGAATGTTATTAGTGATAGAAGATGCTTACAATCCATTCACATTCCTTTTTTCCTACAAGTTTTCAGCACAAACATGGAGTTATTACGTTCAGTTTATTTTTTTCGTTAAAGTTTAAAAGAAACAAGCATATGAACAAGTAGAAGAAATTGCTATTCATGTGTTGTTTACAGTCAGGCTCTTGTGCGTTTTGGATTTAAGTTATGAAGTGACACGTAAGCAATAGTTGTACAGGTTGTACGTAACACCTATACAGGTATAATGTGTATAATATATACGTTGAAAAAGTGATTCTAATAGAAACTACATATACTCTTTCTGGCCCGTACTAGTACTAGTACTAGTACTAATGCATGAAAATCCTAACCTCAAAAAAATCACCCATTTGCAAGCGTTGCTCGTTAGTAAGCCTATTCATGATGAAATGTCAAAGCATACTGAGCATCTTTCTCTTTGACACCATGTCTGAAATCCCGCGTGATCTGTCAAATACTAATGCATGAAAATCCTAACCTCAAAAAAATCACCCGATAGTTATAAAAATATATAAATACAGGGTGCGCCAGAGAAACTTACTTATTTGAAAAAATTCCCGCGCGGTGAGTTGGGCGGGTAGAGGGGCAAGAGGGGCGCATCTGGAGGGGGAAGTTCCCAAGTTTGTTTCTTCCTCCAGTCAGTTGCCATCATGCTCTGGTCTAGAGAGCAGCGGGCCTTCGCAGTTGAGAGCTTCTTTTCTAACGGTCGCTTACTTGTTGCTACGCAACGTGCCTTCCGCGCTCGCTTTGAAATTCCTCCTCACAGACTCGTTCCTGGCCGTAATTCGATTCTGTCGTGGGTTAACTCATTTCGGGAGTGTGGAAGTGTCGCTAAACCCAGAAATGGACTTCAACGGACCATCAGAACTCCGGAAAATATCGAAAGAGTGAGGCAGTCAGTTGTGCGTTCTCCCCGGCGTTCGGCTCGCAAACACGCAGCTGCTATGTGAATTTCTGACACCATTGTTCAACGAATTCTCCATAAAGACCTAAAATTTCATCCCTATAAATTGGCTGTTGTGCAAGAATTAACTGAACGCGATTTTGTTGCCCGTCAAAATGCATGTGAAATGCTGATTGAAAACCTGCCTGAAGACGCGGTCGTTTTTTTTTTTTCAGTGACGAGGCCCACTTCCACATTTCCGGCTGCGTCAACAAGCAAAACATGACCACGGACCATAGCACACCTCAAGAACAACATTCGCGACGCCATTGCCAACATACCGATTGATATGCTGCGAAGAGTGGATACGAATTTCAAAAATCGACTTCATCAGTGTATGCGCAATGGAGGTCGCCATTTATCCGATGCCATTTTTAAGACTGCATAAAAAAAAAATTGGGATATTGTATTCTCAAATAAAAAAATTTAAAACAATAACTGAAGTACTTTTTTTTTATTGACCTTTCAAATAAGTAAGTTTCTCTGGCGCACCCTGTATGTACCAAATGCATTACTTTGAATAACAGATAGGTATGTAATTAAAATTTTGTCAAAATAATGCGCTCTTTCGGGCTCATGTACAGTTAAAATAATTTAAAAACAAAACTATTTTAGGATTCAAAATTTTACCTGCAAAATAAGTTTGTCTTAAAAAATTTAAATGCCATTTTATAAATCAAAAAACCTTGATTTTCAATTTTTTTTTTGAAAATCGTTAGAGCGTTTTTTTTTTTTAAATTAATTTTTCAATTTTGTTCTAAAAATATTTTTGGTATGCAGTTGTTTAGTGATTGTAAATATACGCTCTACATTTCAATTTCGTAAAAAAATGTTGACCCGTTTTTGAGATATAGAATTTTGAAAAAAAAATTTTAATATTTTTTTTAAAAATCCAAACAAACAAAAATGTCACATTTGATAATAAAATATTGATAAGGCAATATAAGAGCTCGTTCAAAAAAAATTATTAAAATCGGTTTATAAGTTTCTGAGAAAATTAAAAAACAAAATAACGGTTCTTTGAGCGGTACCTTTCCGGAGCAATACAAAACTATATATTTCTCATTTAAAATAAGCCAAGTTAAAAAATAAAATTTTGGAGAAAATTTAAAAAAAAAACTATCGGTTTGTTTTTAAGAAAATTCGAATTATCGTCTTTTGACCAAAAAAAAATGTATGGGGGCCACTGTTAGTTTTTATATTAAAAAAAATGAAAAAAAAAAACGCCTAACGCGAATCTGCTCAAAACCTTAACTTCCAAGTATAACCTTAATCGACTTTAGTCGCTGTAGGCAAAAAAAACGGACTCGTGGAAATTAACAATTCTAAATTTTACCACACTAGTATCGAAATGTACTTTAACGCTCAATTCGCACATCTCACTTAATCAAGAATAAATAAGGTACTCGAGATAATTACTAATTACTGCTGGAACACAATACAAAATCGGAGCCGGAGTCATAACTGAAATCGGAAAATCTGTCACAAGTTGTCGTACGTTTCACAAAAAGTACGCACACTATGTGTCGTACGGCTTTTTGATGTTATTTGGTATATTTGCAGTTTACAACCACATCAAATTTCTCAAAAAATATTTTTTTGTTCACTTTTATTTCCTATTTAAATATTTTTTCCACTTTTTTATTGAAAAACTATTAAACAAAATATAATCACCAAGTTATTCACTTCAAAAATGGAAACGTCACATGTGTCGTACGTCAAAGTTAAAAGTTGGTCAACTCTTCCGACTCCGGCTGCGGCTCCGATTCCAGTTGCGTCGCGTTGTGTTTGTAAATTTGCATTTGCGTACATTGAATACTTTGACAGCTATTTCAGTTACGACTCCGACTCCGGCTCCGACAGCAGTTAGTCCAGCATATTTCCACACTTCGCAAAAAAAAAAAAAATACTAGGTATAGAATTCAATTTTTTTTTCAATCAGGAAATCCTTTGCTGAGTTAGGCTGCATGAATTAAATATTTTTTGAGTTTAAAGTTTTGGGTTAATAGCGACTTAGGCTATGTGGGTTTGACTTTTTGGAGATACTAGCGACTTGAGCTATGTGGGTTTAAAATTTATGGGATATTGTGAGTTGGGCTATATGGGTTTAACGTTTTTGGGGTATATAAATAGCTTTCGAGTTTGGATTTTGTAGGGTCAATTAATTTTGGTTTTTATTTTTGGGATTTATTAGATTGTACAGTTTGAATATCGCGGTTTTACGGTTTAAATTTTTTCATGGGATGGGGCCCTCGTTTCCACGGGGCTGCAGTCCCCCCTATTAATCCGGGCCTGAGGTCGACTGTATTTACGCGAATTATTCTAAAGCTTTTGGATAGCTTTCTTATGATATCATCATATTTAAGTTTAAGGCAATGAAACTTCATCTCAGTTTATTACATTAATTCCATCTTATCTTCAAAATAGCTCATATTAAGATACGTTCAGAAGTTCTTCTCTAACCGTTTCATTGTAAAATTTGGAGTTCCCCAGGGTAGTCATTTAGGACCTCTACTCTTTATCTTAGCTATCAAAGATGTACCCCTTTATGTACGATACAGTTGCACTTTAATCTATGCGGATGATATGAAAATCTTTAAGAGCATAAGATCTATAAATGATCGATTACAACTCCAAGAGGATATTAACAGTTTTGTTATTTGGTGCAAAAAGAATGGTCCCTAATCCAATTAAATGACAGGAAATAATTGTCTCTAAAAAACGTACTTCTAGTTTGGTTGATTATAAAATATCGCAGCACTCTATACATCGCGTTCATAGGTCTTAAAACCTTTTTAATTCTAATCTCGATTTCACGATTTGTTAAACGTTGGTCTAAAGAAAGTCAGGATCCCTTTGTTAATCTCGCTCTATATAACACTTTGGTCCGCCTTCATCTTGAGTACACATCCCAGGTATGGGCTCCTTTTTACGGTATCCACAAGAATAGGATAGAATCTGTTCAACTCAACTTCATACATTTCGCCTAAAAGGGCTACCATGGTCTGATCCTTATAAGCTCCTTCCTTATGAACATAGAATAAGGCTTCTTCAAATGCAGCTTCTATCACCTCTGTAAAACTGTGAGCACCATTTAAGTTTTTATTAGATTTTCATCAAGTTCCAACATTTTGACAGTTTAGCTGAAATTAGGAGTAAAAACTATGAAAACTACATTTTAGTTTTCATACTTTCATAGCCATTCCATGAAAATTAAAGTTATCCATTTTCATCAAAGGACGTGTACTGTGGTGTATGCGTAACTTGTTTTTGAACATAAAACAAATTATTGAAGAGTTAAAACAAGTATTTTTAATAGGTATAAAGGGATCCTTTAAAATTATTTACGGATGGTCATCTCTTTTTACGCATAAGCACCTTTGTTAACACAATTTCTGCGAAAAGTCTTACCAACCATTCTAATTGGTGTTGATACATAAAGTCGTCTATACCTCTAATATCGACCATTTGTGCTTGCTCAAGCATATCAAGCTTATAATTGGTCTCTATAAACACTAATCCTTTTTTTATCTTTTTTTCTAATAAAAACCTCCGCAGTTCTGATTAGAACTTTTTGCCTTGTTGTCTTTGGCTACTTTATAAAAGAACAAAGTTTCATACAAAAAAAACAACCAATATTTAAAAAAAGCTTTTATGAAAGAAGTGTAATCCTAAAAAATATCTAAAAATAATCACGATATCTCGTCCTAAAACGTGGCAAGAAAATACAAACATCACTTGACTTTAACAAAATGACCATGAAAATATATTTTTTTTAGAATACTCTTGACATAAACGAACACAAAATTTTGCACTTATTAAGAGCAAACATCATTGAAAATAAGATTCTCTCATAGAACTGACACAGTGTAAAGGACATCAACGATGACACATAAGTTTTGACTGACAAAGGGAATTATTTCTTTTTTCATTTTTCAACCCTCAAAATTAATCCATCACGATGCAAAAAGTTGCCCTAATCAATTCTTATTCTATGTATGGGGTTATAAAATTAATCTAACCGCAAAGACTGTCCTCAGAAAACTAAACTCAAAAACTCTCTCTCTGTCAAAAATATTATCAAAGTTAAGAAAAATAAAAAGCTAAACTTTTCACTATAACAAACTACAGACAGTTGAGGAGCGTAACAAAAAGAATAATTTTGGATTCTGCGCTTTTTAACGATGCGGTAAAAACTTTAATTTTAAATAATTCGTAGGGTTTTTTAAGAATTTAAGGGGAAAGTTTTGTTTGGTTTTAGAACCGGTTGTGCTGAGAGAATAAAAGTTATTTTATTTAGACTGAAGCATCCAGGATGATGGTATACTTTATTTGTGCGAAGAAAATTTTATGAAATAATTATTTGTGTACAAAAATTTTGCATTCCAATCGCATGAAACAAAAATTTCCTTTGAATATGTAAGGAATGAACAGTAAATACGAAAAACTTATTTATAAAATGCAGATACATATATATTAAAATAAAAAAAAGTTTTATTAAAAACCAATGTATAATTATACCATATTAAGTAATAATCAATGGAAAACATAAAAAGAAGCTGGGATGAGACCCACAATGTATATGTATCAATTTTTACCAAATTTGCGTACTATTTTTTGTAGATTTTATTTTTTTATAAAAAAACGGACAATAAAACAATATTTTCTGTGAAATAAAATAAGTTTGAAGCCAATATTTGTAATCTTTGAAAAAGCTATTTGAGTCGAAAGTAAATTTTTACAAGTTTTAGTATTGTTTTTTTTTTTAAGGTTTTTATTTTTTGTAAAAAAAACTATTAATTCGATTTTTCTCAAAATTTTACAGAATGTTGAAAACAATATTTCTTAAAAGATAAAATTAGTTTGAAGCCAATGTCTCAAATTTTTGAAAAGATATTTACGTCGAAAAACAATTTTTACCAACTTTTATAAATGTTTTTTAGGTTTTTATTTTTTGTAAAAAAACTGTCAATTCTATTTATTTTAAAATTTTTCTAAATGTTGACAACAATATTTTTTAAAAGATAAAAGTATTTTAAAGCCAATATCTTAAAGATTTGAAACGATATTTGAGTCGAAACCAATTTTTACCAACTATTAAACATTTTTTTTTTAACTGTCAATTCGGTTTTTCTCAACATTTTTTAGAATGTTGAAAACAATATTTCTTATAAGATTAAATGAGTTTGAAGCCTGAATTCCAAGTTTTTGAAAAGATATTTGAGTCGAAATTCAATTTTTACCAACTTTGAGTAGGTAATGTTTTTTATAGGTTTTTATTTTTTATAAAAAAAACTGTCAATTAGATTTTTTCAAAATTTTATCAGATGTCAAAAATATTATTCTTCGTTGCCCAAAATTGTTTTGGAGATGAAATCATATTTTAGTCGAAAAATTTTCGAGGTGACAAATTTTTGTTTTCAGTTTTTTTTTGATTTATAAAAAAACCGTTAATTGGATTTTTTTCCAAAATATACTTCTTTTGTATCACGTTACAATATATAATATAAAATTTAATTCAAGTCTCTAGCGTCATTGGTTCATGAGATATTTAGGCCTAAGCCAAACTGTTCACCTTTTTTTTAACTAAAATAAATAAATTAGGTGGCGCAACAGTCCATGAAGAACCAGGGCCTAGTGACTTACAACTCTCAACCATCCCTGTGTGCGAGTAATGTTGTCAGAGATGAAAGGGACCTAAAGTTTATATGCCGTGCCGAATCCGAACGGCTAATTTGAGAAAGCACTTTTCATGAGAAGAATTACTCTTGGAGAATTTGTCAATTCCTCGCAAGAAGCAGTACCCGTGAATAAAGTTAGGTGGCACAGGCAGGGATTGAACCCAAGACCCCTTGCATGACAGTCCAACGCACTAACCATCACGCTACGGACGTACGAAGGTACGTACACACGCACGCACAGACATCTTTCTAAAAATCTTTTATTTCGACTCTAGGGACCTTGAAACGTCGAGAAATGTCAAAATTTTCAATTTGAGAAATCGGACCCATTACAATTACTTCCTAATGGAAAGTTAATAAAGGGTAATTTTTTAAAAGCTATAAGAAAGCTTAAAAAAAACACATACAATTCAGAAAAATGCATGAAATCTGTATTTGAATCGATAGTACGGTAATATAATTTAATGTTTGAAATTTATTTCATGCAAATGTTAACCTTGACTGCTCTTTCCAACATTTCGGACATCAGCTTTAACATAGCCCCACAAAAAATAGTCTTAAGGCCAATTGACCGGTCCCGAACGTGAAATTAAATGTTCACCGAACTCACCTCTCAATAAGTCCATTGTTGCGCGTGTGGTGTGGCATGTGGCACCGTCTTGTTGAAACCACATGTCATGCAAGTCAAGCTCTTGCATTTTGGGCAAAAAAAAGTTGGATATCATCTCAGGGTAGCGCTTACTATTCACAGTTACGTTACGATTCGCATCATCTTTGAAGAAGTATGGTCCAATGATTCCACCAGCCCATAAACCGCACTGAACTGTGACTTTTTCTGGATGCAAAGGCTGATATTCAATCCAAAATCAAAAATTCTGCTTATTTACGTACCCATTGAGACAAATATGAGCTTCTTCGCTGAACACAATTTTTCGTTAAAAAAGTGGATCTTCGGTCAACTTTCCAAGAGCCCACTCACCAAAAATTTTACGTTGCAGTAGGTCTTTCGGCTTCAGCTTCGGAAAATTGTCCACGTCGTCGTGTAGTAATAGAGGCCCAATTGCTGCGAACGGCGACGAATCGGTAATTGATGGTCATCATTAACACTGGCCGATACAGCTGCTCTATATTTTCAGTTCGCCCTCTACGTAAGCGTTTGGGTGTTTTAATGTCCAACAATGTAAATTTGGTGCGAAATTCAGTCACAGTAGCCCGAATAGCCACTTCAGTGGGTTGATTAAACTGACCATAAAATGGAAGAAGCGCGCGATGAACTTTCTTAACAGATTAATTTGCAAGCGTTGCTCGTTGCAGTGAAACAAAACACAAAACATGTGTCAGCTGTTTAAAACCAGTGTTACCAAAAAGATAATTATAGCTAAAAAATCACCCTATATAAGCAAAATGGCGATATCCTTTTTATGAAATCATCCATAACCAATTCCCATAATTATCTATAGTCATCGATAACTTTACGAATTCCATCTTTAGGATCTTATATCGAAAAGTGAAGCGTTAGCATTTTTGCCAGTTGAGATCAATACTTCGTAAAGTAGCACTGTCACTAAACTTTTTATCAACAATATCGTCCAATGGAAGTGCAATCAGTTCACCGTAAAAGTTTTATTAGCCTGAGTTTTGAATAAGTAAGTTCCAATCAAATCGCCATGTGAGCCCAAAAACCAACACCAAACAGTAAGACGTTGAAGAAGGTGAGCTTTCTTCAAGGACCCAATCACCGAAGTAAAGGGGTTTTCAATCGGCGCGGGTAGATTTAGGCGCCCCGTGGCGGCCATTTTGTTTTTTAGACATCTGTCAAATCTTTTGGTTATTATTCAGTTACTTATGCCAAGCCATCACGGCAAGTTACACGATTGAACAGAACGTTCAAATGATAAAACTTTTTTATCAAAATGAGTGTTCATTAACCCAAACGTTGCGCGCATTGCGCCCATTTTACGGTAGACGTGGTGGCCCTTTACAGTTGACTTTTCAACGTTTGGTTTCCAGATTTAAGACGACCGGTTCAGTTAACAATCAGCCAACATCCGTACGTACAAGGAACGCAAGATCGACCGAGAACATAGCCTCGGTCCGTGAAAGTGTACAGCAGAACCCGAGGCAGTCTATTCCTCCCCGTGCACAAGAACACGGCCTTTCGCAGACTTTAACTTGGCGAATTTTTCGTCGGGACTTGCGCCTAAACCCGTACAACCTTTGTTCGCTGGCTGGGCTTCGAATCGTTGGGAAGAGGGCCCCAATTTTGGCCAAAAAATCATCTTTAGT
This sequence comes from Eupeodes latifasciatus, assembly GCA_920104205.1. NCBI lineage: Eukaryota > Metazoa > Arthropoda > Insecta > Diptera > Syrphidae > Eupeodes > Eupeodes latifasciatus. The sequence goes on along the minus strand of OV049924.1, from coordinate 37,851,947 downwards.
AACGAAGCGCATTTTGGGATGAATGACTGTGTTAAGAAGCAAAATTGCCGTATATGGGACGACACCAACCCATGCGAGGTTCACCAGGTGATAGTGTATCATCAAAAAGTTACCGTTTGGTGTGGTTTTGGACAGGCGTCTCGGCGTAATTGGTCCGTACTTTTTTGAAAACGACTTTAGTGAGGCGGTCATCGTCAACAGCGAGCGCTACATAACGATGATAACTAATTTCTTATGGCCCAAATTGAACCATATGGGCCTAGACGACATGTTGTCCCAGCAGGACGGCGCTACGTGCCACACAGCAATCACCACGAATAACATTTTGCATGAACGATTTGAGCGTAAGATTATTTCTCGCAAGGGTGATGTAAATTGGCCACCAACGTCATGCGATTTGATACCGATAGACTTTTTCCTGTGGGGTTTCTTGAAGTCGCAGGTCTATGCAAATAAACAAGAATCGACCGATGCCCTAAAGGTAAACATAACACTGGCGATCGCTCAAATTCAGCTGGATATATGCGGAAGAGTCATTGAAAATTGGATCACTGGGATCCGTGCCACCGAAAGAAGCTGAGGTGCGCATTTGAATGATGCTAATGTCATATTCCACACTTAATGGCATACATGCGCCTTTCAAATAAAAAATAATTTTTTTAATACTTTTTAATACCTGCCCTCATTGAAAAACCCTTTACAATGTTGCTAGTGATCAACCGGCTTAAGTTCTTCTGTCTATTTAACTGTAATTTATGCTTTATTCAGAAGAAAAACCTGGGCTATAAACACAATCACGGAGTTCAGCAACAATGTCCTTAGTTGTTCTTCATAGCTTCATTTGTTTTTGATTTCTTGCATATCAAAACTATCCCAATAGCTGAATTATAAAATAAATAAATTAGGTGGCGCAACAGTCCGTAAAGAACCAGGGCCTAGTAACTTACAACTCTCAACCATTCCTGTGCGCGAGTAATTGCAGGAATGTGGTACCCGTGGCGTGATGCTTAGAGCGTTGGACTGTCATGCGAAAGGTCTTGGGTTCGATCCCTGCCTGTGACACCTAAAGCTTTTTCACGGGTACTGCCTCTTGCGAGGAATTGACAAATTCTCCAAGAGTAATTCTTGTCATAGAAAGTGCTTTCTCAATAGCTGAATTATGTCCCTCAATTTCACTCAAAAGTTTTTCAGTTTTTCGAACTTTAATCGAATTTTAACAACTTCAGTACGTTGAGTTGGGTGTACAGCTCCGTTCTTGGAAATATCTTAAAATGACGGCTTCATAAATGACAGCTGTGAAATATGGTAAACTCTTTATTTTGAATGTTTGTATGGGACAGATATAAGTTTATTGATTTACTATTTTAATCAAGTTTTCAAAATATTTTAAATTCAATATATAATATTGATTTGTTTATTTATCCCCATTCAATATTAGAAAAGTGTACAAAAATTCCAATTACGTTTATAATTTGCCTATTTATTTCCTCTATATTTGATGTTTATTTTGATTTAAAATTAATTTATGATAATGTCCCTATATTAGATTAAAATTCAAAATTTTTGTTTACTTTTAGTAAGGAATGTGGATTTTATTTATAGTTATGCTATTGTTTGGTTTACATATTTTTAAATTCTAATTTAATTGTATTTAATGTAAATAAAATTGTTCATTTATGGCTTTAAAAAGAGCATCACGGGCAAGTACATAATTTAACTATTTGTAACGAAATCAATTTAATTTAGTTCTTAAACCTACAAATTTTAAGTGAAAAATAAAATTTCAAAATATTAGTATTTTAAAGAAAAAAAAAACTAAATTGTGGTTCAACTAAACACACGCACAGATTGTTAATTGTAAATAAAATAAATAAGTTTTAGAAAATTATCATATTTTTTTTATTATGAAAGAAATATTATTGGCAATTTATCATATGTTGCTTAAGTACTTACTTACTTAAGGTGGCGCTACAGTCGCCTCAACCAACATGCGACTCCAGCCAGGTCGGTCCCTAGCTAGCTGTCTCCAGTTTCGCTAGCCAAGTTGGTTGAGATCCTCTTCCACCTGAGTCGCGGTCTTGGATTCGAAGACCTTCCGGGCTAAAGCGTTGGTGTATATTCGCTCTACATGACCCACCCATCTAAGTCGTTGGACCTTTATTCTTTTAACCAGGTCAGTGTCGCTGTACAGCCGTCGTTGTGTCTTCTCCTCGACTAGCCATCTATGCAGACAGGACCAAAAAGCACATGAAGAATGTTTCTCTTACAGTATCCTAAGTCGCTCTCATCTTTCTTTGATAGGGTCCAAGCGTCAACACCATAAATGAGAACGGGATGATGAGCGCCTTATAGATGGTGACTTAAGATGATTGAAAGAGCACTTTAGTACTTAATTGCCTTCTTAGTCCAAAGAAGTAGGAATTTGCAAGAGTTATTCTCCGTTTGATTTCAGCGCTGGTGTCATTTTTCTGAGTTTATAGCGGTGCCTAGGTAGACAAAGTCTTTAACTACCGCAAAGTTATAGCTGTCCATGGTAACATTTGGTTCAAGACGTTGTTGTTCAATGTCTTTTTTAGATGACAGCATATACTTGGCCTTGCCCTCATTGTCCACTTAGCCTATCTTCTCCGCTTCCATAGCAATGCTTAAAAACTCGTCACTGAAATCACACTTTGATCTTTCAATTATGTCAATATCATGTTAGTAGCTGAGTAATTTGATGGAACATTGTTAACTTCCCATAGGAAGTTATTGTAATGGGTCCGATTTGTCAAATTGAAAATTTTGACATTTCTCGACGTTTCAAGGTACCTAGAGTCGAAATAAAAGATTTTTAGAAAGATGTCTGTGCGTGCGTGTGTACGTACGTCCGTACGTCCGTACGTTCGCGACGTTTTTTTCGTCGTCCATAGCTCAAGAACCAGAAGAGATATCGACTTCAAATAAATTTTGTTATACAGATAATAAGGCAAAAAGATGCAGAAAGGGCTCTCAAGAAAATTGCGTGGGTGGTTTTTTTATCATAGCAGTTTAAAAAAAAGGTGAAAATTTTGGTTAACCCTAAATATCTCATGAACAAATGACGCTAGAGACTTGAATTAAATTTTATATTATATATTGTAACGTGATACAAAACAATTATATTTAAAGGAAAAAAATTCAATTAACGGTTTTTTTTATAAATCAAAAAAACTGAAAAAAAAATGTGTCACTTCGAAAATTTTACGACTAAAATATGATTTCATCTCCAAAACAATTTTGTGCAACGAAGAATAATGTTTTTGACATCTGATAAAATTTTGAGAAAAATCGAATTTACAGTTTTTTTACAAAAAATAATAACCTAAACAAAAATAAAAAAAAAGTTGGTAAAAATTGAGTTTTGACTCAAATATCTTTTCAAGACTTTGAGATATTGGCTTTAAACTACTTTTATCTTTCAAAAAATATTGTTTTCAACATTCAGTCAAATTTTTAAAAAAAATAGAATTGACAGTTTTTTTACAAAAAATTAAAAACCGAAAAAAAAAATTTAACAAAAGTTGGTAAAAATTGATTTTCGACTTAAATATCTTTTCAAAAATTTGAGATTATGGCTTCTAACTAATTTTAACTTATAAGAAATATTGTTTTCAACATTAGGAAAAATTTTGAGAAAAATCGAATTGACAGTTTTTTTCCAAAAAATAAAAACCTAAACAAAAAAATTAATAAAAGTTGGTAAAAATTGATTTTCGGTTCAAATAGCTTTTCAAAAATTAAAAATATTGGCTTCAAACTTTATTTCACAGAAAATATTGGTTTTTATATTCAGTAATTTTTTTATAAAAATCCAACAGTCCGTTTTTTCATAAAAAAAATAAAATCTACAAAAAATAGGACGCAAATTTGGCAAGAATTGATACATTTAGACAAACTTTTAAGCAAGACAAATCGATAGACGGGATGGGAAGTTATCAGTGTGGGTCGCATCCCAGCCTCTTTTTTCACTAGTGTTGACGGTTGAATTTCGCACAATTCATTCTAGATCGATGTTGAAGAAGTAGCATGACAGTGCACCATTTTCGACATCAAATACATCGGTGAGATCTTTTCCGACCTTTATAGAGCATCTAGCATTCTGTTTCGTCATTCTGCACAAACGGATAAGTTTGCCAAAACTAGACACGTTACTCTGTAAAAATCTTCCCTATAGATACTCTCATACGCGGCCTTGAAATCGATAAAGAGATGGTGGGTATCAATTTAAAGCTCCTATGTTTTTTCCAAGATCTGCCTTAATGTAAATATTTGGTCTATGGTGGACTTTCCTGTTCTGAAGCCACATTGATAAAGACCTATCAGGTTGTTGACTAACGGCGTTCAGACGTTCAGACGTTCACATAATACGGAAGAAAGGATCTGATACGTGATTTTCAGGAGACTGATGCCTCTGTAGTTGGCGCAATTCAGATGGTCTCCCTAGCAAGGGGGTCAAACTGACTTCCATGTAGATATAGGGAAAGCTATATGCTTGTCTATAGTCTGGAAGGAAGAAGAGCTTACGTGCACCTCCCCGTGGTGGCCCCTGGGGACAGGTTAGAGAAATCAGTGCAGCTCGATGATGATTGATACTGTTGCAGTTCATAGTTATTGAAAAGGCACAGCTTAAAACTGCTGCTGACTTACTAATATAAATTATAAAAATCCAAGAAATCAGTAAATATACAAATCGACAATTAAGTCGGTATTTCATATAAGATTAAAAGTCTGGAGTGGAAGTAAAAATCATTTTATAAAAAAAATTATGTAATTGTAGATAAAGCTCGGTGGATTGAGTCCCACATGCAATCGGGCGGCCACTTCTAGGGTTATCTTCCCTACATGGCACCACATCAAAGACCTAAATTATCACGCCATTGGAAATATGGTACCACGGGATATGTTACAGCCCCATGGCTAATTCCTTGAACATATATGGGATGGCCTCCTTGTGAGAGTTTAGTTGTGGCTGTGGTTTATCCTATATACATAGGGTATTGGTTTTTCATACCCTAGAAAAATCAATAATTAGGTAGACAAAACCAAGACCAAAGGTTAACAAATTAGTGCATTTGTTAAGTCTTGGTAGCTTAGAAAGAGGAACTCACTCGAAGCATTTTTCCAAAGACGAAGCAAATTTCAAAAACTGAGCGACAAAGCAATGCAAGGGACAGCAAGTTTAAAAGCTTGCCAACAAATTAAGGCTTACTGTCAGGTATTGTTGTTGCGAGTAATTATCTTAAACTGTCTCCCTACCAAGTCATCGCCTGCTACTTTGAATAATTCGGCAGCGATGACGTCAGCTCCAGCAGCTTTGTTGGACTTCAGTTCCGACATAGCTAGCTTCACTTCATCATTCTTTTTTTTCTTAAATTTACGAACCTCGTTCCTGTAGTGACATCCCTCCATCTCCTCTATCACGCGCTTCTAATGCTCCTTTGTTTCCATCTAAGAAGCCGGTGCTCCTCTCTCCTCTTCTGCTCGTAGAGCTCGGGAGCAGCTCTAGTCCATCTGTGCAGCGCCATTTTGTATGTCTGTTGCTTAGCTGCGTGCGCTTGCCGACATTCGTCGTCAAACCAGTGGTTTTGCAGTGGTGGTTTTGTGAAACCTAGCACTTTAAAGGCGCCATCTCTAATGTCTGCATGACAATACTGCCACTAGTTTGCAATGCTTGTTGCAGGCAGCATAGGAATTCTGAAGAGGTTGTTAGAGATTTGAACGGAAGAGGCCATGGTAATCTCTTGAGATTGTAGCCGTCTTATTTCGAATCTTGTCACAGCACATCATTGCTATGAGGTAGTGGTTCGGGTCAATGTTGGCCCCTTTGAAATGTTCGGACATTCTGTATACTCGAGAACTGTAGCGCGTCGATCGCAATGTGGTCAATCTGGTGGACAGTTTATTGATCAGGAGATTTCAATGTCCACTTGTGGATTCAAGATGTGTGAACTGCGTATTAGCTACCAGAACGTCTCGCCCCGCAGCGAAATCGATCAGCCTGAAACCGTTGTCGGAAGTGGTGTCATGCAGGCTGTATCGCTTTTAAATATTAGTCAAATGATGACCTTCAATAGTCCATATTTTGAATGACTCTAAACCATAATTGCGAGAAGAATTATGGGAGAATGTTTGACATGAAAATACCGATTTCAATTCATTGAAACATACCCGTTAGATTTTACACAGAATTTGAAATATTGCCCAAAATCAAAACACGTTTTTCTGTCTCATAAAGTTTTATTCTTTTATTAGAGTTACTTATAGTTGCCAACATTTGCTAGTTTAATTTATTTTAATTTCGAACCAAAAAATTAATTTTAATCACTGAAACCATTTTAATATTAAAACCAATTAAAGGTCATCCAAAAATCTATTTCTCAACAAATATACAAAAATCTAATTGTGAATGTACCTATCTTTTTATTGGGTTTACCATTGCATCCTTAATCTTAATGTATACACATATACATTTATGTCTATACTGTATCCAAAAACAAGATTACTTCTTTTGTTTATATTTTATTAACAAATCCAGTTTCCAATCCAATTCTGTCTCTCACATTTCACAATATATAAATCTTGTCAGTTTCTTTTGAATGCTATGCTCCATAAAGGACTGTCACAGTCTGCTCGAAAACAAATGTACATACATAGACCTACATACATATATAGAATAAGATCAACAAGGATCTAATAGGTATACATGTGTACATATGTTTGTATATTTGTAAGTGGATTTGTGTTAAATCCCATTAAAGTATACCAAACAGGATGTTGAACATTGTCCTTGGCCAGAATATAGGTACCTTCAAAATGAGTTCATATATGGTTGTGGTCAAAGGACCAGTGTGTTGTCGTTGTGTCCTGTGTCGTCGTCTAAGTTGAAAGGTTATCAACTCTAACAACATGCTGTACTTGTATTCTATTTAGTTTGCTATAGAAAGGGTAAGATTTTTCCTTAAATTAAATCCAAACCAAAAAGAGAAAAATTATTTCGTCTTATACTCGTTTAGTTCGCTAACAGAAAATATATGCGGTGAGGTGACAAAAGCGTCAAAAAATAATCCTTTTTATAGCTAGGTTCAATGCAACTTTTTGAAATTTCTAAATGAGAACTTAATAATATAAATTTCCACAATCTACTATAAAGTAAAATGTCTGCTCTTAATTTTTATAATTTGATTTACCTTGATTTTATATCCTTATCCTTGTCCTTAAAGTAAAATAATAAACTTAAAAAAAATATGTACTGCACAGCACACCTCCTGATTATTTACAAGGATATCTTTATAATTTTATTATGATATATATATAATATATAATATGAAATTCATTGTGTATATCTCCATCCAATAAATACACCTCACACAGCACCACCCTTAAAATATGAGAATCCTGAAAAAAAGTTTCAAGTTGCTTTTTTTGGTGATAGGGGAAGGATAAGAATAAAAACTGCAAAGCAACATTGTTTTGTGCATAGTTTGTATACATAATTATGTATGTATATACATAACCTACAAACAATCTGGTTGATGTGGCGTAGTTATGTGGAAGTTTTGAAATGAACCTCAACATTTCAACACTCCTGAAATTTTTGTTTTTCGTTATTTTGTTTTTTAATTTTGAGAAAAGTTTTAATTTAAATGCTTTTCATGTAGGAGTTTGTGTTGTTTTTGTTGCAAGAATTCAAACACAGTTTTTGAGAGGACACTTATGGCAGAGGAAAAAATTGTATTTGTTGTTGTTGTTGTTGTGTTTTACTATATTCTATACAACAATTGTAGAAGTGTGTTGAACCTTCATAGAGGCAGAATTAATTTTTGCGTTATTGTGAAAGTAGTTTTTACTTGTTTTTTAATGATCTGCAGCTATTAAAAATGTTTTAATTTTAAAACATAGAAGTAGGAGTACTGTACTATTATTACTAAGAGGAGAACAGTTCTGACTGTAACTTGTTGTATGATGTACGACTTGGTTTTATGCACTTAGTTTAACCATTGGTAAAAAGGATTTTTACTTTTATGAACAAAATAAAAAAGAGGCTGGGGTGCGACTCACACTGATAACTTCCCATCCTGTCTTACGATTAATCTTATTAAAAACTTTAACAAAATATTCATGACAATATTTTGTGTGAGATTAATAATTTGAAGTCAATATCTTTCTTTGTTTTCCTAATACATACTTGAGCCATAAACCCTTTTTTATAAGTTTTTTGTTGTTTTCGTAGGTTTTATTAGGTTTTCCTGTTTTGCTTAAATAGTTGTCAGTTGAATTTTGCTAAAAAATAACTAAAAATTACCAACAATATTTTGCACATGATGAAATTGTTTTATTTCAAAATCAATTGTTGTTAACGAGATTTTTAGTCTAAAACTAATTTTTATCAATTTAAGTAACTCATCTTGAAATTTTTAAAATCTTCTATAAACAAATACAAACAGAATTTTTCTATAAAAATTTAGAAAAGAATTTAATCATTTTGAAGTCAATATCTTCATTATTTCATGAGATATCAATAATCGTATATCAACAATTTTTATCAATTTTGCGTATTTGTATTTTGTATGGATTTTAATTTTTATAAAAAAAAGCGAAAAATTTGAAAGAATGTAAAAAAAAAAAATTCTATAAGATGAAATTAGTTTGAAACCAATATTTTTTTTAATTTTTAAAAAGATATTTGAGTCGAAAATCAATTTTTACAAAATTTTAGTAATGTTTTTTTTAGGTTTTTTATTTTCTGTAAAAATTGTCATTTTTCTCCAATTTTGACCAGATATCAAAACAATATGTTTCATTGCAAAAACATTGTTTTGAAAAAAAAAAATCATTTTTTATTCGTAAAATATTCGAGGCGAAAATATTTTTTTTTAGTTTTTAAATTTACAAAAAAGCGTTAATGGATTGTTTTTAAATTATATTAGTTTTATATCACGATTTTTATAAATAAAAAAAAAACTGAAAAAAAAAATATTTATCACCTCGAAATTTTCACGAACAAAAAATGATTTTATCTGTAAAATAATTTTGTGCAAAGAAGAATAACGTTTTCAACATCTGGTAAAATTTTGAGAAAAATCGAATGAAAATATGCGTACTATTTTTTGTAGGTTTTATTTTTGTATGAAAAAACGGATTCTTATATGTCGAAAACAATATTTTTTGTCAGAAAAAATTAGTTTGAGGCAAAAATTTTTAATTTTTGAAAAGCTATTTGAGTCGAAAGTAAATTTTTACCACGTTTTAGTATTGTTTTTTTAGGTTTTTATTTTTTGTAAACAAAAAAATGTCAATTCGATTTTTCTCAAAATTTGACTGAATATTGACAATAATCTCAAAGTTTTGAAAGATATTTAAGTCGAAAATCAGTTTTTACCAACTTTTATTATTTTTTTAACTTCCCATAGGAAGTTATTATGGGTCCGATTTGTCAAATTGAAAATTTTGACATTTCTCGACGTTTCAATATCCCTAGAGTCGAAATAAAATATTTTTAGAAAGATGTCTGTGCGTGCGAGTGTACGTACGTTCGCGACGTTTTTTTCGTCGCCCATAACTCAAGAACCAGAAGAGATACCGACTTCAAATAAATTTTGTTATACAGATAATAAGGCAGAAAGATGCAGATTTCCCATAGCAGTTTAAAAAAGGTGCAAATTTTGAATAACCCTAGAGACTTGAATTAAATTGTATATAACATATTGTAACGTGATACCAAACAAGTATATTTTTTGAAAAAAATCCAATTAACGTTTTTTTTTTATAAATCAAAAAAACTGAAAATTGTCACCTCGAAAATTTTACGAATACAAAATGATTTTATCTCCAAAACAATTTTGTGCAACGAAGAATAATGGTTTTGACATCTGGTAAGATTTTGAGAAAAATCGAATTGACAGTTTTTTTACAAAAAATAAAAACCTAAAACAAAATTAATAAATGTTAGTAAAAATAGATTTTCGACTCCAATACCTTTTCAAAACTTTGAGATATTGGCTTTAGAAAAATGGAATTGACAGTTATTTTACAAAAAATAAAAACCTTACAAAAAAAACAATATTAAAACTTGGTAAAAATTTAAAAACTTTTTTTATTTCACAGAAAATATTGTTTTCGATATTCAGTAGTTTTTTTTATAAAAATCCAAAAGTCCGTTTTTTTTCTAAAAAATTAAAATCTACAAAAAATAGTACGCAAATTTGGTAAAAATTGATGTTCGGTTCTTGATATCTCTCAAATTAATTTCATTCATCCAATTTGTAAAAATTTAAGAAAAAATACTAAAATTTGTAAATATTTTTTTTCCACTAAAAATCTATTTAATCTAGATTTTCAAACTAAACTATTTCTTTATATGAAAAATATTGTTGGTAATTTTAAAATTCTTAAGAGTAATTCAACTAACAACTTGTTTAACCAAACACGAAAACGTACAAACTTTTAAGCAAGACAAATGCTTGGCAAAATCTTCATTCAAACCCTCCAAGTGGGTGCCAGGCGGGCAATGATCACCACAGAAGTCCTGTGCGTTTTTGGCAGGATGGTGATTAGCTAAGGTTGAGTTGGATAGCCGAATTGTTGTAGCTCCTCAATAGTGCAACGTTCGGAAACCCAATTCAATCATAGTTTAGAGGTTCCTAATTTCAGTGGTGGTGTGAGCGTACTTGTACGAAAACCGTGCCGAAGAATGAAAGGCTGGGGGATAAACCAGCCATTAACGAGCTCTTTCGGATGCTGTGGCAAGGTCCGTCATATTTCTGCCTTACCCCGGCAAGCGGCTCTGCCGGGGCTGACCGTCTTTCCGCCCTACTCGTGGGAACAAAAATGAAAACATCAAACAGAAAAATTTTAAAAAACAATAATAAAAATCGCGCCATGGCTGCCAATGCGGTCACATCCAATGAAAAGGCTGTCGAGCCTACTCAGAGATATGAACGTGTTGTCAACCCTGTGGTTGCCACTAGTAGCGGGAGTCCTTCTCCCTCTACTAGTCGCAACCTATACTTGAAGGAATTGCCCGTCAGTGGAACAGCTGTGACGCTCGGCTGTCCCAAAGGCGGCAATTCCACACCCCACCCCCTCCCCGCTCCTGCTAGGACGTCGCAAGCGACCCCAAGAAGGGACACCCCATCCGGAGAGACAAAATCTGCGACATGTGGAATTGTCTCAAAAGGTGAGGGCACACCCCGATTGGTATCGGCAGCGACGAATTCTGATGGTGGACCCACAACTGTGTCACACGGACATAGCTCTGGGTCGGCCAGCAAGAAGTCCAGGAAGTCACTAGCCAAACGAGACCAACGCAATGCTGAGAGGATTCTAGCCGCAGTCGGTGTCATACCGGCGCGGCGGCGGAAAGAACCCCGGAGCAAACGCGAAAACTCGAGTGGGCTAGTGGCTTTCTTAGCAATATCACCAAACAGACCTGCAGCGACTCAACATCAAAGCGCAATAGGTCTTTCGAGGGCGACAAGCTCGAACCAAAAAGGCAGAAGGTGCATTCAAACAGCACAACAGCCTTCAATAAGGATCTTTCTTTTAGCGACGCGCTAAAAGGTAAGATCATAGCAGCGGTCATTGACAGGGGTCATGTGGATGGTAACATCTCTCATGATCAATGGGCAAACGTCAGGGCTCACCTCGGTTTCAGATTTTTATCTGTCATCGAGGAGAATCCGGGACCTCTCCCAGACACAGCCGATGCAGGATGGTACCAAAATCGTATCAAACTCATCGCCTGTGGTGATCAGAGATCTTTCGATCTATACAGGGCTGCTGTCAATGGCTTGCCAGAAGTCTGGCCGGGTGCCAAGCTCGAGGTTGTTGCAAGGGAGAATATTCCTTGCCGGCCAAGAGCACGTATAATGGTCCCGGCTCGACACAACTGCCCAGATATGATCATGAAATTGATCAAAACAAGTAATCCAAACCTGCCTACGCACGACTGGAAAGTCCCAAAGGTTGAGAAGGAGACAGTGGGTCACTATAGATCAGCTCTCGTGTTGATCAATAGGGAATCACTGGATCCACTGGCCGCGACCAAAGGCGTGATTAGGTATGGTTTCGATGAAATCGTGATCCGTATATACAAAAAAGACGAAGATTTGCTTAACACGCCCCCGACAGAAGCCCCTTCAGCGGAAGGAAACGCTTCACTACCACCAATAATGGAGGTCGATGCAACACCACAAGTGGAACCATCGACCTCCACAGCCCCAAACAAGCCATCCGACGTGGAGGCTAAACCTACAGTCGACAGTAACTCCGACATGGAGACTGAAGACGCCACCTTAGGCATCACTCTGAGTGAGGGAGACCTACTTCACTCCTCCTCAGACGATGAAAACGCCGATAAAACAGTGGTGGAGGTTAGTCTGACTAATAGTAGCAATGCTGCGATTAGTACAGATTAATCTCCATCACGCCATCATGGCCACAAACAACCTAACACTCCGACTGCACACAAACAAGGATGACATCGTCTTGATACAGGAGCCGTGGGTCTCAAATTCCATCATCAGAGGCCTCAGGACTCCTGGTTACAAGCTACTGTATGCATCGGAGAAAGGTGAACCAAGGTCATGTATGTTAGTAAAAAATGACTTAAATGTATTTTTACTCCCCAATTACAGCGACAAGGACACAACCACCGCTGTCTTAACAACGGACAAAGCCACCTACTGGCTCATATCCTCCTACCTAGGCCACGACAGCCCAATTCCAGGTGACACCTTGAGGAAGGCAATTGCGGACGCGCAATCAAGAAAAGTTGGTCTCCTGATTGGTTCGGACGCTAACGCCCATCATACGGTATGGGGTAGCTCTGACATAAATGAGAGAGGTGAGTCCTTATTTGATTACTTACTAAGCACTAACCTACTCATAAGTAATATTGGTAATGAACCCACTTTTGTAACCAAGAATAGGAAAGAGGTACTTGATATTACACTTACCTCTGACTCGATCTACAATCTGATTTCAAACTGGCATGTCTTAAAAGAAAATTCCTTCTCTGACCACAAGTACATTCAGTTTGAGCTCAGAGATGTGGCAAACATATCTACGGGTTTTCGCAATCACCGGAATACAAACTGGGAACGATATAGGGAGGTACTAACACAATTACTTGATTACAACCTTCTTAAAAGCTCCTCCAGTAAAGATGAACTAGATCTTTCTGTGAATCATCTCACTGAAGCCTTCAATGAATCAATGAGAATTTCATGCCCTGTAACCATTTTAAAGGGAAAAAAGAAACCTCATTGGTGGCGTAAAGAACTAGAACCATTCAGAAAGAGTTGTCGCAAACTCTTCAATAGATCTAAATACACTAGATCTCCTTCTGACTGGGACTTATACAAACAAGCTCCAAAGCAATATAAAAAAGAATTAAGGAAGAGTAAGAGGTCTTCTTGGAGAAACTTCTGTGGCAAAATAGAAAATACTTCAGAAGCCTCAAGACTCAGAAAAATTCTATCAAAAAGTCCAACAATACCCAGTGCTTTAAAGACAGATGCAGGCACATGGACTACCACAGATGAAGAATCTCTTAATCTGCTATTAGACACCCACTTTCCAGGTAGCTCTAACATACTTAACGACTTAACATCAGAGTCTCAAGCTTCTACAAGCGATTTAGTTGATCTAATAACGCGGGAAAAACTGCAATGGGCCATAGATAGCTTTGATCCATATAAATCTCCAGGACCAGACGGAATCATCCCGGCCGAACTACAAAAATGCTCAGACATGATCATTCCACCATTGGAAATCATTCTGACAAGCTGTTTAAGGCTGAGATATATTCCCAAAGCCTGGAGAATGGCAAAAGTAGTCTTTATTCCTAAAGCAGGGAAACCCTCTCACGTTAACCCTAAAGATCTACGACCAATCAGCCTATCATCCTTCCTTCTTAAAACCTTGGAAAGATTGATTGAAATTTACATCAGACATAACCTAAGACCATGTCTCATTTCCACAGCTCAACATGCTTACTCTAAGGGAAAATCAGTAGAAACAGCACTTCATTCGCTGGTTCGCAGTATTGAATACTCCCTCGAATACAAAGAATACAACCTAGTAGCTTTCCTAGATATTGAAGGAGCTTTCAACAACGTCAGTTACCAGGCGATCACGACAGCAATGGAAAAGCTGCAATTAAAGAAACCACTCATAGATTTTATTAGTCTCATGCTCAAAAGCAGGACAATAACTTCAAGCATGAGAAGCTTTACTACCACCAGATCGGTGCATCAAGGTACCCCCCAAGGAGGGGTCCTTTCGCCTCTCTTATGGAACATGGTAGTAAACGACCTTCTAACATCATTAGAAGCAGAGGGTTTCAGGGTGATTGCCTATGCTGACGACGTTGCAATATCTGTATCTGGAAAACACTCCCAAGTTCTCGCGGAACTCCTACAAAATGCCTTGAATAGGCTAACAAAATGGGCTAAGCAATGTGGCCTGGACGTCAATCCACATAAAACAGAACTAGTACTCTTTTCAAGAAGGTACAAAATTCCTCAGCTCAGCCCACCCAAGATTAAAGGAATACCATTAAGGTTTTCCGACCAAGCTAAATATTTAGGCCTCATTTTAGACAAAAAACTAAATTGGAAGGCAAATATTGATGAAAGAGTAAAAAAGGCTACTGTAGCGCTTTTTACTTGTAAAAAGGCCATAGGATCAAAATGGGGCTTCTCCCCAAAAATAACCCACTGGCTATACACTTCGGTAATTAGACCGATACTCACTTATGGAGTTGTCGTATGGTGGACCGCACTGGACAAGATGGTAAATCTAAATAAGTTCATCAAGGTCCAGCGGTCAGCAGGTATGTGCATCACAGGAGCACTTCGCTCAACACCAACTGCAGCCCTGGATGTGCTTTTAAACCTAACACCTCTTGACATCTTCTCCAAAATGGTGGCAGCCAACTCATGTGTGAGGCTTAGAGCCACCTCTCAATGGAACAGTAACAATACTGGACATACTATCATTCTAGACAATTTCAGATCTATCCCAGATCGCTTAGACTATACCACCCCTAAAATGGTATTCGGTAAAAACTTCCATGTGTCCATCCCTTCAAGATCCTCCTGGGAAGAAGAGAGACCCCTGGAAGACAATGCGATACACTTCTATACAGACGGTTCAAAGACCGATTACGGAGTTGGAAGTGGTATCTATTCGGAACAACTGAATCTAAGTCTATCATATAGACTTCCCAATCAATGTAGTGTATTCCAGGCAGAAGTAATGGCGATTAAAGAGGCACTATCCTGGCTCAGAGAAAACGTTATATCTTGCAAGGATATACGAATCTTCTCGGACAGCCAGGCTGCTCTTAAATCTCTCGCGTCTGTCTCCACAAACTCACAAGTAGTCCACGATTGTCGATCATCTCTGAATGAGATGACAGAACAGTTTAATATTCACCTCATTTGGGTGCCGGGCCACAGAGACATTCCGGGAAATTGTAAAGCCGATGAGCTCGCCAAAAACGGAACACTTCTGCCTAATGTTAGACAAAAACATAACATAGGAACACCACTTGCTACATGCAAATATCTTCTCAAACAATATGCTCTAGAAGCAACAAATGCTAGATGGTCACAGAGTACCACCTGCCTAGCAACCAAGCAAATATGGCCAAGCATAGATTTAAATCGGTCAAAAGGCTTGATATCCCTGAGCAGACAAAATATAAGCTCTACAATTGGAGTAATAACAGGACACTGCCTCATAGGAAGACATGCTCTGAGGCTAGGAGTCTACACAAATGACTTCTGTAGAAGCTGCATGGACGAGGAGGAAGAGGAAACAGTCCAACACCTGCTATGTACATGTCCAGCACTCTCCACTAGAAGGAATAACTTTCTCGGTAATCCCTTCTTCGACAATACCAGTGAACTGGCAATGACTGACACAAAGTGTCTCTCTAACTTTATTAAAAGCACAAAATGGTTTGTTTAATTTTCATTACTCCCCCATGAGTAACCTCATTAGTGGTATCACAATGGACCCTTGCGGTCTAAGTGAGTCGATGACATCTGGACAGCCACTCCAACCTAACCTAACCTAAGCAAGACAAATCGACAGACGGGATGGGAAGTTATCAGTGTCGGTCGCATTCCAGCCTCTTGTTTAGTTAAGATCAGGCTCGTAAACCCTAAACGTTTTCTGCAGAATCTTAAAACAAATGCTCATAAACATATTTGTAGTACATACTAAACAACCTTTAAGATGAAACTTATATCATTAACATCAGACCAAATGTCCTTGAATTATCAAAATTTTCTGAACAGTATAAAGAAAAACCTAGAATGTAGCTTCTTTGTGTTTTTGAATAATCCGTTTTTAAGTAAATTTTAAAAATTCTGATTTCGAATCCAAACTCTGATTTAAGAAATATGTATTTGATCAAACTCAGAAATGCCTGTTTTCAATATTATTTTTATATTTATTTTAATATCTTCTCAAAAATGTCATAAAATATACAAATATAAATACATGTTTTGAATTATTTATTAAACAGAATGACATTGTTTTTCAAAGTGGTGGTGTTTTCTTGGCACTACTTCTCTGTAACTTGGTTCAGATACATTTTAATTTTTTAAAAAAAAGCTATACTTTTCGAGTAATTTGGAAAAATTGTGTACTTGATCCCCTTTTACCCCTTCTAATGTTGTTGGGAATGTTAAACACGTATAGATAAAGCTCTGCACAATAGTTTGACTTTGTCAGCATCTTTTTGGAGAGAGTATCTAATTCGTGCTGATCTTTATATGATACAATAAAAGCCACTCATTGTTTGTTCCTAATTCTTATTGGAAAACTGATAATCCTCTTTAAAACAAAATTTGATTAAACCCGATATCTAGGTTGGTTATTAAGTTATGCCCGTATCTCCAAAATACGGATGTAAAACAAACAAATGTACGTCAAGAACCTCAAAACTTTGAGAAATTTCAAAATTTTCACTTACTGATTGAAATTACTTTCAATGGGATGTTAAATTATTTTTAGTAAAATTCTTTATATGGATTAAAGATTTTGAGTATTTTTTTCCAAAATTGATTCGAAATTAAAACGTTTTTAAAACAAATAAATCAATATTTTAAGTTACTAATAATTTCTTAAATCTCAGACTTTCAATTTTAGAATCATCATAAAGATCAATATTGCTGACAAAATATCTTGGCAACTTTTAAACTTTACAAATTCTTGAGAATTGAACTTGAGTCAAATCATAGTCATGACAAGTGATTAAGATTATTATTTTAAATTTTAACTTCAAAATAAATAAGAGACAGACATAATTATTTACCATTTCAATCTAAAAACAAAACTTAATATTAGTTAATTTAAAATACCTTTAAAACTTTATATAAATCAAGAATCTTTAGCTAAACACCAAAACTTTTCATCCTCTTTTTGTTTGATTATTTTTTGTTTTTAATTCACAAGAAGTGTTAGAAAATATCTCAAATATCAGAACCACGGTATATATATATATATATACATTTTTATATTTACTTCTTGGCAAAAGTTTTAATTTTGTTTTCCAAATCAAATCTTCCTTAAACTTTTCTTTTAAGATAGAAAAAGGAAAAGGAAGAATAAGAAAAGGAAGCAAACTCTGTTGAATTTTCTGTCACATAGGATTTGCTGCTGTGAGATTAAGCATCAGACAATTAAGATTTCAGATACATGAACTTGGTTAAGATTTCTTAGTTTTGAAAGTATTTTCTTTTAATGTTTAAAATGGGTACAAATCTTTCACAGGACAAATGAATATAAAAAATGTTGAACTTCGAAATTAAATAATGAGTAATAGGATTTAAAGAAAAGACTTTTTTGAAATTGACACCAAAAATTAGAAATATAGAAAAAATCGTTAAAGGTCGAAAACGGATTAACTATGTCACACCTGCAGCACAAGGAAACAATTGAGTGGCTGGCAAAAATCACATGTTATAAGACTGGCTTAAATTCTTTTATATAGATAGCAAATAAGTTTTAGTCAGCTTAATACTTTAGTGAACATAAAAAAAAAACACGAATTGTGTTCCTTAACTAAAATTCATGAGTTTTTATCAAGAATCATATTTTCAAGAAGACACCAACAGTTTCTGATTCCTAAAATAGTTTTATATAGTTCGTCGAAGCGTACTGAAGCCAAACAATCTGGCCGAACAAATAACGTCACCACACCACAAATGGTTGACATGTAACTCAGAGATTTTGATTTTACACAATTACAGCAGTAGAAGGTCATTCATTTCTTGGTTTAAAAAGTCAAGCTTAATGTAACCTACACAGCGCCACGCTTTTGATGAAAATTTTATATCATTATTAAGTTTGGACTTTGGCAATAAATTTAAAAAAGTATATCACTCACATATCCGCCTCTAGATGCGCAGAATGCGACTCTTTTTCGGTAATTTTAACCATACTTTATCACACATTCTCAACGGGATCTCGGACATAACTTATGTAGTCTTGGTTTGTAAGGCTTCCAAAAGTTCGAAGCCAAAAATAAAAAAAAATCGAATGGTACTAAATCACGAGCATTGTGTCCAGTTGACGTCACCTAAGCGTAGAATCACACAAACAGGAACACGCAATAAAACCATAAAGACTTTGGCCGCGTTGTGTAACTTATTGCGTCGCTCGTCTTGTTGTGTGAAGGAATCACACTAGCGACCACTTCATTATACATTTAATTCCGGTCATTGACTTAAATCCACTCGCATTACTTTTCTATTTTTAATAATGCACTCTTATTCATTCATGGTCAAGAATAACATGTCGGCCATTTCATGATCTTTAATCATGGGACAGACGAAATCGACATGATTCTTTCAATTGCTGCGAACACCGTCAAATTGGTGAATCTGGATCATCAGTATAACACTTGCGGACTTGCTGCAGGAATATTGTTGACTTAGCGTACATTATGATGATACATAGGCCTTAACATCATGAGAGCTTCTTCCCTCTGATGTATTCACAATTTGGCCAATTATTTGCACCACGGTTACAGTGTGTTTTGACGCAAGTGGGTCAAAAATCTTTTGTGAATTTGACCCAGGTTTGGTTAGGTTAAAGTGGCTGTCCCTGATGGAGTAGGACACACTTAGGAAAGTCTATTGGCCCATATAGTAATACCAAATGAATCTTGAGGCATCCTTCTAAGCTCAATGAAACCAGTTTGTGAGTCCCTTACGAAACGTGAGATACTGATTATGTTAATACGATTGAAATCGTTTAGATCGTTATAGAAGAATTCTACTAGGTAAGTCTTGCGTTTTTGAGATAGAGCAGCGCGTGTACAGAAGAGGTGAAGAACTGTTTCCTCCTCTTCCTCATGCATACTGTACCATTTCTAAGGAGTTCATCTGCTTTACAATTTCCTGGAATGGCTCTAAATATTAAACTGTTGTGCCATCTCCGCATTAGAGATGATCGACAGTTATGGACTGTTATATAGTTTGTAGACACAGAGTCCATATCAGATGTTGGTTGATATCACGTTTTCTTTAAGCCTGGACAAGGCTTCTTTTATAGCCAAAAGTTCCGCCTCGAAAACGCTACAATGATTGGGAAAGCGGAATGAAAGTCTTACTTTTACCCGTTTGCAGTACACGCCTCCACCAACGCCATTATTTGTTTTTGATCCATCTGTATAAAAAGGGGATTGACTCGTCTTTCAGAAATATCTGAATGGTATAGAAATCTGGAAGTTTCTGTTGAATCGCAGTTGAGGGATGGTGTAGACTGTGTGCTTTGGAATTCATTCTAAACCCTTAAGAATTGAGAAGTGGCCAATGTTGTTTTAACCCACTGCGATGAAGCTTTGAGGCGAATAGCAGAGCTTGCAGCTTTTTGTTTGCTAAATATATCAAGAGGTGTTAGGAACAGTAGGGTGTCCAGTGCCGCAGATAAGGTCATACAAAGTTATCCGCTTAAACATTGTAACGCTGAACGTTGAACTTTATTTAGTCTGTCGCGGTGTACATCTTTTTTTAAAGCAATCCATCATACTGCCACACCGTACATTAAAATCGGTCTCATTACCGATGTGTATAACCAATGCATAAATCGGGAGCCCATTAATAATAAAAGGAGAATTAACACATGGAAATTTGTATTCCTTCCAAAACAGGATTAAATCGGTCTTGTGTGAGCTGACACCCAGTATTAGATGTCTAAGGCTTTTTTTTAAGAGTTTTTTAAGGGTGTTAGGATGCTTTCCTGGGACCGTTATAGTAACGTCATCCGAATAGGCAATCACTGTGAAAACTTCCGCATCCAGACCAATTAGGATTTCACTTACCACTAGGTTCAAGAGAAGACTGGATAGAACACCACCTTGCAGTGTCTCTCTACTGACAAATCTTCTAGTAGAAGAGTTGCCCATCGTTGAATTAATTATTCTCCTAGTCAGCATTTATTGAATTAACTCCCTAAGTGAACCCTCTATATTCAGAGATGTTAGTGCAGATGTTTCCACGTTGTTAAAAGCACCTTCGATGTCTTGGAAAGCAACTATAGTGAACTCTCTATGAGGGAGGGAGTATTGGATGCTGCGTACTGATGTGTGTAGGCATGTTGAGACATAGACAGAAGTCTTGTATCAACGAATTGATTCTAAACCAATTTTAAAAAAGAAAATGTATTAATTGTTATTTCCATAATATCTAAATTTTGGTATTATTTCCCCATTGATTTTTACCTATAGAGCAACTACTCAATTTAAATGTTAAATTATTTCTTTTTCGCATAAAAATATTAACAATGAATAGTACAATGCGGGAACATCTGCATTCCTACAAAAAACAGCTTCATGAAGCTATATGAGCTCATAACTACTTTACATATTTCTTGGAGCACATACTCTATGTCCTTGCAAAGGTACTTAAATATAATTCTTATGAAAATTAAAGTGTCTTTGTGGGTTTATGCCCCTGAATGTTTTAAGTATACACTACTAGCTTTGTGCCTAAACATAGTGTTCTCCATGATGTCATTCAGTATGTTACACTTTCTCATTGTCAAAGAAATTAGCATATATATACATATATATTTTGTATATAAAATAACAACAACAAAAAATTACAAGGACCTATATGTGTAAGGTAAGGTTGTTCAATTTGCACAAAACCATAAAAATATCAAAGAAAAATGAAACACACCCCAGTTCACCTGAAAACAGCTTTATTGTTCGTTTAACCATATTTACCCATTTTCCATTTTTACCCCCCTTTCAACTGTGTTCCCACCCTACGTAAGGATATGAAAACAAGTGTGAATGCATTTTACCCCCCCCCCCAAAAGACACTCACTCTCCCTTACACAGCATAACCTAAACAAAACCATCACTCCACTCAGAGGGATGTTTATATACCCTCGTATATAAAAGAAAAAAGAAAATTCCTATTTTCCTCAGAGTCAGCATGTTGTGTTATAGAGGTTACATTTCAGGACGAGGAACCATGTGGTGGAGGTGATGCTTTCTCGGTGCAATTTGTGCCTTCGCGTAGGTATGTTATATTTTTGTGTGTTAGGAACAATTTTCAGGAGAAAATCCAGAATTCTGTTTTACATTGAAGTTGACCTTGCCTCAGGAATTTTCAAAGGAGTCACGGATACACGTTTAGGACAAAAAACAACAACTACTCATATGTACAAACTGACAAGCTAAGCATTTAAAGATCTAGTTTTCAGTTTCCTTTTTTTGTAGTTGAGTTCTTGTGAATGATGCACAAACATGTGAATGATGCAACATAAACATAAAATGTACGGAGGTCCTTTATATGAAAGCTATAGGGTATATAGCTGGGAGTTCAGTTTAGAAATTGGATTGTCAGTAAAGTTAAAATTTGGTTAGAAGGAAAGCAAGTTATGTTGGTGTTCAAAACCACATTTTTCATTTTAATTCCCTTTGCAACTGAGAATTACTAGAATAATATTATGTAGTTGAATGTTTCATTAATTCGACCTATAAAGGTGAATAAAAGTGGTAAATGTTAAAGTTCAAATGTTTTCGTCACTAAATAAAAGTTACATTTGTTTTTGTTCTCCAAGATGCTTAATTGACAAAAATACGCTAGAATCTAGATAAATTGGAAGGTAGATCTTTCTGAATTCATAACAATCATTGAGGTAAGAACTGACAACTTTCAGACCCTAGAATATTGTCAAATCAGTCAATGTGTTCTGACAAAAGCTACCAGTGAGCTGAATAAAATTGATAATGATTTTAAATTTCACTGTCATATGGTTTACTAATTTTATTTTACGACAGCACATAGCATTGAAGTAAGTTTGAGACACATGACAAATTTTGAAAAAAAAATTTCTTGCAGGAGTTCCCGCACTTCAACGCTAGTAAAGCACTATCTTAAAAGTCCCGCAAATGTTTTGCTTTCGAAAGGAAGTTGCTGCAATTAGTCCGATTCGCCGAATTGGTAGTTTTGACATTTCTTAACGATATCAACTTCAACTACACACAAAGATGCACAAATGACTTTCAAAAAGAATTGAATAAGTGTTTTGTTACTTGCGACATATAAAAACTTGTACATACAGTACTTTTCGAAAAATGTTGGTCAAACATTTTATTATGTTTTTCGTGATCAGTTCTTTGAATTTAGGAACGCTAAGGGTTTTTTTTGCACTAAAAAGTTGCACATAAAAGTTGATGTTAGTATCAATAAGAGCTGCATTTGGTTCGTGATAGTAGTCCAATACCAACAGAAGTGATTTTGTGGAAAAAAATGGGAAAAATGAGTTCGGAACATAAAGCCAATATTTTGTGTCTGTCACGTCTCAATTTGAAAACACGTAAAAATTCTAAGAGACTGAATATTGCTCAAAAAATTGTGGCATGGAATTTGAAAAAAATATCGTGATGCCAAGACTACTAGCAGGAAAAACGGCTCAGGTAAGGTAGGCCAAAAAAGACGACCCCAGGGGAAGATCGTTTTTCGGTGTTAAACAGTCGTCGGCATCGGTTCAGGACTTCGGCGGACCTTAAAACCGATCTATGTCGAGCTACAGGTAAAGTAATTTTGTGGACTTATAGCACTCAAGCCGGTACTGAAGCCGGATTTTCCAAAAAGAGTCAAAGAAAAACGATTGTTCTGGGCTCAGGAGCACCTAAATTGGACTCAAGACATGTGAAACAATGTCATCTTGTTTTTACCATGTTTGACTTATATTAAGCTTTAAAAAAAGCTAAAACTTTTATGACTAAAAAAAATATTTGGATTTTTTTATTTCTAAGGTTGAAAAATACTTCGCAGAAAATAATATCGAGGTTCAACAAATTACTAATTAGATACAACATGTTTATGAAAACCAATTAAAAAATAAACAACTGCAGCAATAAAGTATTTTTCTTTAAAATACTATTTTTTCGGTATAATCACTTTTTGCTCCCGTGACCATTTGAGAAAAATTTCAAAATTCCTATTGTATCATAAAACGATTTGAATCGCATAATAAAAAAGAGGCTGGGATGCGACCCACACTGATAACTTCCCATCCCGTCTATCGATTTGTCTTGCTTAAAAGTTTGTCTAAATGTATCAATTCTTACCAAATTTGCGTTCTATTTTTTGTAGATTTTATTTTTTTTATGAAAAAACGGACTGTTGGATTTTTATAAAAAAATTACTGAATATAGAAAACAATATTTTCTGTGAAATAAAATAAGTTTGAAGCCAATATTTTTAATTTTTGAAAAGCTATTTGAGCCGAAAATCAATTTTTACCAACTTTTATTAATTTTTTTGTTTAGGTTTTTATTTTTTGTAAAAAAACTGTCAATTAGATTTTTCTCAAAATTTTTCCTAATGTTGAAAACAATATTTCTTATAAGTTAAAATTAGTTAGAAGCCATAATCTCAAATTTTTGAAAAGATATTTAAGTCGAAAATCAATTTTTACCAACTTTTGTTAAATTTTTTGTCGGTTTTTAATTTTTTGTAAAAAAACTGTCAATTCTATTTTTTCAAAATTTTACTGAATGTTGAAAACAATATTTTTTGAGAGATAAAAGTAGTTTAAAGCCAATATCTCAAAGTCTTGAAAAGATATTTGAGTCAAAACTCAATTTTTACCAACTTTTTTTTTTTATTTTTTTTTGTAAAAAACTGTCAATTGGATTTTTCTCAAAATTTTATCAGATGTCAAAAACATTATTCTTCGTTGCACAAAATTGTTTTGGAGATGAAATCATATTTTAGTCGTAAAATTTTCGAAGTGACAATTTTTTTTTTTCAGTTTTTTTCATTTATAAAAAAAACCGTTAATTGAATTTTTTTCCAAAAATATAATTGTTTTGTATCACGTTACAATATATAACATAAAATTTAATTCAAGTCTCTAGCGTCATTGGTTCATGAGATATTTAGGGTTAACCAAAATTTTCACCTTTTTTTAAACTGCTATGGTAAAAAAACCACCCACGCAATTTTTTTGAGAGCCCTTTCTGCATCTTTCTGCCTTATTATCTGTATAACAAAATTTATTTGAAGTCGATATCTCTTCTGGTTCTTGAGCTATGGACGACGAAAAAAACGTCGCGAACGTACGGACGTACGGGCGTACGGACGTACAGACGTACAGACGTACGGACGTACGTACACACGCACGCACAGACATCTTTCTAAAAATTTTTTATTTCGACTCTAGGGACCTTGAAACGTCGATAAATGTCAAAATTTTCAATTTGACAAATCGGACCCATTACAATAACTTCCTATGGGAAGTTAAAAAGAGGCTGGGATGGATGCGACCCACACTGAAAACTTCCCATCCCGTCTGTCGATTTGTCTTGGTTAAAAGTTTGTAGGTTTTCGTGTTGGGTTAAAAAAGTTGTCAGTTGAATTATTCTTAAAAAAATTAAAATTACCAACAATATTTTTCATATAAAGAAATAGTTTAGTTTGAAAATCTGGTTTTGTTAAATAGATTTTTAATCCAAAACAAATTTATATCAATTTTAGTAGCATTTCTTATATTTTTATAAATTGGATGAATGAAATTAATTGTAGAGATATCAAGAACCGAACATCAATTTTTACCAAATTTGCGTACTATTTCTTGTAGATTTTATTTTTTTTATGAAAAAACGGACTATTGGATTTTGATAAAAAAAAGCTACTGAAATCGAAAACAATATTTTTTGTGAAATAAAATAAGCTTGAAGCCAATATTTTTAATTTTTGAAAAGCTATTTGAGTCGAAAGTAAATTTTTACCAAGTTTTAGTATTGTTTTTTTGTTAGGTTATTATTTTTTGTGAAAAACTGTCAATTCGATTTTTCTCAAAATTTTACTGAATGTTGACAACTATATTATTTAAAAGATTAAAGTAGCTTAAAGGCAATATCTCAAAGTTTTGAAAAGATATTTCAGTAGAAAATCAATGTTTACCAACTTTTATTAATTTTTTTGTTTAGGTTTTTATTTTTTGTAAGAAACATGTCAATTCAATTTTTCTCAAAATTTTTCCGAATGTTGAAAATAATATTTATTATAAGTTAAAATTAGTTCGAAGCCAAAATCTCAAATTTTTGAAAAGATATTTGAGTCGAAAATCAATTTTTACCAACTTTTGTTAAAATTTCTTTTAAGTTTTTATTTTTTTGTAAAAAAACTGTCAATTCGATTTTTCTCAAAATATGACTGCCTGTTGAAAAAATTTTTTTGAAAAATAAAATAAGTTTAAAGCTAATATCTCAAAGTTTTAAAAAGGTATTTGAGTCGAAAATCAATTTTTATCAACATTGGTTATTTTTTTTTTAGGTTTTTATTTTTTATAAAAAAAAACTGTCTATTATATTTTTCTCAAAATTTTATCAGATGTCAAAAACATTATTTTTCGTTGCACAAAGTTCTTTTGGAGATGAAATCGTTTTGTATTCGTAAAATTTTCGAGGTGACAAATTTTTTGTCAGTTTTTTTGATATATAAAAAAAACAGTTAATTGTATTTTTTTTTTAAATATATTAGTCCAGTCATTTGGTAGTTTTACCTGGAAAGTTTTTCGGGAGTTTTGAAAATTGGTTAATTTATAGATTTGGGTATGCCCTTTTCGAATTTCAACTTTGCCACCTCGTACCCCCGCCGTTCGCGCCGCCATCTTGAAAAAATGGCGTCTAAAAACGGTTTTTTGGGAATATCTCCTTTCCGACGCATTTTACGAAAAAAATACTTATGTACAAAATTAAACTAGAAAAAATTTCCTACAATTTATGTTTTTGGCGTACGAGCGCCACAACTTCCATTTCAATAGACGTTTTTAAAAAAAACTCATTTCCACACCACCTAGAGGTAGAGTAAGCGGCGCGTTTTTTTTATTGTGGTTTCATCTACAGACCTAATCCACTTGTGATAAATTTTATTTTGAAATTTAGCGCAATCTTTTTCGCTTTGCTGTTCCTGATGGACCGGGTGTTACAACTTCGTCCTGAGCATCGATCGAAACATCTAGGACCGAAATTTCGTCCGCATCATCTGCGATGTGACTATCAGATTCATCACACGTCTCTTCATTTTCGATTTCATCGAAAGCTTTTTCAAAAATAGTCGCCGTTTCTTCCTCTTCATCATAATTATATGATGGAATTGGCGAATTATTATTATTATTTTGCATACAAGAAGTGGCCACTAGCATGAAAATAAGGAATCATTTTCTGAATAGTGTCGAGATGTAAATTGCTCATTCTTTCTGCTTCAATGAATTGTTTAACAAGTGTAACCATCCGGAAATACTGGACCCATAATTTTGCTGTACTTCCACGTTGTTCAAATGTAATCAATTGATTCTCAAATTTCTCTGCAAGTTCTTGACAACATTATTCTTGGTCCGCCTCGAGTACCACTGACCTACTAAAATTGTATAAAATTCTTTCTAATTCTGCGTTGAGATCGGGTGTAATATCTTTTGATTGTAGAACAATTTTGCCAATTGAAAGATGTGTCAATATATGTGCTCTTACCGCACGTGAATACGCATGTCCTGTCATAATTTTTTCAATTGAATTAGTTGCGTAAATAGTGTTTAAAAGCTCTTTTAATCCACTTCCAGTCATTATGTATCCAATTGATCCCAAGAATAACATTAATAAACTGTCTTACAAAGGCTGGTCAAATGTAACAAAACAAGTATTCTGATGTAATGATTCACATTTTTCAGAAGCAGATTAGAGAGCAGTCAAAATTGTATCGTAATCACTCGGTGGAGCATTAATGAAGGGCAAGCATCCTACAAATGATTTTTGGAAATGAAGTTCCGCAGTCACTTGTTCCATGAATCCGCTCCATCCAGGTATGTTAGGCAGGTCGGCCCATTTTCCATAGAGCCACAATAAATCTGAAACAGACGGCTTTTCTATTTCCAAAACCTCACGAATGCTACCGAGGTTTTGAATCTTAATGGTTTTTAAGCCGGTATCGTTTTTTTCACAATTCATTTTAATGCAATGTTACCGAAACTACCAACGGCTTTTGCAGATGGCATTTGCTTTAATCGTGGAATAATTTGATCAGGAAGATAGCAGTTTTAGGTGTTACACAATGGATACCGCCCATGGTATGGAAAGTATTATTACCATCTAATGTCTGCGTATTAAAATCAGCATTGTCAAAAACAAATTGAGAAAATGCGTTATCATCGATACTCAACGGTGCACGCATAATAGCTGAAACTTCGAACAGCGTTGCTTCGGTGTATGAAGAGCAAAATCCAAGAGATGATAATACATCTATTCGTCGCCGAGATCCATATTTATGAAACAACAATGTAGCTTATCCAATCTGCACTGTTGACTTAAAAGATTTCGGCCTTGCTGCTGCAATTATAGAATGAACGAGAGCAATACTTTTTTTCTTCCATTTTTGAAGGGACGCTCGTTTGTTTTTTAAAATTGTTACGGTAAATTTTACCGCAACAAAAACCAGCCTTTGGCTGTTTTCTTTTTCTAGTTGTGGCTGCAAAATATCGGCAAAGTTGAGGGCAACCATGGTCTCATCAACCACAGGTGTACCTAGCCTTTATTTTGCAAAAGCAACAAAGCAGGTGATCGAGTTCGAGAACGGGAACGAGTTCTTTCGACAAGGTCGAGAATGCCGGCGGATGAGCCGAAGAAGTATGAGGTCAGGCGGACCCTTACTTAAGCAACAACAACTACAGATTTGATTGTAACATTTTAACTTTTAACGTAGATTCATTAAATTAATATTTAATTGTTTATGTATGTAAAAAATGGGTTTTTAACGCCGCGTTTTTAATTTAATTTAATTTAATTTAATTTAACATTTGGTACGAAATTCACACCTCGAACCTCGCGCGTAATTAATAGTAATAGGAAAATGCCTAGTTTAGACTTCTTCTCGATTTTTGTTTCTTAAAACTTTCTCGAAAAATAAGAATAGTTGGGAAGGGGTCTGAACTCGCCATTATGTTTCGGCAAGTTTTGGAAACTCATCCAACAACTTGTCGAAACCGTGATTGTGTGTGTGAAAGCAAAGTTTCGCTGAGAGTCAACAACGGTGGCTTTCCTGATGAGCGTAAAGCTTCCAAGAAGCCGCGATACCGTGACCGACAATCACGAAAACGTATGCTTGTGTTGAATGGATGTGTGTGTGACTGGAATGGTCGAGGGAGGAAAAATTAGTTGGGAATTAGCTTGGAAGGCACTCTTGAAAGAGGCTTACTAGCGAAACGATTAAGACTGAAAAAAAAAGGAAAAAGTTCGAGGAATTTTTGAAAGGAAAAGAAAGATTGAGAAGAAGAATAGGAAATCAGAAATCGAGGAAATTAAGAAGAAAAATTAAAATTCGAGGATCGAGGTGTGAGGATCGGGAGAAAAAGAGGAAAATAGAAAGGGAGACAAAGGAAAAGATAAGTAGTTTATTTCTTTTGTTTATTTGTTCTGTTCATATAGATACATATATAGTGTATATATTTCGGTCGCGTTCGGCGTTAAGTACCCATTTTATTTTGTCATTTTCTTTTGCGAGTTGTTTTCTTTGTTTCATTGGAATTTTCTTTGGTTCTTTGTTTAACTTCAATTTCAATTTTATTGTAATTTTTTTTAACTTTTATTTCGAAAACATTTTGGGTTTTAGTCCAGGGATCTTCAATCCCACGGTTTCCCAAAGAATAAATTTTAAACTTAAAAATCAAACGTTCGTTGTGTCTTTTTTTTCAATCGCTTCATCCATCACAAAGAGTTTTGGAATTTTCTTTTTCGGTTTTAAAAAAAAATTCCTGGCGCCCATTTTTATTGCAACGTACCCCACTGTAGGTACTTGCAATAAAATATTTCTTAATTATAACAATTTGATTGATTTCATAAATCAATCAACATTGTTATAATTCATATAAACAAATTCTTCCAAAAGAACCCAGCCCAGCTGAGCAGCCGTGG
This sequence comes from Eupeodes latifasciatus, assembly GCA_920104205.1. Taxonomy (NCBI): domain Eukaryota; kingdom Metazoa; phylum Arthropoda; class Insecta; order Diptera; family Syrphidae; genus Eupeodes; species Eupeodes latifasciatus. Next base: position 37,822,474 of record OV049924.1, on the reverse strand, counting down.
GTACAGCTTCGTCAACGAGCTGTATTGTTACACTTTTTGTTTTCTCTTTTGTGTCGCATTCGTACTCGATTGAGTACGAGTTGATAAGTTCGTCGCTACGCAGCCGCCGTCGTCGGTTTAGTTTGTTTTGGTTTCAAATAATTTCGTTTTAATAGTAAATAATATTAAATACATATCGCGGTAAACAAGTACTAAGAAAAGTGTAACAAATTGGCGCCCAACGTGGGGCCAAGTGGAAGAATTTCGGTGGTAGATTTTGTGTCGTGTTTTTTTTCTATATTTTGTTTTTAAAAAGAACATTTAATTCGTCTGGTTTTTTTTTTATAGGTGTTTCATTGGAAGTGTTTTGGTTCCTGGGATAAATTTACCAAGGGAATTAGCAGTGTTTTTGTTCGGGTAAAATAACTCATAGGAGTTTCTGGCTAAACAAAATTTTTCATCGAGGGAGTTGTCACTTGTAAAAACGAGAAAAGAAATTCGCAAGTATTTTTTTAATTTTATTGTGTAAACTCGTTTTTTTTTATTGTTCTTATTTATTGTGTGGTGTTAGTTTGATTTGTTTCTTTTTCTTTTTTATTATTTATATTTAAATTATTTTTTATTCGGTCGACATTTTGTCTTCATACATTTTTGTTGTTCTCTCTTTTTTTTTGTTGTGCAGCGATATAAATTCTCTTGTGTCATTGAAATCACTTGAGAGTTTTATCGCTAGCGACTTACAATTTTATTCGAGTGATAATTTTATTTCGAGAGTGTTTTCTTATTGTTGAGTGAAACTTAATTTTTAAATTTTCAAAGAATTGAGTTCGTGTAGGATTTTGGTGTGACCATCCCAATTTTTTTCGATTACTTTTAGAATTTGTTAGGAAATAATTTTTTGTTTTATTTTTTAAATTATATTTGTTTTTAATTAATAACAATAAATTAATTCAATACTTAGAATTTTTAGTTTAGGGTTGCCAAGTAGTTGTTTTAAATATTTTTTATAAATAATTTTTTTTTGAAGTTTTTTTGTGTTAGTTAAAATGAATATTGGTAGGTTAGCACAGGACGAACTGGCCTACGAGATGAAGGTCAGAGGCTTAAAAGTAGGGACAGTGGAAGAAATGCGAAAGGCATTAAGATCATCGAGGTTACTCGTTAAGAGGAACTCGATGGAGGTTAGTTTAGTTTATCCCTTCACTTATGAAGAGGATGTTGAGGCAATAGGAGCTAAAATTGAGGAGATTAGGGTCCTTCTTAAAGTACCTCCGAGCAATCCAAAGTCTTCGGAGTTCATTAAGATAGTGACAAAGATTGAGTGGTGTATAGGCAGGTTAGCTAGGACACCTTGTGAGGCCGAAGATGAAGAAGATGAAGTTAGTTCACTTCGGAACAAGGTTTTGTGTTTGTTAGGAGATCTCACTGGTGATAGTGAGAATAGTGATAGGGAAGAGGAAGTGGAAAAAGAAAAGACTCCACTTAAGACTCAAACCCAACTTCGGGTACAAGTTGGTCAGACTCCCTGTAGTGGACGGTCTGCGTTAGGTCCTACTACAGAGACGTTGGCTGAGCCAAGAGTTGGTGTCAGTAGTCCTGCAGTAGGGAACATTTCAGTTAGGGTTCCGTCAGAACGTAGGCTTGATAGGGCCGATGGGTTTTCTGAACGAATGGTCGTTCAGCAAAAACACATCGAACGTATAGGGAAGTGGGGGGTGAAGTTTACTGGTGACTCAGGTGGAGCATCAGTAAATTCATTCCTAGAAAGAGTGGAGGAACTTCGTTTGGCTAACGATGTTCCTGAAAACCACCTTTTTAAATCCGCTTCGGAGCTATTGGCTGGTAGGGCACTTTTGTGGTTTAGGTCGGTTAGGGAAGATTTGGAGGGTTGGCAGGAATTCGTCAAGGAACTCAAAGCGGAGTTCCTTCCTGCGAATTACGATGATCTCTTGTTGGAGGAGATTAATCGGCGTTCGCAGGGAAAGGAAGAAACTTTCGGCGCATATCTGACCACGATGAGGACATTGTTTCGAAGATTGTCGGAACCTTTGTCAGAGGGAAGGATGCTTTCGATATTAAGGAAAAATGTAGATCCCTTTTATCAGGTGCAGATAGCTAGTGCCAAACCAAAGACGGTTAAGGAACTTGCTATCTTAGGTAGGGAGTTAGATACCCTTAAGGTGAATGTAGATAGTTTTACCCCACCTTCTAGAAGCAAAAATTTGTTGGAACCGGAGTGCGGTTATCAACCTAGTTCGTCTGGACAACACCGAGTAGCGGCTGTTGCTCCAGTTTCTGAAAATCCGTTTAGGTCGGTTAGGTGTTATAATTGTAACAAGGAAGGGCACATAGCTTCGAAATGTAACGTTCAGAAACGTTGCTTCGGTTGTGGAACGGTAGGAGTGTATCGTAGGGACTGTAGGAGGTGTTCGGGAAATGGGGATCGGGCCCTTGTGTCAGCAGGACAAGGAGTCCGTCGGCGTTAGGAAGGTCGTCTGCTGACGATCAGCGGGTAGGAGTTAAACTGAGTTTCACGTTAGCGGCAAATGGTAGGGACACTAGACCATATTTAGGAGTTAGGGTATATGGAATAAAGTTGTTAGGACTCCTCGATTCAGGAGCCTCTCGTACCATTGTGGGTGGTGACGGGTGGAACATTTTTAAAGAGTTAGGGCTTAGGTTAGGAAATAGTAGTGTTGGGTCAGTAGCGTTAGCAGATGGAGCAGGTGTAGGTGTAGCTGGATCTGTTTCTCTACCAGTAGAGGTTGAGAACAAATCCTTTTTGATAGAATGTCTTGTCATTCCGAACCTTCCACACCAATTGATATTAGGTGCCGATTTTTGGGCATTATCGGGCATAGTCCCGGATTTGAGATCAGGGGTGTGGAATTTTTCGAACCAAGAGAGATTGGCTTCGATGACAGACATGGTAGCGATTAGGGAAAAATCGGATTTGAACGATTTTGAAAATAGGAAATTAGAACTAGTGTTAGGAGAACTTTTTAAATCAATGACCGAAGGTTTAGGGTGCACCAACTTAGTTGAGCACAAGATTAGGACGTCTGCAGAACCGATAAAGCAACGATATTACCCTGTTTCGCCAGCGATTCAGAGACATATCGATCAGAAGCTCCAGGAGATGTTGGAAGCTGGAGTGATCGAGAAGTCGAAGAGTCCTTGGGCATCGCCGATTCTTCTGGTTAAGAAGAAAGATGGCAGTTATCGGTTCTGTGTTGACTATAGGAAATTAAATGAGGTTACAGATAGGGATGCTTATCCACTACCATTTATTTCAGCAATTTTAGACAAGCTTCGAAACGCGAAGTACTTGTCTTCTTTAGACATTAAATCTGCTTATTGGCAGATTCCAATGGAAAAAGAATCGCGCAAGTACACAGCCTTTACCGTGCCAGAGCGTGGCCTGTTCCAATTTTGCAGGATGCCATTTGGCTTGCACAATTCCCCGGCAACTTGGCAAAGGTTTATTGACGACGTTTTAGGTCCTGACTTAGAACCGTTCGTCTTTGTGTACTTGGATGACATTATCATCGTCACCGATTCTTTCGATAGGCATCTAGAAATTTTAAAAGAAGTTTTTAAAAGGTTAGGAGAAGCAGGTTTAAAAGTAGGTAGGGAAAAGTGTAATTTTTGTAGGCCTTCTTTAAAATTTCTAGGTTATGTAGTTGATAGGAACGGGCTTCATGTTGACCCGGAAAAAGTGGAAAGCATGATTAGGATTCCTGCACCGAAAAATGTGAAGGAAATTAGGAGTTTTGTAGGGACAATTTCGTGGTACCGTAGGTTTGTACCAAATTTTGCAATATTAGTTAGGCCTCTTACCGATCTCTTAAAGAAAGGTAAGAAATTTGAGTGGACACAAGAATGTGAGGAGAGTTTTAGGAAAGCCAAAGAGTGTTTGGTTACGGCACCGACTCTGACATGTCCGGATTTTTCAAGGCCGTTTGTTGTACAAACAGATGCGTCGGACTATGGTATCGGGGCCGTATTATCTCAGGAGTTTGAGGATGGCGAAAAAGCCATATGTTATTTAAGTCGGTCATTGAATAGGAACGAAAGGAACTACTCTACGACCGAAAAGGAATGTTTAGCGGTCCTTTGGGCGATCGAAAAGTTGCGGCCGTATCTCGAAGGTGTTCGATTTACAGTCGTAACTGATCATCACTCTTTGGTCTGGCTAAGCAACCTTAAGGACCCGCAGGGTAGATTAGCTCGTTGGGCCATTCGGCTCCAACAATTCGATTTCAAGATCATCCATAGAAAGGGCAAAGAACATGTCGTTCCTGATATGTTGTCGCGAGGAGTTCCAGAAGTAGCTGGTGTCTCTGAGGCGGATTCGGACCCTTGGGTGATTAAGATGAAATCACAGGTAGAAAAGAGCCCGTTAGAATACCCATCTTGGAGAGTTGAGAATGGGCGGCTCTATAAGCATGTTAGGTTGCACCATATAGTCGTTCATGATAATGGTGAAGAGTGGAAGTTAGTGTTAGGGAAAAATGATAGGTCGAGAATTCTTAACGAGTGCCATGATGCTCCGCTTTCAGGACACATGGGCGTTAAGAAAACGTTTGCTAGGATAGCAGAAAAATATTACTGGCCCAAAATGAGGAGTGATATTACGAGGTATGTTAGGAGTTGTAAAATTTGCCAAAGTGTGAAACCGGTGAACGAAAAACCAGCTGGTCTAATGACCGAAAGAGTAGGAAATTCCCAACCGTGGGAAATGATTTGCGTGGACTTGGTGGGTCCGTTACCTAAATCGTCGCGAGGATTCGTATATATTTTAACGGTCGTCGACTATTTCACTAAATTCCCTTTGTTGTTCGCGTTACGGTCCGCAACGGCGAAAGCGGTATGTCGGGAATTGGAAGAAAACGTGTTTCTTCTATTCGGGATTCCAAAGTGGATCGTCTGTGACAACGGTCCCCAGTTCCGTGGCAAGGAACTGAAAATGCTTAGCGAAGCGTACGGGTCACAACTTCGGTTTACGGCGAATTATCATCCGCAAGCGAATCCGGCGGAACGGATTAATCAAATTATTAAGACTACGCTCCGGGCGTATGTCTCGGAAAATCAGCGGAGTTGGGATTCGCAACTGGCAAAAGTGGCCTGTGCAATCCGAACTTCGCAACATGAGGTTTTAGGTGTGTCGCCATACTTCGCAAATTTCGGTAGGAACATGGTAACTAGTGGCCATGATGTAGGAATTAGGGATAGCGATAGGGACCCAGATAGTACGGAAATTAATAGGCAGTTTCGGAAACTGAGAGAGGACATAGCTAGGAAGTTGGAAGCAGCGGGAAAGAAGGCTGCAAAGACTTATAATTTACGTAGGAGGGACGCGCAATATCACACGGGTGATCTCGTTTGGCGTAGGAACTTCGCACTATCCGATGCAGCAAATTATTTCGCGGCGAAGTTGGCGACCAAATTTGTAGGACCTTTCAAGGTCAGCAAGAGGATGTCACCTTGGACATACCTCTTAGTAGATGATCGCGGTAAGGAGCGAGGAACGTGGCATGTTAAGGATTTAAAACCTTTTGTTGATGTTTGAGTCAAGTCCCTTTTGTAGTTGTATTTTTTTTTTGATTGTTCATTGTCATTTTTGTTTACTTAACGTGCCATACTAATGATTTTTTTTTTCTTTTTCTTTTAAATGTAATGATGGTCCTTTGTTGTTGTTGTCTACCCCTGGCTGAGCCTTAAGAAATGGTTTGCTTTTCTCGAAAAGTAAACACATTTCTTGGGAGGTAAGGGTGGGATTTGTTACGGTAAATTTTACCGCAACAAAAACCAGCCTTTGGCTGTTTTCTTTTTCTAGTTGTGGCTGCAAAATATCGGCAAAGTTGAGGGCAACCATGGTCTCATCAACCACAGGTGTACCTAGCCTTTATTTTGCAAAAGCAACAAAGCAGGTGATCGAGTTCGAGAACGGGAACGAGTTCTTTCGACAAGGTCGAGAATGCCGGCGGATGAGCCGAAGAAGTATGAGGTCAGGCGGACCCTTACTTAAGCAACAACAACTACAGATTTGATTGTAACATTTTAACTTTTAACGTAGATTCATTAAATTAATATTTAATTGTTTATGTATGTAAAAAATGGGTTTTTAACGCCGCGTTTTTAATTTAATTTAATTTAATTTAACATTTGGTACGAAATTCACACCTCGAACCTCGCGCGTAATTAATAGTAATAGGAAAATGCCTAGTTTAGACTTCTTCTCGATTTTTGTTTCTTAAAACTTTCTCGAAAAATAAGAATAGTTGGGAAGGGGTCTGAACTCGCCATTATGTTTCGGCAAGTTTTGGAAACTCATCCAACAACTTGTCGAAACCGTGATTGTGTGTGTGAAAGCAAAGTTTCGCTGAGAGTCAACAACGGTGGCTTTCCTGATGAGCGTAAAGCTTCCAAGAAGCCGCGATACCGTGACCGACAATCACGAAAACGTATGCTTGTGTTGAATGGATGTGTGTGTGACTGGAATGGTCGAGGGAGGAAAAATTAGTTGGGAATTAGCTTGGAAGGCACTCTTGAAAGAGGCTTACTAGCGAAACGATTAAGACTGAAAAAAAAAGGAAAAAGTTCGAGGAATTTTTGAAAGGAAAAGAAAGATTAAGAAGAAGAATAGGAAATCAGAAATCGAGGAAATTAAGAAGAAAAATTAAAATTCGAGGATCGAGGTGTGAGGATCGGGAGAAAAAGAGGAAAATAGAAAGGGAGACAAAGGAAAAGATAAGTAGTTTATTTCTTTTGTTTATTTGTTCTGTTCATATAGATACATATATAGTGTATATATTTCGGTCGCGTTCGGCGTTAAGTACCCATTTTATTTTGTCATTTTCTTTTGCGAGTTGTTTTCTTTGTTTCATTGGAATTTTCTTTGGTTCTTTGTTTAACTTCAATTTCAATTTTATTGTAATTTTTTTTAACTTTTATTTCGAAAACATTTTGGGTTTTAGTCCAGGGATCTTCAATCCCACGGTTTCCCAAAGAATAAATTTTAAACTTAAAAATCAAACGTTCGTTGTGTCTTTTTTTTCAATCGCTTCATCCATCACAAAGAGTTTTGGAATTTTCTTTTTCGGTTTTAAAAAAAAATTCCTGGCGCCCATTTTTATTGCAACGTACCCCACTGTAGGTACTTGCAATAAAATATTTCTTAATTATAACAATTTGATTGATTTCATAAATCAATCAACATTGTTATAATTCATATAAACAAATTCTTCCAAAAGAACCCAGCCCAGCTGAGCAGCCGTGGGTACAGCTTCGTCAACGAGCTGTATTGTTACACTTTTTGTTTTCTCTTTTGTGTCGCATTCGTACTCGATTGAGTACGAGTTGATAAGTTCGTCGCTACGCAGCCGCCGTCGTCGGTTTAGTTTGTTTTGGTTTCAAATAATTTCGTTTTAATAGTAAATAATATTAAATACATATCGCGGTAAACAAGTACTAAGAAAAGTGTAACAAAATAACGCCATCTAGAAAAATGCGTAAAGTTTCAGGTAGATCAGACTCAGAGTCTTAAAAAAAATTTTTCTGATAGAGGATAATGTTTTGTTTCACAATACGCCTACGTTCTTCTGCATTGTCATCACTTTTTTGATTATACCAGGCTTCTGTTAATAACTTAAATCCTGTATTTCGAAAACAAACGACTGGAGCTTTATTGGCAGTGATGGCAATTAAAATATAATCACCGTATTTTTTAAGTAGTTGCGCTTTTACCGTTTTTATGTGGGGCGGTAATCACCTTCAATTTTGGCCATCAATTCTTCCAAGGAAAACTGACACTCTGTGCATCGGCAGCGACCAAATCATTCACATGCTCAACACGCTCAACAATTGCTCGACCCCAATCATCATTACGATTTCTACAAAGATTTGAAATACTGTCTTTCATTGACAATTTCCTCACACTATTATCATTTCTTTTAACACTTGACTTACGAAAAGTCTCCAATCCTTTTTCTTTCACTTCAACTGTTTCATTTTCTAAGAGTGAATTGTCACAAATAAAACAATTTTCTGTATTAGAAGCCATAGTTCTAAGAACACAAACAACACTGTACGACGATAAACGTATACTGATGACTCAGCCTCAACCAAATATTTCTCGTAATATAGCTTCTACCGACAGATGTTTCGTTGAAGGTCGAGAGTATGGAGACTATATACACTGTGTGTAATCTCTATAGTCGAGAGAAAGGGGCCCAATACAAAGGCCACATATTACCCTTATACCTGCTTCTTCAAAACCGCCGGCAGTAATAGAATATTTTAGAACAATATCCGAAAAACACGTGGTGGTGCAGATGAATGATACTTTGTGGCGCTGGTACGCCAAAAACTATTGATTTTATGAAAAAAATTATTGATACATAAATTGTAGGAAATTTTTTCTAGTTTAATTTTGTACACAAGTATTTTTTCGTAAAATGCGTCGGAAAGGAAATAATCCCAAAAAACCGTTTTTAGACTCCATTTTTTCAAGATGGCGGCGCGAGCGGCGGCGGGGGTACGAGGTGGCAAAGTTGAAATTCGAAAAGAGCATACCCAAATCTATAAATTAACCAATTTTCAAAACTCCCGGAAAACTTTCCAGGTAACCCTTTTTTTTTTTACCAAATGACTGGACTATATTTGTTTGGTATCACGTTAAAGTATATAATATAAAATTGAATTCAAGTCTCTAGCGTCATTTTTCACCTTTTTTTTAAACTGCTATGGTAAAAAAAAACACTCACGCAATTTTCTTGAGAGCCCTTTCTGCATCTTTTTGCCTTATTATCTGTATAACAAAATTTATTTGTAGTCGATATCTCTTCTGGTTCTTGAGCGTCGCGAACGTACGGACGTACGGGCATATGGACGTACGAACGTACGTACACGCCCACGCACAGACATCTTTCTAAAAATCTTTTATTTTGACTCTAGGGACCTTGAAACGTCGAGAAATGTCAAAATTTTCAATTTGACAAATCGGACCCATTACAATAACTTCCTATGGGAAGTTAACAAAGCCTCGTGAAAAAATATGTTGTTATTCCAACACATTTGACAAAATTCGAAAAAAAAGTTTGACCAACATTCTTCGAATGGCACTGTATATTCAAGTGTAGTAAGGCTAAAAATAACATCCAACAAATGCTGTCAAAAATGGTAAACAATGATTTTCGACCAAAAATCACGAGACAAAAAGAGATACATATTGAAACCAAACTATTTTTTATCATATGCAAAATATTTTTGCTAACTTTTAGATAAGCCTTTAAAAAAATTCACTTGACAACATTCTTACATTTTTAACAAAACACGAAAACCTACAAAAACAACATAAACCGATAAGAAATGGCTTTCGAATCAAATATTATTAGAACAAAGAAATATATTGACTTTTAATTTTGTATCTTACACACAAAATATTCGTATCAATTTTTGATTAAAGTGTTAGACAAATTGACGGGTGAATACGGATGGGAAGTTATCAGAGTTTGTTACATCCCAGCCTCTTTTTAAACAGTTTAATACTTCTCTCTATTTTAAGGAATCATGTACAAGAGCTTACAATTGGTGCATGAGAACAACTTTAATAGTTTCATTTTTGTCACAGGTGTCTGAAAAAGAAAATTCGTATTTTTCGAAAAGCTATTCAAAATTTTATATGAAGTTATCTTGAGCTTAAGTTTGCAAGTATATGTTCTTTATTTAAAAGCCACATTGCGTATTTAAAAGAACACCTATTGACAATATGTCCGTAAAATCACACATTCATATAATGAGATATTAAAATAATGTAAACTGACAAAACCTTCTCCCAAAAATGTTGCATCTACATCAGGGTTCCAAACAAGACTCTCATTAAATGTTAACTGTAATTTTTTATTACAAAAAGCATCTTAACCAAAATATAGAAGATAGAAGAAAATTTATTATTTTAATTAAGTCTTAAAAATTATTATAATGTAAAAGCTCCTTAAACTTAATGACGATAATTAAACCGAATGGGATTAAAAACAATCTTCACAGAAAGGCCCTGAATTCTTTGTGTATGCATACCTATACCTACACATAAATACGTAACACCAAATTCAAAAATATTTTCCAACTACGATTTTTAAGTACAAATTCGAAAATACTTAAGTATTTTTAGGAAAGATCCAAAACAACATAAATTGAAGCTCTCTCTCTTCGCGTTATTCGTTTGGGAGGAATATAATATTTAATCCTCTTAGAAAATTTATAACTTTTATCGGTTTGCCTGAAGGCAAAATCACAGCAAATTAAAATTTAAGGTTGAATGTTAAAACAGAATAAAAGAGGAGACTTAAATATAGAAATTCTTTTTGTATAATGTCTGATGGTACGAGTATTATAAAGCGATATCCAAACGAAGCCAAAATGGAGGGGCTACAATTTAAGAATACCGATAAAATCTTACTATGGAAAACTTCTGGTCAAAATAAAGAGGTTTGTTTTTGGTCTTTTTATTTTGTGGCCGGCATAAGGATAACACAGGAAAAAAAGTATCTTTGTATGTATTTTCTCAATGTGTAAGGCACACCTATAGCTACATAAAAAAAGGTATGCTTATACTGCTTATACGTATTTATTTTTATCGAATTGAAAAAAGAAGAAAACAAAATCCTTGTGGGAAAGATAAGGTGATTGAAAATAATGTTTTGGTCTAAATTATAGGCTTCGTTGTCGTAGCACCAAAAAAGGGATTTATTTTAATGCAAGTGTCAAGGATAACTTTTAAGTTAGATTCTTAACTGTGTATAGAAGTTTTAAGATATCAGAGGTGATTTATGTATGTGGGTAACAGATGTGATTGCATCGTCCTGATAGGCTTGTCTTAAAGATTTACCTTTTTAATCTTGTGTGTCCATAAATAACTTTACTTTTGTCATTCCATTTGGGCACACATGTACCACTTTGGTTAGTTTTGTCGGTTTAGGTGGAAACATTTTTTAACTTTCCAATTGAAGTTACATATTGTAATCGGTGCCATTTTTCGATTTTTTCGTATTGAAATTCTTTACATTCGTTGGTGTTTAAAGATCCCTAGAGTCTTAATGAATGATTTTTAGACACACAACATAGCTGCTTTATCTGTCCATATCTCAAGAAGCAACAGATATATTCAGGCCATAAACTGGGAAACAATTTAAAGAATCGAAGAAATGTAATGACTTTAAACTTGTCTCATCTTATACAACTTATTTTTTGTTGACATTTTTTAAATTTTTTAGAAGAAATCAATTGACAGTTCCTTCAAAATTTTATTAATTTCATTAATAAAACTTTTAATTTTTGACTCGAATACCTTCTGAATAAGATAAATATAAAAAAGAGGCTGGGATGCGACCCACACTGATAACTTCCCATCCCGTCTATCGATTTGTCTTGCTTAAAAGTTTGTCTAAATGTATCAATTCTTACCAAATTTGCGTTCTATTTTTTGTAGATTTTATTTTTTTTTATGAAAAAACGGACTGTTGGATTTTTATAAAAAAATTACTGAATATAAAAAACAATATTTTCTGTGAAATAAAATAAGTTTGAAGCCAATATTTTTAATTTTTGAAAAGCTATTTGAGCCGAAAATCAATTTTTACCAACTTTTATTAATTTTTTTGTTTAGGTTTTTATTTTTTGTAAAAAAACTGTCAATTCGATTTTTTTCAAAATATTACTGAATGTTGAAAACAATATTTTTTGAAAGATAAAAGTAGTTTAAAGCCAATATCTCAAAGTCTTGAAAAGATATTTGAGTCAAAACTCAATTTTTACCAACTTTTTTTTTAATTTTTTTTTTAGGTTATTATTTTTTGTAAAAAAAACTGTCAATTCGATTTTTCTCAAAATTTTTCCTACTGTTGAAAACAATATTTCTTATAAGATAAAATTAGTTAGAAGCCATAATCTCAAATTTTTGAAAAGATATTTAAGTCGAAAATCAATTTTTACCAACTTTTGTTAATTTTTTTTTTCGGTTTTTAATTTTTTGTAAAAAAACTGTCAATTCTATTTTTTTCAAAATTTTACTGAATGTTGAAACCAATATTTTTTGAAAGATAAAAGTAGTTTAAAGCCAAAATCTCAAAGTTTTGAAAAGATATTTGAGTCAAAATTCAATTTTTACCAACTTTTTTTTTAATTTTTTTTTTAGGTTATTATTTTTTGTAAAAAAACTGTCAATTCGATTTTTCTCAAAATTTTTCCTACTGTTGAAAACAATATTTCTTATAAGATAAAATTAGTCAGAAGCCGTTATCTCAAATTTTTGAAAAGATATTTAAGTCGAAAATCAATTTTTACCAACTTTTGTTAATTTTTTTTTTCGGTTTTTAATTTTTTGTAAAAAAACTGTCAATTCTATTTTTTTCAAAATTTTACTGAATGTTGAAACCAATATTTTTTGAAAGATAAAAGTAGTTTAAAGCCAATATCTCAAAGTTTTGAAAAGATATTTGAGTCAAAACTCAATTTTTACCAACTTTTTTTTCCTACTGTTGAAAACAATATTTCTTATAAGATAAAATTAGTTAGAAGCCATAATCTCAAATTTTTGAAAAGATATTTAAGTCGAAAATCAATTTTTACCAACTTTTGTTAATTTTTTTTTCGGTTTTTAATTTTTTGTAAAAAAACTGTCAATTCTATTTTTTTCAAAATTTTACTGAATGTTGAAACCAATATTTTTTGAAAGATAAAAGTAGTTTAAAGCCAATATCTCAAAGTTTTGAAAAGATATTTGAGTCAAAACTCAATTTTTACCAACTTTTTTTTATTTTTTTTTTAGGTTTTTATTTTTTGTAAAAAAACTGTCAATTCGATTTTTCTCAAAATTTTATCAGATGTCAAAAACATTATTCTTCGTTGCACAAAATTGTTTTGGAGATGAAATCATATTTTAGTCGTAAAATTTTCGAAGTGACAAATTTTTTTTTTCAGTTTTTTTGATTTACAAAAAAAAACCGTTAATTGAATTTTTTTCCAAAAATATAATTGTTTTGTATCACGTTACAATATATAATACAAAATTTAATTCAAGTCTCTAGCGTCATTGGTTCATGAGATATTTAGGGTTAACCAAAATTTTCACCTTTTTTTTAAACTGCTATGGTAAAAAAACCACCCACGCAATTTTCTTGAGAGCCCTTTCTGCATCTTTCTGCCTTATATCTGTATAACAAAATTTATTTGAAGTCGATATCTCTTCTGGTTCTTGAGCTATGGACGACGAAAAAAACGTCGCGAACGTACGGACGTACGGACGTACGTACACACGCACGCACAGACATCTTTCTAAAAATCTTTTATTTCGACTCTAGGGACCTTGAAACGTCGAGAAATGTCAAAATTTTCAATTTGTCAAATCGGACCCATTACAATAACTTCCTATGGGAAGTTAATAAGGTGGCGCAACACTCAACAGTCCGTTGAGAATAAGGACCTAGTGACTATTATTCCTATTTGCGAGTACTGTTGTCAGGGATGTGGGGGACCTACAGCTTTAGGCCGAATCCGAACGGCTAATTTGAGAGAGCACTTTTCATGACAAGAATTACACTTGGAGGATTACTGTCGGGTACTGCAAAAGGCAGTGCACGTGACAAGCATTGATTGAAGCCAAGACCTTTGGCATGACGATCCAATGCACCAACCATCATGCCACGGGTATTACAATATTTTGGTATTAATCTTAAAATTTTCTTATCTTATACAAAACTAGCGGGCCGGTACGTGCTTCGCTACGTATAAGGCATAGTAATACAAAAAAAATGATTATTAAGTTCATTTATTAAAATAAAAAAATATTTTAAATTGCTAGCTATTTAAAAGTCCAAATGACCCAAATGATATATTGTTTTTATTATATTTATCAGCAAGAGTAAAAACTAAAAAATAAAAAAGAGGCTGGGATGCGACCCACACTGATAACTTCCCATCCCGTCTACCGATTTGTCTTGCTTAAAATTTGTCTAAATGTATCAATTCTTACCAAATTTGCGTTCTATTTTTTGTAGATTTTATTTTTTTTATGAAAAAACGGACTGTTGGATTTTTATAAAAAAATTATTGAATATAAAAAACAATATTTTCTGTGAAATAAAATAAGTTTGAAGCCAATATTTTTAATTTTTGAAAAGCTATTTGAGCCGAAAATCAATTTTTACCAATTTTTATTAATTTTTTTGTTTAGGTTTTTATTTTTTGTAAAAAAACTGTCAATTCGATTTTTCTCAAAATTTTTCCTAATGTTGAAAACAATATTTCTTATAAGTTAAAATTAGTTAGAAGCCATAATCTCAAATTTTTGAAAAGATATTTAAGTCGAAAATCAATTTTTACCAACTTTTGTTAAATTTTTTTTTCGGTTTTTAATTTTTTGTAAAAAAACTGTCAATTCTTTTTTTTTCAAAATATTACTGAATCTTGAAAACAATATTTTTTGAAAGATAAACTAGTTAAAAGCCAATATCTCAAAGTCTTGAAAAGATATTTGAGTCAAAACTCAATTTTTACCAACTTTTTTTTTATTTTTTTAGGTTATTATTTTTTGTAAAAAAACTGTCAATTCGATTTTTCTCAAAATTTGTCCTACTGTTGAAAACAATATTTCTTATAAGTTAAAATTAGTTAGAAGCCATAATCTCAAATTTTTGAAAAGATATTTAAGTCGAAAATCAATTTTTACCAACTTTTGTTAATTTTTTTTTCGGTTTTTAATTTTTTGTAAAAAAACTGTCAATTCTATTTTTTTCAAAATTTTACTGAATGTTGGAAACAATATTTTTTGAAAGATAAAAGTAGTTTAAAGCCAATATCTCAAAGTTTTGAAAAGATATTTGAGTCAAAACTCAATTTTTACCAACTTTTTTTTATTTTTTTTAGGTTATTATTTTTTGTAAAAAAACTGTCAATTAGATTTTTCTCAAAATTTTATCAGATGTCAAAAACATTATTCTTCGTTGCACAAAATTGTTTTGGAGATGAAATCATATTTTAGTCGTAAAATTTTCGAAGTGACAAATTTTTTTTTTCAGTTTTTTTGATTTACAAAAAAAAACCGTTAATTGAATTTTTTTCCAAAAATATAATTGTTTTGTATCACGTTACAATATATAATACAAAATTTAATTCAAGTCTCTAGCGTCATTGGTTCATGAGATATTTAGGGTTAACCAAAATTTTCACCTTTTTTTTAAACTGCTATGGTAAAAAAACCACCCACGCAATTTTCTTGAGAGCCCTTTCTGCATCTTTCTGCCTTATATCTGTATAACAAAATTTATTTGAAGTCGATATCTCTTCTGGTTCTTGAGCTATGGACGACGGAAAAAACGTCGCGAACGTACGGACGTACGTACACACGCAGGCACAGACATCTTTCTAAAAATCTTTTATTTCGACTCTAGGGACCTTGAAATGTCGAGAAATGTCAAAATTTTCAATTTGTCAAATCGGACCCATTACAATAACTTCCTATGGGAAGTTAAAAAGAATTGGGTACTCTTACTATGGTGGGTCTATATGGGTTAGTCTAAAACAATTGAGAATGAACAAATAAACAGTTGGGGGTACCGACTCTGGAACAGGCAACATAAAGTTGGCCATGTGAAAAACATGATTCCTCTAAATTGACACCACAAACGTTAAGTGTTTGCCCTTGGGCCTTATTTATGGAAATCGCAAACGATAAACGCACAGGATATTGTAATCTTTTGAATTCAAATGGCATATCAGTTGGAATCATAGGGATACGTTACGTGGTATCAAACACACTTCTCCTTTTGATTTACCAATTAAGATTGTAGCTTCAATTAAATTTGGCAATAAGTTTTTCACTGCCAATCTGGTGCCATTACACAGTTTTGGTGGATTAATATTTTGCAATAATATAATTAAAGAACCAATTTTCAGATTTAAGTTATGCGGTGGTATACCAGCCGGTTCCAATGAATTTAAAAATTCAATTGGATAATTCATTGCCTCTTCATAACACTGTCAATTGATTTATATGTCGTGACTACACCTGGCAGTTTCGCTTGAATTTGAAAATTAATGGCATTGATATGAATGTTCTTCGGTGCTAAAATGGCGCGTTCTCTCAACCAATCATGATTTCTGTAATTCTGAAGAATTTTCGGAAAAACGCATTCAATCAACTCATCTATCGATTGCGCAATTGTACAAAAATTGTTCGGTAAAGTGATCAATCCGTTGGTACCGTCGATTGGTATTTTGCCATCACCAATTTCTAACAATTGTTTTGAAAACTCATTGGCATTTGCATCATTATGTAGGTGAATACGCATATTAATGTTCAGTGTCAGTTTTCGTACATATTTCCAAAGAACTGATGACTTCAAACAGGCGTTTATTTCATCAGCAGGAGTTGATCGAGAAATGACAGGCAATGTTTGACGAAAGTCCCCTGACAGCAATATCAGAGCACCACCAAAAACCTGTTGATTACCAGGTAAATCTTGCATTGTTCGATTAAATGCTTCTATTGATTTTTTATTCGCCATTGTGCACTCATCCCATAAAATAATCGACGTTAATTGCAGAACTTTTGCCATAGCAGAATTTCTCGAAATATTGCAAGTTGGAGTTTCAATCACTTGTACATTCAATGGTAATTTTAATGCAGAGTGTGCGGTCCGACCACCTTTTCATAATGTAGCAGCAATTCCCGAAGATGCAAGTGCCAATGCAATTTTATGTTCCGATCGAATAGTCGCTAAAATCAATGATACAACGAAAGTTTTGCCTGTACCACCAGTTTTGAACAATTGAACTAATGCGTTATGCTGATGGAAAAACCTTTGTAGCTCACGAATAATTTCTCGTCTTGTATTTGAAACTATTGCACAACGTTGATCCAATTCAAGATTTTCATCACCAATAAAATACATTTTGCAAAAATTGATGATCAGCGTCGGGGTATGTCAATAACGCACCAGCTTGTTGATAAATCTCTCCTTGAATCTGTAACATGTATGCAATTTTAGAAAGATGTTGAATCAGAATTTTTAAGACTTTATGATTCAGATTGATATAAAGATGGGACAATCCTGTTGAGGTATTTACCTTAAAAGTCGGCATAAAATTATCTCTAATAATTTTAGTACCACCAAAAGAAGTCATTTCAATTGCCGAATTGTATTATTGAATATTACTCAAAAATTGCTTCGACGTTTGAGATGTTTCAAAAATAAATGAATACAATGGTTCGGGTGGAGTTTCTAATGTTGGCAATCTCACTTAACCATTAGCACAACACATTCCGGGCGTTTCACCTAGAAAATTAGCCACATCACAATGTGGACATATTGCGTCCATCATTCCAATGTATCCGTACATACTATAATCAATCTGACTATTGTAATTATTCGTGCAAGATTAAGTACAGGTACAGGGTCAACAGATCTATTCTGTGCAATACGTTCACGCTGCGATGCATTAGCTTGTGCGCGTTCATCTGTAGTCTGAGATCGTCTTAATAATGCCACTTGATTTGCATTACGCGTTCGCCGGCCTATGTTTGTTCGTCCTGCTCGTGGCATTTTCCTTCACTCAACAACTCAACAATATTTTTTAAAATATAAACACAAAGCAATAACTCAACAATATTTTGGAAAATATAAACACAACAAAGCAATAATTATCGCTGATAAAATGAAATGACATATGATGACATAAAATTTGTTTGACAGAACTAACGTCACTTTTTTGCCTTCGATTGTTTTGCCAAAGGTTCAAATTGGCTTTTAAGTATTAGTACAAATTGTTTGTATATGGGAGTATAGAAAGATGTTGATTTAACACTTTTTCAAGATTTTTTTTTAATTTTCTCTACGTACAAACCTTCTCTGCACTTCCACGAATAATTCAAGATCAAAATTAGCCAAATCGGTAAAGGCATTGTTGAGTTATAACATTACAACGAAAAGTGGCATTGATTTTTATATATATAGATATTGGATTTGACATTTCTTATAGTACAAAAATTGGGTTAATTTTAACTACTTACTTCCTTAAGGTGGCGCTACAGTCTTGTGTGAACTATAGACCCTCTTCCAACAAACTTCTCCATCTAGCTCGGTCCATAACTAGATGTTTCCAGTTGTGCACTTCAAGTTGGGTAAGGTCACTTTGTTTTTTGTGAGCGATAACTGATCTAGTGCGCAATCCTGTGGGCGTGGATTCGAAGATTTTTCTTGCCGGAGCCTTCGTGACCTATCCAGCTCAGTCGTTGGTCTTTTATCGATCTAGCTAAGTCTACGTGCATCGCTGTACAGCTCACCTTCTATGCATACGAGATCGTACATCACGCGAAGAACTTTTCTCTTGAAACGACCCAAGGTGCTTTCATCCACTTTTGTCATAGTCCATGCTTCTGTACCGTATAGCAGAACGGTAAGTTGAGGGTCTTATATAGCGAAACTTTGGTTGCTCGAGAGACTAGGACATATGGGGTCTTGAAAACGACAAGAGATGCCGAAATGTGAATATTTGATCGACTGCATGTTGTTTGGATGCATTTTCCTGCTGACATTCCCCATCAAACAATTGGTTTCTTATTTGTGGCTGCTTGAAACCCAGCACTTCAAAGGCGACTTTACTGATTGCATCTTGGCAATGTTGCCACTGGTTCTCGATACATTGTGTATGCGGTAGAGAACTTCGAAAGAGGTTACTTGCGACTCGGTCGGAAAAGGATTTGGTGATTACTTGCGATTGTAGCCGTTCCACGTTGTATCTTCTTCCAGCATCTCTCTGTTTTGCTTTGGGTCTGGAAACCAGAAGTGGTACGCTAGTCTGGATCTAGTGACATAGCCGCATCCAAATGAGCGTTGCTGGTTTTCTCGGCAGTATTCACCATAATAAATATCGCAATTTTTCATCCTCTTTTCGCCTGACCCATCCCATCACGTTTCCTGGATGGCGGTGGTGATGTCTGCTTTATAGCAGTCTAGAGCCTGCGCTAATTCTTCGGCTGCACGTGGTCTATTCGGGGAACTAACATTCCAAGCGTATATTCGAAGTTTGTTGTCTTTAATTCCTTTGCGTGGGTTGTAACCAGTAAATCCTTGCGTATCCGAGGCTTGTTGGTTCTTTGCAACTGAGTTTTCTTTATGTGGAAATTCCTCCACCGCCACCGTGTGGTTTAAAGGAGAGGTGCCTTAGTGGAAACACCTCTATCCCCCTTTATCGATTGCTATCCCCAACAACTTTCCACTGGGGTTGGAACCCAATCACGAGTTTAGGTGCTAGGTACCCAATATTAACCGCGGGGAAGGGAGGTTAGGAGTTATTAGACAGATATGAGTTTTTGAGGAAAAACTTGTTAAATAGAAATCTCAACAAAATGCCACTAAATTTTTTAAAAATCTTTTTTTTTTTAAATTAAATATCTCCTAAACAAAAATAAAAAAAGAGGCTGGGATGCGACCCACACTGATAACTTCCCATTCCGTCTATCGATTTGTCTTGCTTAATGTATCAATTCTTGCCAAATTTGCGTTCTATTTTTTGTAGATTTTATTTTTTTTTATGAAAAAACGGACTGTTGGATTTTTATAAAAAAATTACTGAATATAAAAAACAATATTTTCTGTGAAATAAAATAGGTTTGAAGCCAAAATTTTTAATTTTTGAAAAGCTATTTGAGACGAAAATCAATTCCTACCAACTTTTATTAATTTTTTTGTTTAGGTTTTTATTTTTTGTAAAAAAAACTGTCAATTCGATTTTTCTCAAAATTTTTCCTAATGTTGAAAACAATATTTCTTATAAGTTAAAATTAGTTAGAAGCCAAAGTTTTGAAAAGATATTTAAGTCGAAAATCAATTTTTACCAACTTTTGTTAAATTTTTTTTTCGGTTTTTAATTTTTTGTAAAAAAACTGTCAATTCTATTTTTTTCAAAATTTTACTGAATGTTGAAAACAACATTTTTTGAAAGATAAAAGTAGTTTAAAGCCAATATCTCAAAGTCTTGAAAAGATATTTGAGTCAAAACTCAATTTTTACCAACTTTTTTTTTATTTTTTTTAGGTTATTATTTTTTGTAAAAAAACTGTCAATTCGATTTTTCTCAAAATTTTATCAGATGTCAAAAACATTATTCTTCATTGCACAAAATTGTTTTGGAGATGAAATCATATTTTAGTCGTAAAATTTTTGAAGTGACAAATTTTTTTTTTCAGTTTTTTTGATTTATAAAAAAAACCGTTAATTGAATTTTTTTCCAAAAATATAATTGTTTTGTATCACGTTACAATATATAATATAAATTTAATTCAAGTCTCTAGCGTCATTGGTACATGAAATATTTAGGGTTAACCAAAATTTTCACCTTTTTTTTACCATAGCAGTGGTAAAAAAACCACCCACGCAATTTTCTTGAGAGCCCTTTCTGCATCTTTCTGCCTTATTATCTGTATAACAAAATATATTTGAAGTCGATATCTCTTCTGGTTCTTGAGCTATGGACGACGAAAAAAACGTCGCGAACGTACGGACGTACGGACGTACGGACGTACGTACACACGCACGCACAGACATCTTTCTAAAAATCTTTTATTTCGACTCTAGGGACCTTGAAACGTCGAGAAATGTCAAAATTTTCAATTTGACAAATCGGACCCATTACAATAACTTCCTATGGGAAGTTAATAAACCTATTTCTTAAATCTTAAAAAATTCAAATTCGTTTCAAAATACACAAAATATTGTTTTCACAATTTGATAAGACTTTAAGAATTACATTTTTTACAAAAAAACAAAAACCTCTAAAAGTAGTGTTAAGAATGTGGAGTAACTCTAACAACAAAGAGCGGCATTGGCTTGAAAATTGTCACATCTTGGACAATATATTGTTGTTCCAAAAATACTAGGTTTAAAAAATCCAATGTTTTGATAGAAAACAACATTTTTTGTGAATATTTCAAATGACAGTTTGGCTAATTAAGTGCAAAATAATGTAAATTTTCAAAGGCAAAGTTATAATATTTTTGTCATTCTGGGTAAGGTGTCGAGATTAATTGAAAACCTATCAAATAAAACTGCTTGGATAATTATTTGAATGGGCTTATGATAAAAATGATCACGTTTTAATTGAGTTTTTCGATACCGACAGTTTGGTGGATTAAGTTTGCGTTATTCACAGTTCCAAGTAGTCAGAAATTTATTAGTTCTGTGTTTTCCCTTCTCAAATTACTAATTTGCTGATGTAACTTATTATTAAATACAATTTTTTATAACTTCAATTCCAAATAATTTAATGTTTTGTTCAGTTGAGTTGAAAATATGTGAAGGTAATCCATACACGAGTATTTACGTATCTCTTTTTTTTTTTTCATTAAATAAAAATTCATAAAACTGATTGATTTTAATATATCAAAAATACCCGCGGCATTGTCAACGAAAATACACAAACATCCTCCAAACAGAATTTTATAACTCACTTATTGTAAATTTACCATTGCTCTTTTTGAAAATCAAATTCTACATAAAGGGATTTACAATTCCAAAATTGATTCATCCTATTTCGAAAAACACAAAGGCTGGTTTTGGGTAATGGGTAAGGCAACCAACTTCATCACTATATCACAAGCATCATATTTAATCTGATTACAACGGAAAAGCTCTTTTTTGATTGTATCTATATAAATAATGCAGGCATTGTTAAAGTTTAGTTAGATTTTCTATAACTAACTTTATATGACTAAAGGGCGCAAAAACAATTTGTGCCTGCCCTGATGATTTTATACTCGTGGTTTATTGTGCAATGGAAAAATAATGAACGTTAGTCGACTTTTAGATGCTTAAAATTTAAACATTAACTGGACATTTATTTTAACATTGATTGATAGACTGATGAAAATAATTAATGGGACTGGGTTCGGTTAGCGAGATAACCGCTTAAATGAATTTCAACGTATAAAACCTCAGTATAGTTGCGCAAGTAATTTATTTACATTGAAAACCAATTAATGCGTATAACGTGTATGTATAAGAGAATACGTCACAAGGTTTAAAAGGAATGAGGCTTTAAATAAGAATGGGAAGGACATTTTTCCAATAAGAGTGTTCGTTTTCAATAACACACTATTTGAACAGCTGTCGCTGTTGAACCTGTCATATTTTGCCATTTGACAATTGGAATCTATGCCATAACTAAAACATTTTTAACTTCCCATGGGAAGTTATTATAATAGGTCCGATTTGTCAAATTGAAAATTTTGACATTTCTCGACGTTTCAAGGTCCCTAGAGTCTAAACAAAAGATTTTTAGAAAGATGTCTGTGCGTGCGTGTGTACGTACGTTCGTACGTCCGTACGTTCGGGCCTTTTTTTTGTCGTCCATAGCTCAAGAACCAGAAGAGATATCGACTTCAAATAAATTTAGTTATACAGATAATAAGGCAGAAAGATGCAGTAAGGGCCCTCAAGAAAATTGCGTGGTGGTTTTTTTAACCATAGCAGTTTAAAAAAAGGTGAACAATTTGGTTAACCCTAAATATCTCATGAACAAATGACGCTAGAGACTTTAATTAATTAAATTTTATTTAAAAGATGTATGTTTTTGGACAAAAATCCAATTAACGGTTTTTTTATAAATCAAAAAAACTGAGAAAAAAAAATTGTCACCTCGAAAATTTTACGACTGAAATATGATTTCATCTCCAAAATAATTTTGTGCAACGAAGAATAATGTTTTTGACATCTGATAAAATTTTGAGAAAAATCTAATTGACAGTTTTTTTTATAAAAAATAAAAACCTAAAAAAACATTACTCAAAGTTGGTAAAAATTGAATTTCGACTCAAATATGTATCTTTTCAAAAACTTGAGATTAAGGCTTCAAACTTATTTTATCTTATAAGAGATATTGTTTTTAACGTTCAGAAAAATGTTGAGAAAAATCGAATTGACAGTTTTTTTACAAAAAATAAAAACCCAAAAAAAAAAATGTTTTTAAGTTGGTAAAAATTGATTTTCAACTCAAATATATTTTCAAAACTTTTAGATATTGGTTTTAAACTAATTTAATCTTTCAAAAAATATTTTTGTCAACATTCAGTAAAATTTCGAAAAAAAATCGAATTGACAGTTTTATTTACAAAAACTTAAGAACCGAAAGAAAAATTGTTAAAAATTGATTTTTGACTCAACTATCTTTTCCAAAATTTGAGATAATGGCTTCTTACTAATTTTATCTTTTAAGAAATATTGTTTTTAACAATAGGAACAATTTTGAGAAAAATCGGATTGACAGTTTTCTTACAAAAAATAAAAACCTAAAAAAAATATATAAAAGTTGGTAAAAATTGTTTTTCGAAGTAAATATCTTTTCAAAAATGTGAGAAATTGGCTTCCGACTAATTTCATCTTTTAAGAAATATTGTCTTCAATATTCTGTAAAATTTTGAGAAAAATCGAATTGACAGTTTTTTTTTACAAAAAATAAAAACCTAAAAAAAAACAATACTAAAACTTGTAAAAATTTACTTTCGACTCAAATAGCTTTTCAAAAATTAAAAATATTGGCTTCAAACTTATTTTTTTTTCACAGAAAATATTATTTTCGATATTCAGTAATTTTTTTATAAAAATCCAACAGTCCTTTTTTTCATAAAAAAATAAAATCTACCAAAAATAGTACGCAAATTTGGTAAAAATTGATACATATAGACAAACTTTTAAGACAGACGGGATGGGAAGTTATCAGTGTGGATCGCATCCCAGCCTCTTTTTTTAATTCAGAAATGGTGAGCATTTTGAAGCCACTGTTTACAAAACTAAAGCTCTTTAGTTACATCGTGAAGCAGCTTCCCGAATGTAGCCTAAATTTAATTCATTTTCTAGATTAAGTTTAATTCATAAGCTAGTTAGTAATTCCTAAGTCAGTTAGCTACTTATAAACTAAAAATTTAAATCACAAGCTACAAAGTTATTTATGATTTAAATAAATTTAATATTCATACTCCAAATAAATTTTGTTATACAGAATGATGCGGAGACGACTGTCAAAAAAATTGAGTGAAAGTGCTGTGAACACTTGGTGAACTCAAAATATTTCACGAACCAATAACGGTAGCGACTTGATTTAAATTTTATATTGTATAATGTGACGTGATACGAAACTAGTAAAATTTTGAAATACAAAAAAAAATTACAAAAAAATGATCACACCGAATATTTTACGAACCAAAAATATTTTAATGATACGAAAAGCAACGTTTTGATCTCTGATTAAATTTTGATTAACATCGAATTTCTTGTTTTCTTTTACAAACGTGAAAATTGATTTTCATCTCAAATATCTTTCTAAAAAGAGGCTGGGATGCGACCCACACTGATAACTTCCCGTCCCTTCTGTCGATTTGTTTTGCTTAAAAGTTTGTCTATATGTATCAATTTTTACCAAATTTGCGTACTATTTTTTGTAGATTTTATTTTTTTATGAAAAAAAACGGACTCTGGATTTTTATATCGAATGATATATGAATATCGAAAACAATATTTTCTGTGAAATAAAATAAGTTTGAAGCCAATATTTGTAATTTTTGAAAAGCTATTTGAGTCGAAAGTAAATTTTTACCATGTTTTAGTATTGTTTTTTTTTTTTAGGTTTTTATTTTTTGTAAAAAAAAACTGTCAATTCGATTTTTCTCAAAATTTTATCGAATGTTGAAAATAATATTTCTTATAAGTTAAAATTAGTTAGAAGCCATTATCTCAAATTTTTGAAAAGATATTTTAGTCAAAAATCAATTTTTACCAACTTTTGTTAATTTTTTTTCGGTTTTTAATTTTTTGTATAAAAACTGTCAATTCGATTTTTTCAAAATTTTACTGAATGTTGAAAACAATATTTCTTATAAGATAAAATAAGTTTGCAACCTTAGTCTCAAGTTTTTGAAAAGATATTTGAGTCGAAATTCAATTTTTCCCAACTTGGAGTAATGTTTTTTTTAGGTTTTTATTTTTTATAAAAAAAACTGTCAATTAGATTTTGCTCAAAATTTTATCAGATGTCAAAAAAATTATTCTTCGTTGCACAAAATTGTTTTTGGAGATGACAAATTTTTTGTTCAGTTTTTTTGATTTATAAAAAAACCGTTATTTGGATTTTCTTTCCAAAAATATACTTGTTTTGTATTACGTTACAATATTATAACTTAAAATTTAATTCAAGTCTCTTGCGTCATTGGTTCATGAGATATTTAGGGTTAACCAAAATTTTCACCTTTTTTAAACTGCTATGGTAAAAAAAAACACCCTCGCAATTTTCTTGAGAGCCCTATTGTTTTCGAGAATTATTAAAATTTTTATACAAATCCAAGTCAGTTTTTTCATAAAAAATTGAAATCTACAAAAATTAGTATGCAAAATTGGAAAAAATTGATATTCGATTTTTGATAATTAATTTTCAAAATGATTTCATTCTGTGCTAAATTTTCTTAGAAAAATCCAACATGTACTTTTCTAAAAGAAATGCTACTAAAATTGGTAAAAAAGTTGCTGGTAGTTTTTAGTTAATTTTTTTAGAAAAGTTCAACGGGCATATTTTGTAACAAAACACGAAAACCTATAAAAACAATTAAAACCAGATAATAAATGGCTTTCAACTAAAGTATTAGGAGAACAAAGAAAGATATTGACTTCAAAGAATACTTAGAACAATGCAGTTTGATCCATAAAGCACTTCGAGAGTTTCATTTTGGTTAAGAACGCTTTTTCCCCAATGCGCATAACGGATTGGTGACAAAACAGGGCAAATCCCTATGAAGTGGAGTATGTTTTCCGTGTTTTCTTCAGGGCATATGGTCGGTAGTTTAACCGTTTCAGCTCTCCTCTGGTTTTAAAGATGGTTGAAATGGTCTTTAGCGGATACTTGTCATGGAAATAGTTGTTTTCACCAAGATTGTGCTGCAAGGCCTTATACAAATTAAGAGATTCACTGCCTTCAGCTCTAACAGAAAATAAATGTTTCTTCGAAAAAACCCGAATTTTTCAACATTTTGAAAAATTCCATATTATCCCAAAAACTTTTTTGAAAAATATAAAAAAACGAACACCGTTAGACGAATCAACAATTAACTACAAATTAGTATAAGGATTAAACTAGAAAAATGTGACTTTAGTTTTAAATTTATGTACTTGTTTCTAAGTTAGTGTTATTAAATTTCATTATAATTTACAGATGAAAAGCTAAAACTACACGACCCACTTTTTCTTCTCCGCTACCATATTCGAAGCCTTTGAACATTATTTAAGGCCTTTAACTAATTTTTTTTAACTTAAAAGATCGCCACTAAATAAATATTGATCATTGAATTGGTAATTTTTGATTTCAACCTCAATTTTATTCATTTTACACAAAATCAATATTTGTTCTACCTAAAGGTATACTATAATAAGAACAGTTACAAAAATATCCCTTTGACCTTAACCTCACAATACAAGGCCACATCCCATCACCGTCAGTAATTTGGTTAAAGTATATTTGCGACTTACCTGTATTACTTTCACTTATAGGCATTTTACATTGCAATGGTACCTATGTTATGTATATACCTAGGTATTACCTACCTTATGACTTATAGTTAACTTTTAGCATTGGTTTCCGTTAAAAAATACCTAAAATAAAAATAAATTTCTCAATTTCGTTGAGCTAAATTAAACATCCATCTGTTTATAGAAGTAACGACTTATATCTAGACATATAAATATGTATGACTAAAAAGATTTATATATACAGATGTATATACATATATTGCAGCTATATCCACAGAAAAGGATAGGATTTTGGTATTTTCCATGCAACCATTAAGATGCCACATAGAGTTCAATTTAATTAAACGGCAATGATTTATGAGTTTGATGGTCCTTCTACTTGTTCTTCTCTTCTCTATAAAACGTATAGCAACCGTATATAAAATATAGTAATAGTTAATGTTAGCGTAGTTGATCCTTGGCTTTTAGAGTCTTCTTCTTATATGGATGGCCATGGTTGAATTTAGAGCTACAAGTATATTGAGACATTAATTTCGCTAAGGACTCAACACTTCTGACTTTCAGGGTAATAGTAATGTGAAAATTAATTTTTTTTTTCGTCAGTTTACTCAATTGAAGTTGACGGCGAGCAGTGCAGTGTCCTTGTTGTTTGGAAATGTAGTTTACACACGTTTGTCCTTATTCAATATACATCATCATAATTAAATGTTATGAGATTTATTTTAATGCCTGGGTTAATACATGTATATGAGACTCTAAATGTGGAAGAGATGAATTGAATATTCTACAACATAAGTGACTTTATGTAAATTAATTGGGTCTTTTTGAATCTGGTAACATTTTGAAATATTGTTGTTTGCGCTATCAATACAAAAATTACAAAATTATTAAATATTTCTGTAAATAAAGGTATTTTCAATCATATATTTTGTTTCGATATTTAAAAAAAACAGAATATTTTTGACGAAAATGAATAGACATATGTTTATTCATTTAATTCTAAAATGCTATACGATTACAGCAATGATCATATAATTGGCACATTTTGAGGCTGTATGTCCTCGATAACTTCACGAATTCCATCTTTTTGATCCTGAATAAATCGTAGATTATTGGAATAGACTTTGTCTCTCAAGTTTTTCCAAAGAAAAAAGTCTAACGCCCAATTTCATAAACAACTTTTAAACATTTAACAGGATTTTAAACTGTAAAATGGGATATTTTGGTTTCACCAAGCGTTTTTAAAGTAAACAAGCTTTTAAACACCTTTTAAAACTAAATGCCCATTTTTGGCTCACTAAATTTTAAAAGTGTCATTGTTGGTCTGAGCGCCAACGTCCAAACTTTTTTATAAATCTGTCTGGATTACTATTTGACTACTTAGTTCGCTCGAGTTCGAGAATAAATTTAAAATGACAACCGGAAAAGGTTCAATTTAAACATGTGTAAATCAGTTAATTAAGAAAATGGATACTTAAGCAGGAAAAGAGATAATACAGTGTGGATATAAATTTTAACGTGTAGGTTTACACCTGACATCTGCTAACACTCCCCCTTGGTATGTCCAGACTTATTTATCTTGCCTGCTGAGGTGGTAACATCCAGCACAGCCAGCTTAACTGAAGGTCTGATGTAGATTCCAGAGCGTGTGAAAACAGTTGCACTTCGGACTTGCCCGTCTTTTGCAACTTTGGTTTGAATGACACGACCTTTCAGCCAACAATTTCTGGGGCTATTCTGGTCCACAATAAGGACTATATCACCTTCTTTTATAGGTTCGACTGGTGCAATCCATTTGGAGCGACGTGTTATGGTAGGGAGATATTCACTTACCCATCGCTTCCAGAAGTGATCCGCGTACTGCTGTGATGTTTGCCAATTTTTTCTCACTACTTTAACATCATCGTCGAATACTACTAAAGGCTTCATTCCATTTGATGACCCCAGAAGGAAGTGGTTTGGGGTGAGTGCTTCTTCATTTTCGCTGTCGATCGGAATATATGTAAGCGGGCGAGAATTAACAATATTCTCAACTTCCAACATCATGCTTCTTAATAACTCATCGGTAGGATTTCGCAATGGCATAATTTTGTAGAGAACTGTTTTTATTGAGCGAACCAGTCGCTCCCAACACCCTCCCATGTGCGGAGAACTTGGTGGGTTGAAACTCCATTTAGTTCTAGGAGAGGTGAACGTTCCATCAATTTAAGTTTATCGACGTCGTTAAGTGCTTCTCGCAGCTCTCGTTCCGCACCCTGGAAGTTAGTACCATTGTCACTAAAAATTTCGATGGGAGTTCCTCGACGAGCCATAAAGTTTCGAAGGGCGAGTATGCACGAATCTGCAGACAGGCTGTGTGCGATCTCGATGTGGACGGCTCTGGTGGTGAGACAAGTCAAAAGAACTCCCCACCTTTTTTCACTCCTTCTGAGAATGGATATGTTTATTGAACCAAAGTAGTCGATTCCAGTAAATGAAAAGGGTCGAGTAAACGGTGACAATCGCGCCTTGGGTAACTGGGCCATCATTGGTTCACGAGGTTTTGCATTCTGGTTTTTACAGTTTTGGCACTTCTTCTTCCTCATAGAATGAAATGCGGTTCTTAACTGTGGGATTTGATACATTTGACGAATTTCATTGATAGCTGTCTCATGATTTTGATGATGGAATCTGTAATGCATGTCCATCATAATAAGGTAAGTTATTTGATGGTCTCTTGGAAGTATGATTGGTCTCTTGAAGTCATCGTTCGATTCTATAGAGAGGTCAATTCTACCTTTCGCTCGAATGATGTTATGATCGTCAAGATATGGACACAAATTATAGATAGGGCTGCTTTTTTCTAAAGGTCGCTTGGAGATCAGATCTGCTAGCTCTTCTTGGTAAGTAATACGTTGAGCTTCTCTCATCAGCACATAACATGCTCTTTTCAATTCTTCTCTTTTTAAGATTCCAGAAGTTCGTTTACATTTTTCTTCTTTTTTAATTTTTAGGTTGTTCATATATCGGATAATGTAGGCTGTACTTCGCAGTAGTCGGTTCCAGCATGAAAAGTTGTCTGCTTGCAAAATATTCTCTTGAGATTTTATGTGGACGTGAACATTCATATACTGAGTCTTCAACTCTTCCACGGTTGTGTCTTCGGAGCACACTTCTTTTGGCCAATTATCAGAAGAAAGCTTCAGGAACTCAGGCCCGCTGAACCACCTGCTCTTTGATGAGAATTCACGAACATTCTTCCATTTAGTTGCTTCGTCCGCAACGTTGACTTTTGTTGGAACCCAACGCCACTCTTTCACATCTGTGAGATCTAAGATTTCGCTGACTCGACAGGCAACATATTGCCTGTAACGCCGATGATCTGAGCGAAGCCAACTTAGAACATTTCTGGAGTCGGACCAGAATACGCGTTGAGAAAAGTTGAGAGTATGCGACTCAATCACTGATTTTGCAAACCGGGCACCTAGAATAGCGAAACGCATAAATGAACACTCTTGCTGGTTTAATTTATTTTTCATGATTTTCATGATTTAAACCATTTTTATTAAAAATAACAAGTGTTCAGGAAAAAACCTATTGACTGTTTACAGTCAAATATTTCTTTTTCTAGAATAGCAGCTTGAAGCTCAAGACGAGGAATAGATAAATTTTTAAGGGGTGCAACTCTTGTCTTCGCACCTATGAGCGCACATTCCACATGATTGCCATATGAGCTCCTCACATATGCCACGGCTGCGAAACCATTTTCGCTGGCATCGACGAAGATGTGAAGCTGCCGTTCTCCTGTGTCTTCAGTCGCATTCGACATATAACATCTAGGTATGTTTAGGTTTTCAACAGCGGGCAAGAGATGTACCCATTTTAGCCACTTTTCAAACTCAGGATCTTGTATTGCTGTATACCAATCGATTTTCGAGCGCCATATATCCTGCAATAAGATTTTGACAAACATAATAAAATTTGCCAAAAGACCCAGCGGATCAAAAATAGTCATTAAGATCTTCAAGACTTCTCGCTTTGTGGGTCTTCGGCCATCAAAAAGAACTTCTCTTTGTTGTGCATTTTTTGTTAGTTTGTAGGTGAAGCTGTCATTTGAAGTGGACCACCACATACCCAAAACCTTTTCGGTGGTTAGTTCAACATCAAAATTCAAGTTTTTACTTTCAGTAAGCTCAGATTGTAAGGCTTGAAGTACCACTGGTGAATTTGAAATACAATTTCGTAGTAGAAACCTCCTTGCTGATGGATGTATCGAATTTGCTTTGCTAGGTTGATAGCCTCTTCTTCTGTCGCTACACTATCCATGAGATCATCGACGTAATGATTTTGTTGGATTGATTGTACTGCACGAGAGAATTCTTCAACGAAGTCGTCAGCATTTTTATTCTTGGTATATTGAGCGCAGCACGGAGAACAGCTAGCACCGAAAGTCATAACAGTCATAGCGTAGACAACGGGCGGTTCTTCAGAGCTGCGACTCCACAGGAATCTTTGGCAGGATTGGTCCTCTTTTCTTATGCGGATTTGGTGGAACATTTCCATTATGTCTCTACAGATGGCTATTCTCTCTTCTCGGAACTTGAAGATTACGGATACTAGTGACGTCAATTGATCTGGACCTTTGAGAAGAAAGGAGTTTAGTGAAACACCCTCGACGGTGGCCGCTGCGTCCCAAACAATTCTCATCTTACCTGGTTTATTCGGGTTAAACACAGGGAATATTGGCAAATACCAGAAACGACCATTTTTATCACGTAATTCTCTATAGGATAACCTGCGTGCATAACCCTTAGTGACATACTCGTTTATTTTCTTACTAAGTTCCTTTTCTAATTCCGGCTCTCTCTTCATTCGTCTATGGAGAAATGCCAATCGTTTCTCAGGCATCGGATAGCTGTCGGGCATCTGAAAGTCATCGAATTTCCAGAGAAGTGTCGTTTCAAAGCGGCCATTAGTTCGCACGGTGTAAGTTTTTAACAAATCAATTGCTCGCTGGTCCTCGTTAGAAATTAGTTCTTTTCTCATATAAGATGTGCCAAAGCTATCATTAACAATAAAATTGTTTACCAAACGCTCTAGATTTTCATTGTCGCATTCACACATATGAAAACAATTATTGTTAGCTTCAGATTGCCGGACGGCATGTCTACTAGATAGACTGCCATGAACAACCCATCCGAGACGAGTCTTTGTTGCAATAGGTTCATGGATGCCTCCCTCCTTGCAACTTAATGGTAATCCAAGCTTCGTATTGTTTAGACCAATTAGCAATCGAGGCGACGCATTATTGTAAGAGTCAATTTTGACTCCTTGAAGATGTTCATAGCGGCTTTGTAATGCTGTGGTATCCAATGACTGCTTTGGTAGACTAAGACTTTTCACCGTATGCACGTCTGCCAATGAATACTTTTCAGATCCATTTTGGATTCCCGATATTTGAAGATGAACTAAATGTGA